>CM042173.1:60348638-60363638 GCA_023376005.1 Doryteuthis pealeii
TATCTTATTCGTTGTCTTTAACTACACTTTTTTTACCATCTTTCAATGTAATTTTTCTCTGAGGAGCATTGATCGAAAAGAAGAAATTCATTTCTGATTTTAAATCAAAACTAGGGTACCCTTTTCCTTTCTTTTTAAGAAAAAAAAAAAACAATTTATTTTACATAATGCATATGCTTCTACGCGTCCTCATATATATATATATATATATATATATATATATATATATATATATATATATATATATCTTATCTTTCAAGTTTATTTTATCTAAAGATAAAGAGTTGTTTTGGCTGGGCAGGCGGTGCGAGTAGAACCAGCACTGTGCACACTAGACATTAATGAGATACCCACACGTGTGGTGTGTGAGTGAACGCGTGTGGGTGGGTGCGTGGATGCGGGTGCGCGTTCCTGTGTTTGCCTGCCTGTGTGCGTGCGTGCGTGTGTGTACGTGTGTGTACGTGACAAATTTCATGCCGGTTTTCGCGTTGTCTCTTGTCACGTACGTCTCTTTGGTCGAGTCAATAATTTCAGAGAGATTTTTGTGTCACGCTTCATAAATATACGTTAAAAAAAAAAAATTTTTTCTTCGATTCTAAACAATCATTTTTTTTTTATTTGTCACGCATGATTTTTTTTTTTTTTACCATAGTTTATATTGCAACTAGACTGATGAGTTTTTTAAACACTAAAAAAAAACTGTTAAAAAATATAAGAATAAAAATAGAATAAAAATGAAATTTTAAAAAAATTTGGGTACTCTTCGCGGAGAACCGTCCCGGCCTCCTGCCTCAAAAAACGCTAGCCGGTGCCTGCTGAAAAAAAACACCCGCTACGATTGAAGTCCATAGCCGAACCGATGTCACTTGAAAAAAAACTAGGGATTAGGGTTAGGGTTGGGGTTGGGGTTAGTTTAATGGGAAAACAAATAAATAATTTTTGCAGGAGGCCGGGACGGTTCTCAGCGAAGAGTACCTTTTTGGTGCATATCTCATAAATGCGTCTTGGTCTCCTACCCCATAAAACGCTAAGCGGTGTCTGCTGGAAATTCGACATCATATTTACATTTACTTCTCGATAAAAAAAAAACCTGGGGTTGGCTTACTTTTAACGCCTTCAAACCACTAAAAAAAAGTTATTTGTCAATAAAAACGCCTTCATCCGACCCGTGCTACTTAGTTGTTTGAAGGCATTTTTCTCGAAAACTTAATGCGATATGAAAGCTATATTTTGTTTAAAATATAGCTTTCATATCGCATTAAGTTTTCGAGAAAAATGCCTTCAAACAACTAAGTAGCACGGGTCGGATTTCCAACAGGCACCGCTTAGTGTTTTTTTTTTTTTTTTTTTTTGTTAGATGAGGCTAGGACGCATTTATGCGATATGCACCAATTTTTTTTTTATCAATGAATACATTTTATAATGCTTCAGTTATTTAATTTGAAAACATTTTTTTCAGGTCACTTAACTTTGACCCCACCTTATTTTTAGATCGCATCATCTGGGGCGGGGGAATGTGTACATCGCAAAAACAATAAAACTTTATAACTGTTCTATTTATAGTGGTGTTGGGTAATAGCATTGTGTGTGTGCGTGTGTGTGTGGGTGTGTAGTTCTATAAATAGCAACAGTAGCTAAAGACTGCTAAGTACATTCGCACTGGATTCGAAATTAATCTTATCAAGATTAGGTCTTCTTATTTTCTAAATTATATAAATAGTAAATTATCAA
Source organism: Doryteuthis pealeii (assembly GCA_023376005.1). Taxonomy (NCBI): domain Eukaryota; kingdom Metazoa; phylum Mollusca; class Cephalopoda; order Myopsida; family Loliginidae; genus Doryteuthis; species Doryteuthis pealeii. Next base: position 60,350,370 of record CM042173.1, read on the forward strand.
AAAAAAAATTACTTAAGAGCTATTTCAAAATACTTCAATATTCGATCCGACTGAGAAAGATTATCATACTTTGCACAAGTATAATAATCTTTCTCGGTCGGTAGAGTGTTCGCCTCGGATCCACAGGGTTCCGGGTTCGATACCGACCCTCGCCAACAGCGTACGAGTAGCATAGGGATCTGAGCGGTAAATTGAGGAGTTGATGGTACGTATCCTCAGACGCTAAAATAATCTCCTTGGTCTAGCGCTAGTGAAAAGGGATAGACTCCCTCGCTGATAGGCTGATACCGACTTTAGGCCCCCTAACGACTTTACTATTTTATCTTGAAAAATATCTTCGTGTAAGTAAATACGATTGTTATGATCTTGCAAGAGAAATTATATATCTATTGTACGGTAATTAAAGAACATACTACTCGTGTTCATTAAAAGTACGACCGTTATCATCTTGCAACATCCTTTGGTTAAAAATGAGACCGTCCAAATCGTCCTAGATGAAATGCAAAAATGTAAATCGTACCTGCCAAATTCTCTCACTCTTTTCTTTCTTTCTTTCTTTCTTTCTTTCTTTCTTTCTTTCCTTCTTTCTTTTCTTCTTTTCTTCATGTTCGATTGAAACAGATTAGCGTTATCACTTCCGCGCGCTCACCCCTCTCCATATATTTCCCCTACTCTCTTTCTTTCTTTCTTTCTTTTCTTCTTTTCTTCATGTTCGATTGAAACAGATTAGCGTTATCACTTCCGCGCACTCACCCCTCTCCATATATTTCCACTACTCTCTTTCTTTCTTTCTTTCTTTTTATATCTTTTCTGTGTAGCATGTCTCTTTTCTTCCCTTTCTTTCTTTATGATAAAATTGGAATGGTCCATTATTTAGCTGAGGTGACGACACTCATAAGAAATAAGAATTCGTCGAATAAGCAACATCATATGATCAGCATTTACATTTTTGCATTTCATCTTGGACGATTTGGACTGTCTCATTTTTAACAAGATGTAAATCCTGATTATCTGGTGTTGCTTAATCGCAGATTTCTTATTTCTCCCATTTTATGTCACCCAATTTTTAAAAAATGAAACATTCCAAATGGTCTTGCGTCGTTTAAATGCCCAATGTAAAATTAAAACGAACTTAAGAAATAAAATAATAAAAGAAATTACATGTTTTTTTTTTATTTGTAATATTGAAATTATGAATTACGGTATATATCCGCAGAGAGAGAGAGAGAGAGAGAGAGAGAGAGAGAGAGAGAGAGAGAGAGGAGAGGGGGTCTTTTTTTTTCTTTTCTTTTTTTTTTTTGCTATCTATATATTAATTCGGGGCACCTCACGTGATATAATGGCTAGCAAGGTAGATTTGCAGACCATTGTTGGTGAGTTCGTTTCTATGTGCTAGGGCTTGAAAGGGAAGAAAAGAGATATGCTACACAGAAAAGATATAAAAAGAAAGAAAGAAAGAAAGTAGGGGAAATATATAGAGAGGGTGTGAGCGCGCGGAAGTGATAACGCTAATCTGTTTCAATCGAACATGAAGGAAAGAGAAAAGAAAAGAAAGAAGAAAAGAAAGAAAGAAAGAAGAAAGAAAGAAAGAAAAGAGTGAGAGAATTGGGCAGGTATGATTTACATTTTTGCATTTCATCTAGAACGATTTGGACGGTCTCATTTTTAACCAAAGGATGTTGCAATATGATAACGGTCGTACTTTTAATGAACACGACTAGTATGTTCTTTAATTACCGTAAAATAGATATATAATTTCTCTTGCAAGATCATAACAATCGTATTTACTTACACGAAAGAAAGAAAGAAAGAAAGAAAGAAAGAAAGAGAGTATGGGAAAGATATAGAGAGGGGTGACCGCGCGGAAGTGATAACGCTAATCTGTTTCAATCGAACACGAAGAAAATAAGAAAAGAAAGATAGGGGGCCTCTCCGACCGCTCGTCTAACCTAAGTAAGACTCTTCATCTTTTTCAGTGAGAAATAATGATGTCTCCCTGTAAGAATCTGAAACGATTGAAATTTTAGCTTCTTTTTCCCTCCCAAAAATGACTTTTACAGCTGACATTTATTTATTTATTTATTTATTTGTCTATTTAAAGAACAAATCTTTTCTTTTTTTAAGAGAAATAAAATGGGTTATCGCCTTTTACCAAATGGGTAACAATTATCAGTTTTAAGTGCAACTTTTTGGGTGTAAAAATTTCGTTTTAGAATTCAAATAGCCCAAACCCATTTTTAATTATTTTATTTTATTTTCCTTTTATAAGAAAACATAAAAGAAAGACTTGATATGAAACTGTGATCAGCAGACATGAATCATGATATATATATATATATATATATATATATATATATATATATATATATATATATATATGAGAGTACACAAACAGTTTGTTTTGAGATGACGATAGCCGACAAATTTTGGGAGAATATGTGCTTAACTGAAGTCATACCTAATTTGAAAATTAATTAGTTGATAATTAATGAATTAGGCGAATATATCTGCTCAAATGTAAGGCGTAAACAAATCGAGAAAAAGTCGATCTCTGTATGTACATTTCAGCATATTATGCCTCATCAGCAGAGTTATAGACAGAGTTAGGGTTCGAATCACACACAAAGCGGCTTCCTGTCTATAACTCTGCTGGTGAGGCATAATATGCTGAAATGTACATACAGAGATCGACTTTTTCTCGATTTGTTTACGCCTTACATTTGAACAGATATATTCGCCTAATTCATTAATTATCAACTAATTAATTTTCAAATTAGGCATGACTTCAATTAAGCACATATTCTCCCATATATATATATATATATATATATATATATATATATATATATATATATGGTAAAAGAATAATTTCTTCCTAACCATGTTCTCCTCCTTTGCACTAAACTACCTTACTTATCATATTTCTTCCAACAAATTCCACACATTTGATCTTATCTCCCTCTCCACCCCACCCAATCTATGAAGGATTTCATTTGACCAATCAAATCCTCACAATCTCTATCCCACCCTCCTGACTTCATCACCAAATTCACCCCTCACCCGTTCACTTTTTCTCTTCTATAAAAACAAATGTATGATGCACAAATGGTCAAATAAATGACTGAAGAAGCCGTGCTCAATGCACGACGAAAAATATATCCCCTACATCTACTTGTTTGAGTTGTTCTTTTGTCTGATGGTAGGTGTGGCGCTCCACACATGTTAAAATAATCTCCTTGTCTAGCGCTAGTGAAAAAGAAAAAAAACTTTACTTTACTTTACTTTACTTACACTATGTTTAGGCCGATGTGCCCTCCGACCTTCTTCATATGTTTCTTGTGGGACTCGGGAAACCTCTTGCCCAACTCGGCAGCCATCATGTCGTAATCGGGAGTCTTCATGAAACTTCGAACCGAACCCTTTATTCAATCCATTGGGGCTGACTGTTTTCATTCCGTTAACCATTGACCGGCTACAACTGTTAAGCTGTGTTAAGTATTCTGTTACGATCGTCCTTGGCCGGAATTGAACCAGCAGCCCAGAGATTATTGTCACTTAGAACTGTTTTAACTCAACTCCTATAACCGTTGCGCAACCTGTGCAACTTGTTGCCTTGTCTTAGCAATTCGACGGTAATTGGAACTTAGTATGATTATTCTACAATAAGGAAGGAGATGATATGAAAAATATTTTTTTCTTTTAAATAAGTGGTAACATCGCAAGTTTATCTTGGCATACATATAAATATTTGCATAGAGGAGAGTGCTCTAATGGTTAGAATTGTAGGAAATGGACTTGTCGATCCGAGTTCAATTCCTGGACGAAACTGTTTGCATTTCACATGGCGCTAATACCCTTGGGAATGGTATGAATCCAATTCTCCCTCGAGCTATGAGCAAATAGCAGGGCAGACTGTGCTCTTTAACCTTGGTTAGGCAACCAGTCTAGGAGAAGGAAAACTCTGAATTCAAGCCTGTTAAACTCCGCTTAATAAATTGACCTTGTGTCACATCCTGCTTGTGCCGAGGAGTTTGGTAAACATATACATATTTGGTTATTTCCTATAACTCCAACATAAACAAAGTGGAACCACTCTGGACTGATAAATTATTTATTTATTTTCCCATTAAAGTAACCCTAAACCCTAACCCTAAACCCTAACCCTAAACCTTAACCCTAACCCTTATCCCGTCTTCCTTTTTCCTAGTAGATCAATAAATGAATAAATAATTTATCAGCCAAGAGTAGTTCCCCTTTGTTTATGTTGGAGTTATAAGAAATAACCACATATTTATTTACACACTAATAACCCATCCTTCGGAACGGGGGTCCGGTGTACTTCGGCCACTGGACCGGTGTGTTCAATTAATAGCGTCGATCCCAGGGGGCTATCCCCCCAGGCAATACCTGCCCCCTTGATTTAAAGTGGCAGGGCTGGGTTTATTGCCCAGCGCCTGTGGCGCCCCTCTTGAGGGGAAATGCCGAAGGGATCGACGCAATTTTTGTTCTTTCCCACCCATGAGCTTCGGCTTGTGGGTGGGCCCACGTTAAAACGAGGCCTTGTGCCCAGTCCATACAAGTGGGGTATGAGGCAAATACCCACATATTTATTTATTTATTTATTGTCACTTTCTTCACTTACACATTGAATACCTTTCCCTCCAAATTGTTCTTTTCATTTATAATAGAAACTCCGACATGTGTAATAAGGGACTGTTGGTAATTTAAACCAGCCTATAAGCTGGATATTCTTCAGCTTCCGTAATCATCAACTATTCGAAAAATGAACCAGGTAGGACCTCACCTGTAAAAATGACAATGCACCCAAAACATCTACAGCTTGAAACACCCCCCCTCCCAATTGGAATTTGGCACATACAACACAAGAATCTAATTGTACACATGAATTTTTCTTTACAGAGTGGCTTAATTAATGAATTTTATAATGTATCAGTTATTTTATTTCAAAACTTTAATTTAGTATTTTTGCTATGAAAAATTAATATATAAAATTCATTTAAAATATGAAAATCCTGATGTTAAGTTTAAAATGTTATATTTTTAGATTCTAAAAATAAATATCTACTTAATGCAACCCTTATTTTAGGTGCCAAAAGTAATAAGTTTTGAAGAAAAACTCGATTGAAAATGTATCCCCTCCCCTTTTTAAGCAGAAAAAACATAGATGTATAATTTTTTTCTTTTATAAAATAATAGCCAATTAAATAATTATCGAAATGAGTAAAAAAGAAATCTCCAAAAAATTATTATTTATTATTTTTTTACATTTTATTTTTCGATTTTCGGTACTTATTTTCTCATAGAAGCGCAACTTTACAGAGTGGCTGGATCAACGCATGGTCTTTTTTTAAGCGGATATTTTAATGGGGCATCCTGCGGGGATCTTACTCATGATTTAGTAATAATAGATCTGCGAGACAAACTTTTTTATTAAAAAAAAATTCCCTTTACCCAGATGACGACGGGTAGCCGCTTCTAGTGTGTAATAGAGAGTTGCTAATAATTTAAACCAGCCTGTGAGCTGGACATTCAGGCTATACTTGGAAATTGGTCGGAAAATTAAAACGGAAAATTTTTGGTGGTCCCCCCATGGCAGTTTAACTACAGGGTATGAATGAACTTTTTGCGAATTGGGTTACGGTTTAGAGGTTCGGGGATTAAGGTTGTCTTTTTATTACGTATTGCTTTAAAAAAAATTAATATATATTTAATGCTGAAACATATTTTTTTTAAACCAAGTTTAATTAAAATTATACATTGCAATAGTAACACAAACAACTGAGACTAATGTGTCTACCGTTGGATTCAATAATTAATTTCAAAGATTAATTAAATGTATAGTAATTTTTTTTTTGGGGGGGTATGTTTTTTTTAAGCAATACGTAATTAAAAACAACCTTAATCCCTAAACCGTAACCCAATTCGCAAAAAGTTTATTTATAGACTGTATAAACTGTCATGGGGACCACCAAAAAATTTTCCTTTTTTTAATTTTCCGACCAATTTGCAAGTTTAGCCGACATTCTTTAGCTTCCATAATCATCAGCAATTTGAAAAATTTAACTCACCTGTAAAAATGACAATGCACTCCAAATATCTAAAGGTTGAAACCCCACCCCCCTTCCAACTGGAATTTGGCACGTACAACACAAGGATCTAATTGTTTGTACGGCCAAATCACAAAAGAGATTTTGGCGGCAACGGATTCGACAATTAATGTTCTCAGACATCTCAGCCTCTTGTACGTGTGCGCGCAGTACATTGTGTACGTGACAGGCTTCATGCCGTTTTCATATTTGCTTTTGTCACGTAGGCATTTTCGATACAATCAATATTTCTTTAAAATCTTTTTTTTTTCTCATGCTTTGTAATGCGCAGAAAAAATTGGTTTTAGTTGTTTTCTACTCGTCTAATATAAGGCGCAGAGAGAGGAGAGAGAGAGAGAGAGAAGAGAGAGGGGGTTCTATCTGTCTGTCTGTGTCTGTGTGTGTATGTGTATGTGTGTGTGTGTGTTGAGAGAGAGTGAGAAAGAGTGAGTGTGTGGGTGTGTCTGTGTCTGTGTGTGTGTGAGAGAGAGAGAGAGAGTGAGTGTGTGTGTGTGTGTGTGTGAGAGAGAGAGTGAGAGTGTGGGTGTGTCTGTGTCTGTGTCTGTGTCTGTCTGTTGTGTATGTGTGTGTGAGAGAGAGAGTGTGTGTGTGTCTGTGTGTGTATAAGTGTGTGAGAGAGAGGGAGAGAGTGTGTGTGAGTGAGAGAGAGAGAGTGTGTGTGTGTGTGTGAGAGAGAGAGAGTGTGTGTGTGTGTGTGTCTGTGTCTGTGTCTGTGTCTGTCTGTGTGTATGTGTGTGTGAGAAAGAGAGAGAGCGTGTGTGTGTGTGTGTGAGAGAGAGTGTCTCTGTCTCTGTCTGTGTGTGTGTGTGTGTGAGAGAGAGAGAGAGGGGGAGGTCTTTTTATTGTCTATATATTGTCTGTATAACAGTAGATAAAATCTTTGTGATATTTTGATTTTTTTTCAACACATGAATGATGGCATTTTATATAGCATATCTGGTTCAATATTGCCAATATTAAGAATTGTTTATATATATATATATATATATATATATATATATATATATATATATATATATATATATTAATACTCTTGTTCCTTTTATCATCTTGCAACACCTTCGGTTAAAGATGAAATGAAAAATCTACTACAGGTGTTTTTTTTATTCGTCTAAAAAATCCGCAGAGAGAGAGAGGAGTGTCTTTTTTTACTATCTATATATTGTCTGTATTACAGGAGATAAAATCTTTTTGATATTGTAAATAGCAAAATCTAATGAAATGAAAGTTAAGAAAATACAAGAAGAAAGAAATAATTTTCTTAAATGAACAAAGAAAAAAGGGTGAAGAAAAAGCGAGCAGAGAAAAAAGAGAAAAATAGAGGTGAAAATCTAATATGTCTGGTTTAATATTGCCAATATTAAGTATTTTAAAATTATATATATATATATATATATATATATATATATATATATATATATATATATATATATATATATTATAAAATGGGTACAAGAGATAACCTGCTATTAATCGGTGTCAACTTTTCCTTTATATATATATATATATATATATAATATATATATATATATATATATATATATATATTTAATACTCTTGTTCCTTAATCTTCCTACCGTTATCATCTTGCAACACCCCCTGGTTAAAAATGAGACCATCCAAAATCGTCCAAGTTAAAAATTAAAAATTTGCTACAGTTGTTTTTATTCGTCTAAAATATCCACAGAGAGAGAGAGAGAGAGAGAGAGAGAGAGAGAGAGAAGAGAGAGAGAGAGAGAGAGAAGGGGGGGGAGAGAGGGGGTTACTATCTATATATTAATGCGGGGCACCTCACGTGGTTTAATGGTTAGCAAGCTAGATTGGCTGTCCATTGTTAATGAGTTTGATTCTCACTAGGCTCCCCCATACTTCTGGCCTTGTGCCACATTTAAGCTAAGCTTAGTACATAACTATTTATTAATACTCTTGTTCCTTAATCTTCCGACCGTTATATCATCTTGCAACACCTTCTGATTAAAAATGAAACCGTCCAAATCGTCCAAGATGAAATGAAAAAATCGCTAGTTGTTTTTTTACTCGTCTAAAAAATCTGCAGTAAATGAGTGAGAGAGAGAGAGAGAGAGAGAGAGAGAGGAGAGAGAGAGAGAGAGAGAGAGAGAGAGAGAGAGAAGGTGTCTTTTTTATTATCTACCGTATTTGACGGCATATAGGACGCAATTTTTATCCAAAATTTTGGCTCAAAAATTGTCCTGCGTCTTATACATCATAGGTGAAGTTTGAGACTTCCCGTAGGCATTATAATTTACTCCTTTTGAGTTTTCACATCAGCGTTAGCTGATGGTCTTACACTGGAGTTTGAGTGACAGCAAGTCTCCTCAGGTCTCCAGGACTCTTCTGAGTATTCTATCAGATTGCAGCAGTATGGTGTTCTGGATGGTATCAATCCTTCCTCTGATTTCCAGATTTTCCAAACCCTTTTCCAATCCCTTTGGGACCGTTCCAAGTGCACCAACTACAATTGGTATCACTTTGACTTTCATATTCCATAACTTTTTCAGTTCTCTGGCAAGGTCCAGGTATATATCCTTTTTTTCCCCCTTCAGCTTCACCCTGTGATCTGCTGGCACTGCAAAATCCATCAGTTGACAAGTTCTTTCTTTTTTGTTAATCAGCACTAGGTCTGGTCTTCTTGCTGGGATAATCTGATCCGTTTTTATTTCAAAGTCCCTGAGAATTTTATGCGTTTCGTTCTCAAGAACAGATTCTGGTTTATGCATATACCATTTTGTTATATGGTCAAAATTTAATTTTTTGCATAATTCCCAGTGGATCACCTTACCAACCCAGTCGTGTCTAGTTTTGTACTCCGGTTGTCCTAGTTTGCTACATTCGCATAGTACATGGTTTACAGTCTCATCTCCATTACCACATAGTCTACATTTACTATTTTGTTGGGTCTTATCAATTTTTGCTTTGATTTAGTTTGTCCTTATGGCATTATTTTGTGCATTATTATTATTATTATTATTATTATTATTATTATTATTATTATTATTTCCTGCTATTGAGATGTCTTGTGTATGCTTATTGCTTGTCTGTACTGCCAAATTGCTTTTATACAGCTATGTTTCAGTTTTCAACAATATATGCTTAAATAAACTAAAAACTTTTTTCCTGAATCTGACCTGTTGAAATGGGGGTGCGTCTTATATGCTCGTGCGTCTTATATGCCGTCAAATACGGTATATATTAATACTCTTGTTCTTCCGACCGTTATCATCTTGCAACTCTGGTTAAAATGAGACCGTCCAAATCGTCCAAGATGAAATGCTGATGTCGCTTATCCGCCGAATTCTTATTCTTATGAGTGACGTCACTTCAACTAAATAATGGACCATTCTGATTTATATTATTAAAAAAGAAAGGGAAGAAAATGGTAATGCTACACAGAAAAATATATAATTTACGAAAAGGCAAAAAATCGAGCGATTCACAATTTTGACTGTCGATAAAAATAATTCACCGACTAATTCGTATTTATGAATGAATATAAAAGTGCTCAATACATTTGTAGAACTAGTTTAGAAATCCGATATAGTCAGAGTAAGTCTAGTCGAGTTTCACAGGGCTATTCTGCGTGGAATATATATATATATATATATATATATATATATATATATATATGATTTTTCTCGATTTGTTTAGCCTTACATTTGAATAGGTATGCCCGCCTAATTCCTTAATTATCAATCAATTAATTTTCAAAAGAAATTAGGTACGACTTCAATTAAGTACATATTCTCCCAAATATATATATATATATATATATATATATATGGAGAAGTAAAGACGAACTCATAAGTGACGTCCTCCAATGGAAACCAGCACATGGACATGCTAGTGCGGGTCGTCCAGCAATAACCTACATAGACGAGCTCTGTGCGGATACTGGATGCTGCGCAATGGACTTACCAGAGACAATGATTGATAGGGACAATTGTCGAGAAGTTGGCATGGTATACTTGCTGCTGGTGCGACATGATGGTGATGATTATGATAGTGATGATTGATATATATATATATATATATATATATATATATATATATATATATATATATATATTATTTATATTTTGCTTGAAGGCAATTACAATGCATATATCGCATAAAATTCGATAATTATAGAAGATAATCATGACAAGTGAATCTCGGCAAAGAATTGTTCGGTGTGTAGAACATCGTACAGACTATTTCAACTTTATTTAGTCTCATCAGCGATGTATACTAACGATTTCCCTCGACACACACACACACACACACACACACACACACATATATATATAATATATATATAATATATATATATTATATATATAACAATCCTCCGCACGAGTAGGATATGATTGAAATATTGATCAGTATCAGCTATGATTATATTATAAATTGTTTTCTTCTTTAACAGCATTGTGTGATGTTTTCATTCCACCTTTTCTTACTCATATATATATATATATATATTTAATATATATATATATATATATATAACAATCCCTCCGCACGAGTAGGATATGATTAAAGGTCCGTTTCTTAAGCGGAGTTTAACAGGTTTGAATTCAGAGTTTTTATTCTCCTAGACTGGTTACCTAGCCAAGGTTAAAGAGCCCAGTTTGCCCTACTATTTACCCATAGTTTGACCGAGAATAGTTGAAAGGTCACTTTCTTAAGCGGAGTTTAACAGTTTTGAATCCAGAGTTTTCTTCTCCTAGACTGGTTACCTGGTCAAGATCAAATAGTCCAATTTGCCCTAATATTTACCCATAGCTGAAGGGAAAATAGTTTGATGCTTACCTTTCCCAGTGGTGTTGGCGCTATGGGAGATGCAATTAGCCTCGTCCAGAATTTGAACTCGGGTCGACGAGTTCGTCTTGTAATCTTTCAGATGGTAAACTGACAGCATCCCACTTGGTTAGTTTTTTACAACACATGAATGATGCCATTTTATGCCTCCGACATACACTTAACTCTTCCTATTTGAAAGTGATTTTTAATCATCAAAAATCATCAGATAACTATGAAGTGTTGGTTATTTCCTATAAGTCTAACATAAACAAAGGGGAACCACTCTTGACTGACAAATTATTTATTTATTGATCTACTAGGAGAAAAGAAGACGGGGTTAGATTTAGGGCTATGATTTAGGGTTATGGTTAGGATTAGGGTAAGGGTTAGGATTTAGGGTTAGTTTAATGGGAAAATAAATTATTTATCAGTCAAGAGTGGTTCCCCTTTGTTTATGTTAGACTTATAGGAAATAACCGAAGTGCTAATTAGAATCGTTCATTCTTTCCTGAATAGAAGCCTCACTATTATCGGTCGTTAGATTGTTGGTTGGTTGGTTGGATTTTACGGCATGTCAACACTTGTTGGGTCATTTTATGCAGAACACTTTTTTTTGTTTTATTCATTCTTGATACATATTCATTTTTTCTAACTCAATTTTTTCATAACACATTTTTTAAACTCATGTTTTTCTATTTAACCCATAGATTGGACCCTAACAGGTACTACCACTCCGAGTTAGAGTGGACCTGGTAATAATAGTGATGAATGGGTACTCCACATTCCCCAGAGCTCCAGAATCGGAACTTCACCATCAGATAGAGATTAACGTCATACTCAGGACAGGAAAACCCTCCGTCACCGCCTTCTAGCAACATATGGTAAAAAGAGCTGGGGTTGCCATAAGAGCAATAGGGTTGGGACAATCATATAGGTGCTAGGGATTTACGTGACCGTCCGATTGATCGAGGGGGGGCTCTCCGACCACCCTTCTAGCCTAAGTAAGGGCCAAAGTGAACCGTTGCATGACTGCTTAGCCACTAGGATTCCGTCCTTAAGCATCACGAATCGCCACCTACGACTAACAGGTGGTCCCATTAGGGGGTGTCTGCAGAGGTGCAGTCAGTGTGTTCTAAAGTCCCCAAGGTTAAACATCCCAGTCTGCACTATTTACCTATAGATGAAGGGAGAATAGTTTGATTCGTACCTTTCCCAGTGGTATTGAGTTGCTGCAGTTAGAAATGGAACCCGACGGCTTCACGGATCGTCTAGCGGTCTTTTTAAACTGCGAGATCAAATTATACCCGATAGGTATATCAAAGAAAGAATGAAAAGAAAGTATTAGGTGTATTTTTGTGTCTTATTATAACGTAACGTGGGAAATATTTCTCAAGTTGACCCGGTCGATTGCAAAATAAGCAGTAAATGACATTTAACAGACACGAATTTTTGGTGGCTCAAACAATGGCGGCCCAGTTTTTAAATGTACTTGTGCGCATGTGCAACTAGTTGGGCGCGAAAAAGATAAATGTATTTATTTGGGGGGGAAAATAAAATAAAAAAGGGAGAAGTCGTAGCGTAAAGGAATTGAAATTGTGATATGCTAGAAAAAAGTTGTGGTTAGAAGTGCTTAGAGGGGATAGAGAGAGAGAGAAGGGGATATATATATATATATATATATATATATATATATAGAGAGAGAGAGAGAGAGAGAGAGAGAGAGAGAGAGAGAGAGAGAGAGAGAGAGAAAGAAAGGGAGAAATCGTAGCGTAAAGGAATTGAAATTGTGATATGTTAGAAAAAAGTTGTGGTTAGACGTGCTTAGAGGTGATAGAGAGAGAAGGGTATATATATATATATATATATATATATATTATATATATATAGAGAGAGAGAGAGAGAGAGAGAGAGAGGAGAGAGAGAGAGAGTGTTTTGTGTGTGTGCGTGTGGTGTGTATGTGTGTGTGTGTGTTTTTGTGTGTGTGTGCAGGAGAGAGAGGGGGAGGGAGAAAGAGAAAACTGTGGGTGCAGGGGTAAGAGAGGGAGATAATGTATTTTTAAAAGAAAATTTTAAAAAAAGGGAAAATCGTATATTTGTTGCGTAGAGGGATTAAAACTTTGATGATGTGTTAGAAAAAAGGTGTGGTTAGAAGATCTTATTCGCACGTGTGTGTGTGTGTGTGTCGTGTCTGTGTCTGTGTCTGTGTGTGTGTGTGTGTGTGTGTGTGTGTGTCTGTGTCTGTGTCTGTGTGTGTGGTGTTGTGTGTGTGTGTGTGTCTGTGTCTGTGTCTGTGTGTGTGTGTGTTGTGGTGTGTGTGTGTCTGTGTCTGTGTCTGTGTGTG
>CM042173.1:60366138-60398638 GCA_023376005.1 Doryteuthis pealeii
GAAAGAAAGAAAGAAAGAAAGAAGAAAGATAAATATTCATATAAAAAGAGAAAGAAAGATAAAAAAAAAAAAGGAAGACGAGAAAGGAGAGAGAGAAAAAAGAAAGAAAGAAAGAATGAATGAATGAAATGAGAAAAATAGAAAGACAAGAAAAATAATGGTTTTATATAAATAGAAAAACGAAAAAAGAAAGAAAGAAAGAAAGAAAGAAAGAAAGAGAAAAAGAAAGAAGAAAAAGAGAGATAGGGAGGCAAGAAAAAAAAAGAAATATTTTATATAAAAAAGTAAAGAAAGATACAAAGAAAACGAGGAGGGGAAAGGAGAGAGAGAAAAAAGAAAGAAGGAAGGAAAAGAAGAAAGAAATATTTCATATAAAAAGGAAAAGAAAAGATACAAAGAAAAACGAGGAGGGGAAAGAGAAAGAAAGAAAGAAAGAAAGAAAGAAGAAAGAAAGAAAGAAAGAAAAGGGGGAAATAGAAAGACAAGAAAAATAATGGTTTTATATAAAAATAAAAGAAAGATACAAAGAAAAACGAAAAGAAGAAAGAAAGAAAGAAAGAAAGAAAGAAAGAAAAGAAAGAGAAAAGGGAGGCAAGAAAGAGAAATATTTCATAGAAAAAGAAAAAGAATGATACAAAGAAAAAAGGAGAAGAAGAAAGAAAGAAAGAAAGAAAGAAAGAAAGAAAGAAAGGAGAATAGGGAAGAAAAAATGAAATATTTCATATAAAAAGGAAAATAAAGATTCAAGAAAAACGAGGAGGGGAAAGGACTGAATGAGAAGGGGGGGAGAAAGAAAGAATGAATGAAAAGAGGAAAAATAGAAAGATAAGAAAAATAATTGTTTTATATGAAAAGAAAAAGAAAGATACAAGAAAAACGAGGAGAAGAAAGAAAGAAAGAAAGCAAAAGAAGAAAGAAGGAAACAAACAAAAACGAAGAAGAAAGAAAGAAAAGAATGAAAGAAAGAAAGAAAAGAGAAATAGGGAGGCAAGAAAAAAGAAATATTTCATATAAAAAGAAAAAGAAAGATACAAAGAAAAACGAGGAGAAAAAAAGAAGAGAAGCAAAAGAAGAAAAAGAAGGAAACAAACAAAAACGAGAAGAAGAAAGAAAGAAAGAATGAAAGAAAGAAAGAAAAGAGAAATAGGGAGGCAAGAAAAAGAAATATTCATATAAAAAGAAAAAGAAAGATACAAAGAAAAAAGAAGAAAGAAAGAAAGAAAGAAAGAAGAAGAAAAAAAGAGAAATAGGGAGGCAAGAAAAAAGAATATTTCATAGAAAAGAAAAAGAAGATACAAAGAAAAACGAAGAGAAAGGAGAAAAAGAGAGAGAGAGAGAAGAGAGAGAAGAGAGAGAGAGAGAGAGAGAGAGAGAAGAGAATGAATGAAAGGGGAAAAATAGAAAGATATGAAAAATAATGGTTTTATATAAAAAAAAAAGAAAGAAAGAGAGAGAAAAGAGAAATAGGGAGGCAAGAAAAAAAAGAAATATTTTATCTAAAAAGAAAAAGAAAGATACAAAGAAAGGGAAAGGAAGAGAAAGAAAGAGAAAGAAAGAAAGAAAGAAAGAAGAAAGAGAAAATCACATGGACGAGACATCGTGACGCGTATTATACATTGAGGTTAAAAGGCGGATATACGTCTGTCTAAAATTAACGTAATAACCATCAACTGAAGTGTATATTAAATTTAATATATAAAGTTACACGTACGTAGTAACTGATACTTCACATAATGTAATGATTAGTAAGCTGGGTTAAAACACCAATGCTAGTAAGATTCTTATTCAGGTTGGTTGGTTGGTTGGTTGATTTTACGGCATGTTAACCCACTGGGTCATTTTATGCCGAATACGTTTTTTATTCGTTCTTGATGAGTATTCAAATTTAAAAAAAAAAAACATTGGACCAAGTTACCTTTAAGCACCCCAAGGGCAACCTGGATTCAGAGGGACATGTTTGCGCTTTGCGAGGGCCGGTATTGAACCCGGAACCTTGTGGTTCCTAGTCGGACACTCTACTGACTGAGAAAGAATCAATAAACAATTATAAATAAAGCAAGTATAGTTGAATGATACAAAGAAAAACGAGAAGAAAGAAAGAAAGAAAGAAAGAAAGAAATCATATAAAAAGAGAAAGAAAGATAATAAAAAAAACGAACACGGGAAAGGAGAGAGAGAAAAAAGAAAGAAAGAAAGAAGAATGAATGAATGAAATGAGAAAAATAGAAAGACAAGAAAAATAATGGTTTTATATAAATAGAAAAACGAAGAGAAAAGAAAGAAAGAAAAGAAGAAAAAAGAAAGAAAGCAAAAGAAAAAAAGAAGGAAACAAAACGAGAAAAAGAAAGAAAGAAAGAAAAACGAGAAGAAAAGAGAAAGAAAGAAAGAAAGAAAGAAAGAAGAAAGAAAGCAAAGGAAAAGAGAGATAGGGAGGCAAGAAAAAAAATAAATATTTTATATAAAAAGAAAAAGAAAGATACAAAGAAAAACGAGGAGGAGAAAGGAGAGAGAGAAAGAAGAAAGAAATGAAGGAAGAAGAAAGAAGAAAGAAAGAAAAAGAGAAATGGGGAAGAAAAAGAAATATTCAGAGGGACATGTTTCGCTTTGCACCGTCAACATCCAGTTGTTTGTTACCAGACGATTATTGACGCTTTTTTTTTTAATTATAAAACTAACTGCTTGCCCTAACCCTAACCCTAAACCCTAACCCTAAACCCTAACCCTAACAAACAACCGGATGTTTACGGTGCAAAGCGAAACATGTCCTTCAGAATCCAGGTGCTTAAAGGTAACTTGGTCCAAAACATTTCTTTTAATTTTTTTTAAAACTAACCATTCTCACAAAATAAAAACTTTTAGAATATACACATTGAAGTGAATATTAAAATAAATAAATAAAATATATTTTGTATTGTAACATAACGGGTGCAAGAAAAATAAAACATTTATTGCAAAAACACGGACATAAAATGGGGGTTCAGTTTATTTTATGGTAGGAATTACGAGCAAATAGTCCTTTATTGCCCACTCATCTTACATAATGTACAATAGACGCGGATCCTTCTGGTGTTTGACCTTTCTCAAAAGATTTTTCCTTCTCCTAGACTGGAGAGATAATATTTCGATTCGTACCTTTCCTGGAGGTATCATCGCAATACGAAATGCAAACAACCTACTCCAGGATTTGAACCCGTCTCGTCGTGTCCATTACACCACACGCCTCTAACATAATGTACTATAGACGCATACCCTTCTGGTGTTAGGCCTTTCTCAAAAAGACACAGTTAAGTAATTCAACTTAACTCCATTTTGTTTACTTAATTAAGAAAAAGAAAACACCCCGATCTAGATAACCTTCTTCAAAATTGTAACCCGGGTGGTAGGCTGGCTGTCACGATACTGATACATACTTCCTTGTGTGGCTCTTATTATTTAACAGGTCTTCCACTTCAAAAATGAAAAAAATAACACATAAATAACAAATAAACTCAGCACCCACTTGTAACTTTACAAGGAGCACAGTTTTATGGAAAGAGACGTTTTATGTGCGCGTTAACAGACATGTAATAAAAGAAGGCATCTACGTTAAAAGCTAGACAATCCCGTCGGGGTAAACCCCACACCTCCAGAAAAAAGAGAAAGTAGAAAAAAAGTGGGTGTAAATGAAGCGACTGTGTAGAAACAGTAATATATATATATATATATATATATATATATATATACTAGTAAATATATGCACCCTCTGGGTGCAAGTATTTAAGTTTTAATGTAATAAAATATATTAAATTAGAAAGGCTAATGAAACTAAATAAGAATGCAGATAAAATGATTTGAAACAGAGGGGTGTATAATCGAAAAGTAGAACAACTGAAACTTACTGTTCTATCACTCTCGTCTTTCATTGCTAAATTTCCCTAATTTAATAACTTAGTTAAAATAGGAAGTAAAGAATAAAATCAGAATTATTTCTTCTCGTGAATCGATTTCTTTTAAGATTTATTGAAGAGATTTTTTATCATATTCATTAAGATAAAACCATACGATTAAAAATCAATAATACTAAGCATATATTTATTAAAATCAAATTTTTAATATCAATATGCAAGTTAGCCTTCCTGTTCACACTGTAAACTGTTATTTTAGTCTATATATAAATACAATTGCATGTTATTCAATTGTAGATATGATTAACAGTATTAATAATGAAAAACAATTTTATTAGAAATTGAGGTTTAAATAAAAATAAAATCATGGAGAATGTGACGTAAATCACTAAGGGAATTGTGACTTGAGTAGTGATATAGTTTCGGTTACAGACAGAAAAACACACAATCTCCATTATAATAAGATATATATATATGTATATATATATATATATTGTGCTTAATTGAAGTCGTACCTAATTTTGAAAGTTAATTAATTAATAATTAATCAATTAATTAATTAATTAGGCGGGCATACCCATTAAATGTAAAGCTAAACAAATCGAAGAAAATCAATCTCTGTATGTACATTTCGGCTTATTAGGCCTCATCAGCAGAGCTATTGATAGAATGACCGCCATCTGCTGATGAGGCCTAATGGGCCGAAATGTACATACAGAGATTGATTTTTCTCGATTTGTTTAGCCTTACATTTAATGTGTTTTAGTTTATATTTATTTGCGATGGAACAATTTTGCTACCATTGATTTCTTGCTCTGTGACAGTCATCAGGCAACGAAAGTGTTTTGAAAATGATACAAATGAAAATGACACGCGAATACAGTTAACCACACGCACACATTTGACCATATTTATATTATTTATATTTATCATGAGAATTGGCGGGAAATGAGTTTTAGACATTTTTGAATATTCAAAATTAATCTTCTTTAAAGTGGGTTTATTTTGTTTGATTTATAGAGATTCGAGAATTTTGAGTTTTTTTCTTTGTACAGTATGTGTGTGTTTTCGGTTAGAATTTTCCAGTAATTAGAGGGAGGCATGCATGTGATTTTAAGTGTTATATATATATATATATATATATATATATATATATATATATATATATAAGTATGTGGAGAACATTTAGAAACAAATACGGGATGTTATGATGGATGGATTATTGTCGATGTTCGAACATTTCGGTTTACAATGTAAACCTTCTTCAGGACTGTAAAATTAAAAAGAAACAAGGATTTATGTGGATAAAAGATAATGGATGTTTTGTATGCGTTGAATTAGAAAAATGTGTGGAAAAAAGGTTCGTTACCGTTCGTTGATTGGCGTTTATAGTTGAATGTTGATGACGTGATTACTGCGTGTAAAAGCGAAAATATCGACAATAAATTTCCATCCATCATAACATCCTGTGTTTGTTTCCACATTTTCTCCACATACTGTCGGATTATTTTCCTCATCTTACTTCCATATATATATTTACCAACCCCTCCGCACGAGCAGGATGTGACACACGGTCAATTTCTTAAGCGGAGTTTAACAGGTTTTAATTTAGAGTTTTCCTTCTCATAGACTGGTTACCTAGCCAGAGTTAAAGAGCCCAGTCTGCCCTGCTATTTACCCATAGCTAGAGGGAGAATTGGATTCATAACTTTCCCAGGGGTATTAGCGCTATATGAAATTCAAACAGCTTCTCCAGGAATTGAACTCGAGTCCATTTCCCACGACTCAAACCATTAGACACGCGCCTCCATATCTTACTTCCATATATATATATATATATATATATATATATACCAACCCCTCCGCACGAGCAGGATGTGACACAAGGTCAATTTCTTAAGCGGAGTTTAACGGGTTTGAATTCAGAGTTTTCCTTCTCTTAGACCGGTTACCTAACCAAGGTTAAAGAGCCCAATCTGCCCTACTATTTACCCATAGCTGGGGGAGAGTAGAATTCATACCTTTCCCAAGGGTATTAGCGCTAAGTGAAATGCAATTACCACGTCCAGGATTTGAACTCGGGGCGACGAGTCCATTTCCCGTGACTTTAACCATTACACCACTCACTTCTATATATAAGTATGCATAAGTGCATGTCTGGTATACTTTAAGTGACATATGATTATACCGCTCTATCAGCGCCAACTACAAGAGCTTTAACAAACGATAGTTCCTACGTGAACGGTATCAGATGACAAAGCTCCAGTTCTGGGGTGTGGGGTCAGCATTTTTCCATTAAATAACCCAGCAAATGTTGATATGCCATAAAATAATTTAGATTATTTATATTATTCGGACTATTGTCCTTATTGTTATATTATGGGGTAAGATGAATTATGGGGTAGGATGAGGTTTTGGGGTGTTTTAAAGTTTAAAGTAGCTGGAATGTTCTGCTTGCGTGTTCTTAGTGTCTTTTGCTTTGTACCCCATCTCATTTGGTAGTGGCGCTGAAAAGGAAGGAATTTAAGGAACGAAAGGAAAGAGACAAAGGCAGGAGGTAGTCTTATGACCAGGCTTTATTGACCGGCCATAGTCGCCTGTAGCAAGGGGATATCCCCCTGCCTAGTAGGAGCAACCAGACCTAGTTAAGGCCTAAAACGAAATGGCAGAGAATTCTTTTGGGAGTCGGGGGCCAGTCCTTTTTGTCGGACATGCGCGAGGGTTCTTCTGGTGAAGGCCCCATAGGAGTGTGTAGCTTTTTTTTTTTTTTTTCTAATTGTTTTTTTGGTTTTTTATTCTAATTTATTTTCGTTTTATTCTAATCTCCACAATATATACAACGTTTCCGTTAACCATGACCGGGTACAAGAGTTAAGCTGTGTATTCTATGTAGGTATTTACCGCGTCCTCCACGTATACGGGTGTGACACAAGGTCTTTTGATGTGGGCCTACTCACGAACCGAAGCTCAATTAATAATATTGTTTTACATTATTTACTTATACATTAATATTACTTATTAATACTTAATAATTATTAATACATTATTACATTATTAATAATTAAGGGCCGGTTTAGCTCAGTCGGTAGAGCGTTCGGCTAGAAACCACAAGGTTTCTAGTTCGATACCGGTCCTCGCCAACCCAGCGTATGAGTAGCACAAGGATCTGCGCGGTAAAGTAAGGAGCTGATGGTAGGTGTGGCGCTCCACCTCAGACGCTAAAATAATCTCCTTGATCTAGCGCTAGTGAAAAGGGGAAAGACTCACTCGCTGTCTGGCTGATACCGACATTAGGCCGCTCCGACGACTTTACTTACTTACATTATTAATACTTAATAATTATTAATATATTATTACATTATTAATACTTAATAATTATTAATATATTATATTATTAATACTTAATAATTATTAATACATTATTACATTATTAATACTTAATAATTATTGATATATTATTATATTATTAACACTTAATAATTATTAGTACATTATTACATTATTAATACTTAATAATTATTAGTACATTATTACATTATTAATACTTAATAATTATTAATACATTATTACATTATTAATACTTAATATTATTATCAATACATTATTACATTATTAATACTTAATAATTATCAATACATTATTACATTATTAATACTTAATAATTATTAATACATTATTACATTATTAATACCGTTGATGTTGGCCATATCTACATGTTCTTTGAGCCACTTCTTCACTACAGATTTCAGTTCCTCATCACTGTAATAATGTTTGCCTCTCAAACCCTCTTTCATGGGTCCGAAAAGATAATAATAAACTCACCTGTCTAGGATTACCTGCTCATAAAAAAAAGTGACACGGTGTCCCCGGATGTGCGGTACAATAACAAGAGCACCGAACAATAGAGCTAACACAATTTAAATTCTTATCTGGATTCATAGACATCGAATTATGTAATGTAAAAGAAATTGGGTCAGAATATCGTTTGATATATGTAAATTCAAATTGTGTACGTGTATTATGTAAGCGAGCTAAAAAAAAGGCGAAATGACTCTTATCAGTCCGGTTATATCCCAAGATGTTAGGGGTAAAAAAAAAATACTAACAGGACCTGTGGATATACCACAGTATGATAATTTAATTATTAGAACGTTTGATATGTTTACTTAAAAACTATTGAAAAATAGAATTATGTGGTTGAGAATAGAGGAAAGTGTGAATATAACAACACAGACAGTTGAATTCAGTTGATATTTCGCCTCATTGTATGAAGCTTTTTCAAAACTTTGACATTTGCGTGTATATATATATATATATATATATATATATATATATATATATATATATATCTGTGTGTGTGGTGTGTGGTTGAGAATAGAGGAAAGTGTGGATATAACAACACAGACAGTTGAATTCAGTTGATATTTCGCCTCATTGTATGAAGCTTTTTCAAAACTTAATTGACATAAGTACTTGTACATTTTGCTTTTATAGTGAAAAGGTAAATGGGTGAGGGGTTAGAGAAAGTCAGGGGGGGGGGTCACGGGTAGGATGCGACACGAAGTCGCAAATATGGGGCATACAACGAGAATCAAACTCGCTAATTAGTAGGAACGAAGCTGCTAACCATTACATATGAGACATATGATATTTCATCAACCCGTTTGCCACGGTCGTACTTTTAATGGACACAAGTAGTATGTTGTTTAATTTAATATATATATATATATATATATATATATATATATATATATATATATATATTAAGAAATTTGAAAAACAAAGTGTTCCAAAAATAAGATGAATTTATTTATCGACGCTTAAACGTTTCGGTGTATTTAAACCTTCATCAGGATAGATTATGGGGTGAAGAAATTGATGGATGTTTTGTAGATGACAGGAGTTAGAGAAATCTTTATAAAAAGTTTGTAACTGTATTTGTTCAGCGTTATATACATATATATATATATTTTGGGAGAATATGTGCTTAATTGAAGTCGAACCTAATTTTTGAAAGTTAATTGATTAATAATTAATTAATTAATTAGGCGGGAACAACTATCGAATTAATTAGGCGGGAACACCTTTCGAATCACGCACGAGGCGGTCTTTCTATCTATAGCTCTGCTGATGAGGCCTAATAGGCCGAAATGTACATACAGAGATTGATTTTTCTCGATTTGTTTAGCTTACATTTAAATAGGTGTTCCAGCCTAATCAATTAATTAATTATTAATTAATTAACCTTCAAAATTAGGTACGACTTCAATTAAGCGCATATTCTCCCAAAAATTGTCGGCTAAAAAAAGCCATATCATAAACACATCGCTAATGTGTATTTACTTATCATATATATATATATATATATATATATATATATATATATATATATATCACCTGCAGATCATAACAACCGTTATATGACACAAGGTCACAAGTATGGGGCATCTATTAGGGAACTAACTCGCTATTTAGTAGAAATTGACCTGGTAACCATGACACCATGACACGAAGTCGCAAGTATAAGGCAGCCAGCAAGGATCGAACTTGCTATTCAGTAGTAATGAATCTGCCAGTCTGGCTTACTAACCATTACACCACGATGGGACGCCCACAAACGGAATGTAGTCTGGAATTTGACTATAGATGCACAGCATTTAGTATTCGACTTTTGTTGCACACGGCAATGAAGCGGTTAATTGAGGAATTTGCTAATCCCCCTGGGTTGATACAAAACAGCTCACCAAAAGAAAGGCGTACGTGCTTGGACAAACGTAGGCAGCGGCCCGGCTACGTTTTGGGAGGAGTGTGTGTGTATGTATGTGTGTGTGTGTGTGTATGCCTGTTATGTATGCGTCTATCCTGACAATGGAACAATTTCCCGGATGCTGTGTAAAAGCAAAAGGAAAAGAAGAAACAAAAAAAAAAATAAACACAAATTCCCTACACTAAGTTCCTACACAAACCCGGAAAGACGCGCGTGCGCACATACACGAATATAATCGCGTCTGCGCAGGACTCTTTTACACATGTCATAACGTCTTATCGTCTATTTATGCCATTGAACGTCCGGTTTGCTTTGTATTGACGTTGTGGCTTTTCTTTCGTCGGATTTCTTTGTTGACGCTGTTAATGAATTGCTTCTTCAATCAAATAAACGAAGTAAATAATGATTTTTTTTTCTTTTTGGTTCTTGACTTACAGTTTGTGGACGTCATCAAATATTTATTCAATTGACTTTTAAGTAGCAATGAACACAAAGGAGGCATTTGGGAAATTTTCAGCGTGACCACAAAATCAGGAAACAATATATATATATATATATATATATATATATATATATATATATATATATATATGATGAAAAGGTGGAATGAAAACATCACACAATGCTGTTAAAGAGAAAACAATTTATAATATAATCATAGCTGATATTGATCAATATTTCGATTTTACAAAAATCATCATCAGAGCTCATTTACTCCGTGGTGTTTGGGTCGGAGAAAAATGTCAAATCAGTTCAAAAACAAAAAGTTAATTTTGCACAAAAAAAAGAACGAAAGTTGTTACATTATTCACCAATGTGGGCATTCGCGCCATATATATATATATATATATATATATATATATATATATATATATATATATATATATATGAGGTTAAGTAAACAAACAAATGTGTTTATTTTTTCTTATATGGCTTTAAGCCGACAGTTTTTGGAGGATATGTGCTTAATTGAAGTCGTACATAATTTTGAAAATTAATTAGTTAATAATTAATGAATTTTTGGCGGGCATATATGTTTAAATGTAAGGCTAAACGAATCGAGAAAATGCCAATCCCT
Source organism: Doryteuthis pealeii (assembly GCA_023376005.1). NCBI lineage: Eukaryota > Metazoa > Mollusca > Cephalopoda > Myopsida > Loliginidae > Doryteuthis > Doryteuthis pealeii. The sequence continues at coordinate 60,376,868 of CM042173.1, forward strand.
GAATGTACATTTCGGCCTATTAGGTCTGATTAGCTAGGTTATAGACATGAGAGACTGCTCCGTGTGTGACTCGAAACCTCGACTGTCAATATATATATATATATATATATATATATATATAGCTAAACTTGCAAATCGGTCGGAAAATTAGAAAAACAGAACCCTCAAATTTTGTAATAAAACTGTTAATTTTAAATAGGGGGTTTTAGGGTTGGGGTTTAGGGTTAGTTTAATGGGAAAATAAATAATTTGGGTTCTGTTTTTTCTGGGTCATACAGATGACCCAGAAAAAAAACAGAACCCAAAAATTTTGTAATAAAACTGTTAATTTTAACCAGGGGTGTTTAGGGTTAGGTTTTAGGATTAGGGTTGGGGTTTAGGGTTAGTTTAATGGGAAAATAGATAAACAATTTGGGTTCAGTTTTTTCTGGGTCACCCTAATTTTCCGACCGATCCGCAAGTTTAGCCCGACTTTCTGGCTTTTCTTTCGTCGGATTTCTTTGTTGGCGCTGTTAATGAATTGCTTCTTCAATCAAATAAACGAAGTAAATAAAGATTTTTTTTTCTTTTTGGTTCTTGACTTACAGTTTGGGGACGTCATCAAATATTTATTCAATTGACTTTTAAGTAGCAATGAATACAAAGGAGGCATTTGAGAAATTTTCAGCGTGACCACAATATCCGGAAACAATACATATATATATATATATATATATATATATATATATATATATATATATATCCACACAAGGATATATCAAACTATACACAAAAATTGATATTGTGCCACATCCTGTTCGTGCGTACGGGATGGTAAATATATATTTTGAGAACTTTTGTATTAGTAATTTTATTATTGAAAGAGGCTCGACAATCAATAGCTAACGATAGATAATAAAAGCTTCGGGGGGGGGGGGCATATATATATAATATATATATGTGTGTGTGTGTGTGTGTGTGTGTGTGTGTTGTAGTGGGGTCCACGTATGCTTCTTAGTTGATATATATATATATATGTATATATATATATTTTTTTTTTTTTTTGGATGATATGTGCTTAATTGAAGTCGTCCCTAATTTTGAAAATCAATTAGTTAATAATTAATGAATTTTAGGCGGGCAATAAATATATTCATTAATTATTAACTAATTAATTTTCAAAATTGGGTACGACTTCAATTAAGCACATATCCTCCACAAATTGTCGGCTTAAAGCCATATAAAAATAAACACATTTGTTTGTTTACTTAACCTCATATATATATATATATATATATATATATATATATATATATATATATATATATATATATATATATATTGGGCCAGTCAATAACGTGTGTTCTCAGTAAGGTCGGTGTTGAAAATGACCGAGGGTTCTTTTTGACGGCAGGAAGGAGTCCTGCGCATGCCCAGATGATTCTTTCTGTCTGAGGGCTCCTAAGATATTGTTATGTTTTTGTTATTTTTAAATTTCATTCTATCTTTATTTCATTCCCCCCCCCCATGAACTCTAACCAAACCACATTAAAGATATATTTACGTTTAAAACTTAAAACAAATACCAATTAATATTTTACTGACTTAAAGAGGTAACATCATAGGAGGGGCGTGATATAATAGTTATCGTCGTATAGAATGGACACGGTAACGCAAGTTCAAATCCTGTACGAGGCTGTTTGCATTTCATATAGCACTAATACCCTTGTGAAAGGTATGCATTCAACTATTCTCGTTCAAACTATGGGTAAATATTAGGGCAGACTGGACTCTTTAATCTTAACTAGGTAACCAGTCTAGGAGAATGAAAACTCTGAATTCAAACCTGTTAAACTCCGCTTAAGAAACTGACCTTTAATCATATCCTACTCGTACGGATGGATTGATATATATATATATATATATATATATATATATATATATATATATATATATATATATATATGAGAGGCATCCAAAACTTGGTAGTAAGGGATGATTCTATATGTGATTTCTAAGATACACTGTATTATTATTGTATGATCCAGTATGTATAAATACAGTGAATTTTTTAAAATTTATTTTTTATTTTATTTATTTATTTTTTTAAAGATTTTTTTTTTTTTTAATTAATTTTTTTTTTTTTTTTTTTTTTGAGAAGTAAAATTTTTCAGTTATGCAAATCAAATAACCTGATCTTCCATCTGATGAGACTGGATTTTGGGGAACTGTATTAAATCAACTTAGATTTATATAGGCCCCATTTTTGGTCGAAATAAATTTATTATGAAATTACGGTGTTGAGTTTTTCCTTCCTTTCTAAGATATATATATATATATATATATATATATATATATATATATATATATATATATATATATAAAGTTTGGTATGTACGTGTTGACGTATAACTCCAAATAGAGATGTCACTCAGATTCGAAATCTTGCGTATAATTTAATATTCCTATAACTAAGGAACATACCAAATTTGGTTATTGATTTCTACTGATTGAGGCATATAATTAATTAATCAAACAAAAATCAAACGATTTGCAATAATAAAAAAGAAAAAAAGAAATTGTAATACGGACAATTGTAAGTATTTAATTCTTACCATTTTATTGTTGCATTTTAATACAGTAAAAAAGGGGGAGGGGAATTAAACGAATACATTTCTACCATTGGAAATCAACAGGCAAGGAAGCTCGCTTAAAAAAATAAAATTGTTTAAAAAATGTAAACAACAAAAAAAGACTATGCTTAAAATAAACGAATATTATAATACACTAATTCTTAGCTTTGTTTATCGTCAAATCTTTAATAAAGTTTCGGAATGCATTTTTTTAAATATCTTAAATGTAAACAAAAATAAACATTTAATAAAATAAATTCGAACTTTATTAAAGATTTGACGATAAACAAAGCTAAGAATTAGTGTATTATAATATTCGTTTATTTTAAAGCATAGTCTTTTTTTTTGTTTACATTTTTTAAACAATTTTATTTTTTTAAGCGAGCTTCCTTGCTGTTGATTTCCAATGGTAGAAATGTATTCGTTTAAATTCCCTCCCCCTTTTTTACTGTATTAAAATGCAACATAAATGGTAAGAATTAAATACTTACAAATTGTCCGTATTACAATTTCTTTTTTTCTTTTTTATTATTGCAAATCGTTTGATTTTTGTTTGATTAATTAATTATATGCTCAATCAGTAGAAATCAATAACCAAATTTGGATGTTCCTTAGTTATAGGAATATTAAATTATACGCAAGATTTCGAATCTGAGTGACATCTCTATTTGGAGTTATACGTCAACACGTACATAAACTTTATATATATATATATATATATATATATATATATATATATATATATATATATATATATATCTTAGAAAGGAAGGAAAACTCAACACCGTAATTTCATAATAAATTATTTTTCGACCAAAAATGGGCCTATATAAATCTAAGTTGATTTAATCAGTTCCCCAAAATCCAGTCTCATCAGATGGAAGATCAGATTATTTGGATACTGACTAAAAATTTTACTTCTCAAAAAAAAAAAAAAAAATTAATTAAAAAAAAAATCTTTAAAAAAAATAAATAAATAAAAAAAAATATTTAAAAAATTCACTGTATTTATACCATACTGGTATCATACATAATAAGCCAGCGTATATCTTAGAAATCACATATAGAATCATCCCTTACTACCAAGTTTTGGATGCCTCTCATATATATATATATATATATATATATATAATATATATATATATATATATATATATATATATATATATCAATCCATCGTACGAGTAGGATATGATTAAAGGTCAGTTTCTTAAGCGGAGTTTAACAGGTTTGAATTCAGAGTTTTCATTCTCCTAGACTGGTTACCTAGTTAAGATTAAAGAGTCCAGTCTGCCCTAATATTTACCCATAGTTTGAACGAGAATAGTTGAATGCATACCTTTCACAAGGTATTAGTGCTATATGAAATGCAAACAGCCTCGTAGCAGGATTTGAACTTGCGTTACCGGTGTCCATTCTATACGACGATAACTATTATATCACGCCCCTCCTATGATGTTACCTCTTTAGTCAGTAAATATTATTGGTATTTGTTTAAGTTTTAAGTAAATATAATTTAATGTGGTTTGGTGTTAGAGTTCATGGGGGGGGGGAATGAAATAAAGATAAGATGAAATTTAAAAATAACAAAAACATAACAATATCTTAGGAGCCGCTCAGACAGAAAGAATCATCTGGGCATGCGCAGGACTCCTTCCTGCCGTCAACCGCTCGGTCATTTTCAACACGACCTTACTGAGAGAACACACGTTATTGACTGGCGCAATATATATATATATATATATATATATATATATATATATATATATATATATATATATATATATATGGTTATACAATGAGGTTAAATGTGTTTATTTTTATATGGCTTTAAGCCGAACAATTTGTGGAGGATATGTGCTAATTGAAGTCGTACCCAATTTTGAAAATTAATTTAGTTAATAATTAATGAATATATTTATTGGCCCGCCTAAAAATTCATTAATTATTAACTAATTGATTTTCAAAATTAGGGACGACTTCAATTAAGCACATATCATCCAAAAAAAAAAAAAATATATATATTACATATATATATATATATCAACTAAGAAGCATACGTGGACCCCACTACACACAACACACACACACACACACACACACATATATATATATATATATATGCCCCCCCCCCGAAGCTTTTATTATCTATCGTAGCTATTGATTGTCGAGCCTCTTTCAATAATAAAATTACTAATACAAAAGTTCTCAAAATATATATTTACCATCCCGTACGCACGAACAGGATGTGGCACAATATCAATTTTTGTGTAGTTTGATATATCCTTGTGTGGATATATATATATATATATATATATATATATATATATATATATATATATGTATTGTTTCCGGATATTGTGGTCACGCTGAAAATTTCTCAAATGCCTGCCTTTGTATTCATTGCTACTTAAAAGTCAATTGAATAAATATTTGATGACGTCCCCAAACTGTAAGTCAAGAACCAAAAAGAAAAAAAAATCTTTATTTACTTCGTTATTTGATTGAAGAAGCAATTCATTAACAGCGCCAACAAAGAAATCCGACGAAAGAAAAGCCAGAAAGTCGGGCTAAACTTGCGGATGCGGTCGGAAAATTAGTGAGGGTGACCCAGAAAAAACTGAACCCAAATTGTTTATCTATTTTCCCATTAAACTAACCCTAAACCGCCAACCCTAATCCTAAAACCTAACCGCCTAACACGCCTGGTTAAAATTACAGTTTTATTACAAAATTTTTGGGTTTGTTTTTCTGGGTCATCTGTATGACCCAGAAAAACAGAACCCAAATTATTTATTTTCCCATTAAACTAACCTAAACCCCAACCCTAAAACCCCCTATTTAAAATTATACAGTTTTATTACAAAATTTGAGGGTTCTGTTTTTCTAATTTTCCGACCGATTTGCAAGTTTAGCTATATATATATAATATATAATATATATATATATATTGACAGTCGAGGTTTCGAGTCACACACGGAGCAGTCTCTCATGTCTATAACCTAGCTAATCAGACTAATAGGCCGAAATGTACATTCAGGGATTGGCATTTTCTCGATTCGTTTAGCCTTACATTTAAACATATATGGCCCGCCAAAATTCATTAATTATTAACTAATTAATTTTCAAAATTATGTACGACTTCAATTAAGCACATATCCTCCAAAAACTGTCGCTTAAAGCCATATAAGAAAAATAAAACAATTTGTTTGTTTACTTAACCTCATATATATATATATATAATAATATATATATATATATATATATATATATATATATATTATGGCGCGAATGCCCACATTGGTGAATAATGTAACAAACTTTCGTTTTTTTTTTTGTGCAAATTAAGGTCTTTTTGTTTTTGAACTGATTTGACATTTTTCTCCGACCCAAACACCACGGAGTAAATGAGCTCTGATGATGATTTTTGTAAAAATCGAAATATTGATCAATATCAGCTATGATTATATTATAAATTGTTTTCTCTTTACAGCATTGTGTGATGTTTTTCATTCCTTTTCCAATATTTATATATATAATATATATATATATATATTATATATATTGTTTCCTGATTTTGTGGTCACGCTGAAATTTCCCAAATGCCTCCTTTGTGTTCATTGCTACTTAAAAGTCAATTGAATAAATATTTGATGACGTCCACAACTGTAAGTCAAGAACCAAAAGAAAAAAAAAATCATTATTTACTTCGTTTATTTGATTGAAGAAGCAATTCATTAACAGCGTCAAACAAAGAAATCCGACGAAAGAAAAGCCACAACGTCAATACAAAGCAAACCGGACGTTCAATGGCATAAATAGACGATAAGACGTTATGACATGTGTAAAAGAGTCCTGCGCAGACGCGATTATATTCGTGTATGTGCGCACGCGCGTCTTTCCGGTTTGTGTAGGAACTTAGTGTAGGGAATTTGTGTTTATTTTTTTTTTTTGTTTCTTCTCTTCTCTTCTTTCTTTTGCTTTTACACACATCCGGGAATTGTTTCCATTGTCAGGATAGACGCATACATAACAGGCATGCATTCACACACACACACACACACACACATACATACACACACACACTCCCCAAAACGTAGCCGGGCCGCTGCTACGTTTGTCCCAAGCACGTACGCCTTTCTTTTTGGTGAGCTGTTTTGTATCAACCCAGAGGGGGGATTAGCAAATTCCTCAATTAACCGCTTCATTGCCGTGTGCAACAAAAGTCGAATACTAAATGCTGTGCATCTATAGTCAAATTCCAGACTACATTCCGTTTGTGGGCGTCCATCGTGGTGTGATGGTTAGTAAGGCCAGACTGGCAGATTCATTACTACTGAATAGCAAGTTCGATCCTTGCTGGCTGCCTTATACTTGCGACTTCGTGTCATGGTGTCATGGTTACCAGGTCAATTTCTACTAAATAGCGAGTTAGTTTTCCCTAATAGATGCCCCATACTTGTGACCTTGTGTCTATAACGATTGTTATGATCTGCAGGTGATATATATATATATATATATATATATATATATATATATATATATATATACAGCCGCCCCGCCACGAGCAGGATGTGATACAAGGTCAATTTCTTAAGCTGAGTTTGGCAGATTTTATTCTTCCTATGCCGTGTGACCTAGCTTACGTCCTTCTATTTACCCTTAATTGAATGGAGAGTACTTGTGTTCATACCTTTCCCAAGGGTATTTGCGCTATGTGAAATATACACAGCCTCGTCAAGGATTTGAAATCGGGTCAGCGAGTCCATTTTCTATGATTGGTATATACTAACGAAACGTGGTGTAATGGTTAGCAAGATGATTCGCAAGTTCGATCTCACTGGGCGCCCCATACTTCTGGCCTTGTGCCACACTAAGCTAAACTTAGTAAAATAACTATACAGGGTGTGTCAAAAAAGTGCGCGAGATTGAACTTGATTTACCAAGCAGAAATGAACAATGAATGGAAAGCGTTAATTCTTTCAGAATAGAAGTGTGTCATAAAAGTGCTGAGATTAACGCTGTATACCATATAAATTGAAATGAATAATGAATGGAACGTTTTTTTTTCAGAATACAAGGATGTGTGTCAAAAAAGTACCAATTTTAAAGCTGTATTTACCAAGATAGAAATGAAGGATGAATGGAACTTTCTTTTTTTTTCAGAATACAAGGTGTGTCAAAAAAGTACCATATTCTAAAGCTGTATTTACCGATAGATAAATGAAGAATGAATGAAACGTTTTTTTTTTCAGAATACAAGTGTGTCAAAAAGTCAAAATCTTGATGCTTATTGACACACCTTGTATACAAACGAAAAAAATGAAAAAAAAAAAGCTTTTAATAATATTTTAATGACATTTAGAATTTTTATTATATCCGAGAAACATTGATACCAGATTCTAGAGACGAGGTGCGGGATTTTAATTGACTTTTTATAAGTCTGTGGTAGACCGCAAGTCCCCACCCACATTCTAAACCGCTTTGCCAACTCTCAGAAATCTTAAGAGCCCAGTCTTCCCTATTATTACATTATAGGTAAGAGAAGATTTATTCAATATCTTACTCAAGGTATTAGAGCATTTTGATATTCCTATACACTTTATACATATTTTACACTTTTCTATAATTTTACACGACTTTTTTGAGTCTTATTTCTTCATACTATAATGACTTTCTATTATTTTCAAAATTGAAAATGAAGATTCATTTTATTTTTAAATAAATTCATTTATTTTAAATAAAATTCATATTATTAATGCAGACAGCACAATTTTTTATTTATTTTTTTTTGATTAATTCCAACGTTTAACTAGCAGCGTTCTGTTTTTACTAACGGTCTTTTTCCTCCTCTTATTTTTTGTTGATACCGACCCACGTGCGGTTGATACATTAAACGCAATAGGGTCCTATATTGATTGAGGATGGGCGAGTGTTGCTTTTTAAAAACCGTCGAAGAGAATTGGCCCCGAAATCGGTTTGCACACTTTCTCTTCTGATGAGCCTATTTCAGTTGTAAACATCGTTTGTTTTTTTTACTTATATCTTATTCATACTGTCGGATTAATTTCCATATTTTATTTTCACATACTTGTCCATGAAAAACTACAATTTGAATGTTTACCTTCTTTTTGATGATATCCATAACACCACGGATTTTACATAATATATAATATATTATTATAATATAATAATATATATACTGAATAATAACTATAAAATATATATATATTATATATATATTGGCGAGTGTTAAATGTACTTGATGATACGATCGGTTTCCATTCCCGGGGAGTGCCTGCTAATGTCTAGCCAAACTGAAGATACGTGATACGTTAAACAGGTGTTTCGTGATGACTATATATGCTCCAGAGCCCTGGTTGTTGAGCACTTTGAAGGGTATTTCACTGACGACCGCCAACTAAGCTTAAAGCCAACGCTCTCCTATAAGACGAATAGAGACTTTCTGGTAACCTTTAATATATACATATGTATGTATTTATCAGTTACAAATCCTCGTTCCAGTCTGTAGCCGCTGTGGCCGAGTGGTTAATAAGATTGACTGTTGATAAATCGATCGTGTTTTCATCCCGGCTGGAGGTAGTCTGCTAATGTCTGGCCACACTGAAGAGACGGGATATCGTAAAACATGATCTGTGAATATATATATATATATATATATATATGTGTGTGTGTGTGTGTGTGGGCTTTAGTCCTACTTAGACGGGCGGTCGGGAGATGCTCCTCCGATCAAGCGGCTGTCCACGTAAAGCCATAGCACCTAATGATTGTCCCAACACTATTGCCCTTATGGAACCCCCAACCTTTTTTTATCATATGGTTATAGAAGGCGGGATGCAGGGTCTTCTGTCCTGGGTGTGTACGTTAAACTCTAACTAATGGTGATTCCAGCCGGGTAGCCGCTTAGCTTATATATATATATAATATATATATATATATACTATATGATATACACGAGGATGAGTCAATGTTATGCCATTTGTTTAGGATAGGTATAATTACCACACAGAGAACATGTATCATACATCAAATTGAAGTTGGTCCTCTGTGGATCACACCCCTACTCTCCACATAGTCACCGTTTCTCTCAATACCATTCCACCTGCTCGTAAAATATTCTCCTAACTGTTCTTTGAGCCATTTCTTACTACAGATTTTACTTCCTCGTCACTGGAATAATGTTTGCGCCAGACTATCATCTTTTCGTCCCATGAAAAAGGGTTTGAGAGGGATGTGATCACAGAGGACCAGCTTCTATTTTGAAGTATGATACATGTTCCTGTGTTGATAAATTAATAGCACCCCCTAACAAAATGGCATTACTTTATAGTCACACCTCGCAATATTAATATATACTATTAATAATATATATATAATATATATATATATATAAATAATGAGGAATATTAGAGAACCCGAATATATGCGGAGAAAAGTAGACAAACGCAGGTTATGGAAACTGGATGTTTTATTGTCGACGATGTAACGTTTCGGTCTATTAGCACCTTCTTCAGGACTTGGATATAATTCTTGCTTCATGATCGACATTCTCAATATATATATATATAAATATTATATATATATATATATATATGGTGTGTGTTGTGTGTGTGTGGTGTGTGTTGGTGTGTTGTGTATTATATATTTAATATAAAATAAAATAATAATAATAGAAAATTATAAAATATTAATAAGAATAATTAAAAAGAATAACGGCCTTCATCAGAGTAAAATGTTGATATTTGATGTTAAAAGACGTTATTCTTTGTATGCTTAAATATTAATACTTTTCTATATTATTATTTTATTTTATATTTAAAATAATAATAAATAGAATACATGTGTACATGAACAAAGTCGTGGCCGAAACACGTGTTAGTAAACTCAACATTAAAAATATTTATCCATTCAACATTTTCTTTCCTTATTTTATTTTTCTTTCAACATATGTCTGGATTCATTTCCATTTTCAAGTTATATATATATATATATATAATTATATATATATATATAATATAATATAAGTTAATAAATGGAAAAGGAATTGAATCGAAACTCCCATAAAAATCCGACATTATATAAAATAAATGTTCACTCTGATGAAGGTCGATTCTTGTATGTGTGCGAAATATTTTCACACACATAAACTGACCGAAACCATATGTGTAAGATGATCAGATTAATGTGAATATCTTGATTATAATTCATCTTCTATTTCCATGTACTTATTTTACTCATTTATCCTCACATATATATATAATATATATATAATACATAATCAAAAAGTAGATGAAGATATCTTCACTTATGTATTCCAGCAAGATCCAGAAGATTTTGGAAAAAAACCTGGTCGCAGTTTACAGAACTCAATGTGTGCTCATTTTAGAGTCAAAGAGCAAATTTGATAAGTAGTATAATAGGATATATATATGATATACTTATATATATCATATATATATTCTAAAATATAATATATTTATGATGTTTGTGTGTGTGTGGGTGTGTGTGTTTTCTCCTATCCTTCGGTTTCGTCTGTCTTTTCTCAGTCACCATTTATCTTGACATGTTAACCGCATTTTAAAGTTTATGGTAAGTAATTAGATAAAAGACTTAAATGTTCTTGAAGAGAGAATTTGTCAAATGCCAATGATCACGTAGGCAATCAACATTCAGATCTTGAAACGATAAAGATCACAGACAGAAATAGATGCGACTTGTGAGCATATTTCTGATTCTTCTCTATTTTAGTCTGCCCATACACTTATCCTAGAGACAGGCTTGGTGGTCAAAAGAGTATGTTTCATAGATCCCACACACCCCAGGCTTCCGGTGAATTTACGAGGTGAGTCAAAAAGTAAAATGCCATTTTCTTTATTTCCTGTGAGCATATTTCTGTATTCTTCATCTATTTTAGTCTGCCCATACACTTATTCTAGAGACGGGCTTGGTGTGTCAAAAGAATTGCATAGATCCCACACCCCAGGTCTCTGGTGAATTACGAGTGTGAGTCAAAAAGTAATGCCATTTTCTTTATTTCTTGTGACAATTTCTGTATTCTTCATCTATTTTAGTCTGTCCAAACACTTATCTAAGACGGGCACGGTGGTCAAAGAGAGTGCATAGATCCACACCCCAGGCTTCTGGCGAATTACGAGTGTGAGTCAAAAAGTAATGCCATTTTCTTATTTCTTGTGAGCATATTCTGTAATTTCATCTATTTTAGTCTGCCAGACACTTAATTCTAGAGACGGGCTTGTGGTCAAAAGAGTTGCATAGATCCCACACCCAGGCTTCTGGTGAATTACGAGTGTGATTCAAAAAGTAATGCCATTTTCTTTATCTTTGGAGCATATTTCTGTATTCTTCATCTATTTAAGTCTGCCCATACACTTATCTAGAGACGGGCTTGGTGGTCAAAAGAGTGCATAGATCCCACACCCCAAGCTTCGGTGAATTACGAGTGTGATTCAAAGTAATGCCATTTTCTTTATCTTGTGTAGCATATTTCTGTATTCTTCATCTATTTTAGTCTGCCCATACACTTATCTAGAGACGGGCTTGGTGGTCAAAAGAGTTGCATAGATCCCACACCACCAGCTCTCGGTGAATACGAGTGTGAGTTCAAAAAATGATTCCTCTTTATATTTCTGTGAGAGCTATTTCTGTTTCTTCATCTATTAATCTGCCCATACACTATCTAGAGACGGGCTTGGTGGTCAAAGAGTTGCATAGACCCACACCCAGCGCTTCTGGTGAATACGAGTGTGATTCAAAAAGTAATGCCATGCTCTTCTTTATTCTTGTGACATATTCTGTATTCTTCATACTATTATGCCCATACACTTATCTAGAGACGGCTTGTGGTCAAAAGAAGGTCATAGATCCCACACCCAAGCTTCCGGTGAATTACGAGTGTGATTCAAAAGTAATGCCATTTTCTTTTATATCTGTGAGCATATTTCTGTATTCTTCATCTATTTTAGTCTGCCCATACACTTATCTAGAGCGGGCTTGGTGGTCACAAAGAGTTGCATAGATCCCACACCCCAGGCTTCTGGTGAATTACGAGTGTGAGTCAAAAAGTAATGCCATTTCCTTTATTTTTTGTGAGCATATTTCTGTATTCTTCCTATATTTAAGTCTTGCCCATACACTTATCTAGAGACGGGCTTGGTGGTCAAAAGAGTTGCATAGATCACCACACCCCAGGCTTCTGGTGAATTACTGTGAGTCAAAAAGTAATGCCATTTTCTCTTATTCTTGTGAGCATATTTTCTGTATTCTTCATCTATTTAGTCTGCCCATACACTATTAGAGACGGGCTTGGTGGTCAAAAGAGTAGCATAGATCCCACACCCCAGTTCGCCGTGAATTACGAGGTTGATAAAGTAATCCATTTTCTTTATTCTTGTGAGCATATTTCTGTATTCTTCATCTATTTAGTCTGCCATACACTTATCTAGAGACGGGCTTGTTGGTCAAAGAGTTGCATAGATCCCACACCCCAGGTTCTGGTGAATATAAGGTGTGAGTTCAAAAAGTAAGCCATTTTCTTATTTCTTGTGAGCATATTTCTGTATTCTTCATCTATTTAAGTCTGCCCATACACTTATCTAGGACGGGCTTGGTGGTCAAAAGAGTATGCATAGATCCACACACCAGCTTCCGGTGAATTACGAGTGTGATCATAAGTAATCTCATTTTCTTATATCTTGTGAGCATTTCTGTATTCTTCATCTATTTTAGTCTGCCCATACACTTATCTAGAGTGGCTTGGTGGTCAAAAGAGTTGCATAGATCCCACACCCCAGGCTTCTGGTGAATTACGAGTGTGAGTCAAAAGTAATGCCATTTCTTATTCTTTGTGAGCATATTCTGTAGTTTCTTCTATTATTTTAATTGTCTCAGTATTTAGAGCTCACACGAACTGCACTAATACACTCTATCTAGAGACGGGCTTGGTGGTCAAAAGAGTAGCATAGATCCCACACCCCAGGCTTCGTGAATTACGAGGTGATTCATAAAGTAATCATTTTCTTTATTTCTGTGAGCATATTTCTGTATTCTTACTCTATTTTAGTCTGCCCATACACTTATCTAGAGACGGGCTTGGTGGTCAAAAGAGTTGCATAGATCCCACACAGCTTCTGGTGAATTACGAGTGTGATCAAAAGTAATGCCATTTCTTTATTTCTTGTGAGCATATTTCTGTATTCTTCATCTATTTTAGTCTGCCCAATACACTTATCTAGAGACGGGCTTGTGTGTCAAAGAGAGTCAGCCCATATATCCACCACCAGGTTCCAGTGAATTACGGAGTGTGATTCATAAAGTAATGCCATATTCTTTATATCTTGTGGAGCATATTTCTGTATCTTCATCTATTTTAGGCTGCCCATACACACTCTAGAGACGGGTTTGGTGGTCAAAAGAGTAGCATAGATCCCACACCCCAGGCTTTTGCTGAATTACGAGTGTGATTCAAAAAGTATTATGCTATTTCTTATTTCTTGAGCATATTCTGTATTCTTCATCTATTTAGTCTGCCCATACAACTTACTCAGAGACGGGCTTGGTGGTCAAAAGAGTTGCATAGATCCCACACCCCAGGCTTCTGGTGAATTACGAGTGTGATTCAAAAAGTAATGCCATTTTCTTTATTTTCTTGTGAGATCATATTCTGATATTCTTCATCTATTTTAGTCTGCCCACTTATCTAGAGACGGGCTTGGTGGTCAAAAGAGTTGCATAGATCCCACACCCAGGTTCCGGTGAATTACGAGTGTGAGTCAAAAGATAATGTCATTTCTTCTATTTCTTGGTAGCATATTTCTGTATTCTTCATCTATTTAGTTCTCCATACAAGTTACTATAGAGGGTCTGTGGTCAAAAGAGTTGCATAGATCCCACATCCTGGGCTTCTGGTGAATTACGAGTGTGATTTAAAAAGTAATGCCATTTTCTTTATTTCTTGTGAGCATATTTCTGTATTCTATTCTATTTTAAGTCTGCCCATACACTTATCTAGAGACGGGGTGTGGTCAAAAGAGTTGCATAGATCCACACCCCAGGCTTCCGGTGAATTACGAGTGTGAGTCAAAAGTAATGTCATTTTTCTTATTTCTTGTGAACATTATTCTGTATTCTTCATCTAAGTCTGCCCATACACTTATCTGAGAACGGGCTTGGTGGTCAAAAGAGTTGCATATCCCACTACCTGGCGTCTGGTAGATAACGAGTGTGACTATCAAAAAGTAATTCCATTTTCTTTATTTTCTGTGAGCATATTTCTGTATTCTTCTCTATTATAAGTCTGCCCATACACTTATCTAGAGACGGGCTTGTGGTCAAAAGAGTTGCATAATCCCACACCCAGGCTTCCGGTGAATTACGAGTGTGAGTCAAAAAGTAATGCCATTCTTATTTCTTGTGAGCATATTTCTGTATTCTTTTATCTATTTTAGTCTGCCACATTACACCTACTAGAGACGGCTGTGGTGTCAAAAGAGTTGCATAGATCCCACACCCCAGGCTTCCGGTGAATTACGAGTGTGAGTCAAAAAGTAATGCCATTTTCTTTATTTTCTTTGTGACCATATTTCTGTATCTTCATCTATTTTAGTTTGCCCATTACACTTATCCAGAATACACACAACATAACCCCTATCTAGGACCAGGGTAGGTCTGTTATAAAACCATCACTGCTGAGCATTGCTTCTGACCCGAGGAAGGGCAGGGGAGTAAACTCCTAATAAATCCGGAGCCGGAGTCCCTAAGGTTGAGTAACGCTGAACTTCAGTCTACACAGCAACTCCTGTGACACTGCTATTGCACAAACTGCATAGGTTTCTTGCCTTTCCTTTGGGCCACAGCATCAGTGTGGAGAGGGGAGATCTGCTGTGGCAACAGTACATCCTCCAAAACAACCCGCCCAGGCTAAAAAAACACAAATTGGACACTATTCCATCGTTTTTTTTTCAGATGTAAGGATGCCAACACACACTTATCTAGAGACGGGTTTGGTGGTCGAAAGAGTTGCATAGATCCTCCACCTCTTGCTTCTGGTGAATTAGACAAGTTTTCCACTAACGTTGCGTTGTCCTACCCATTTGGACGACTGTTGTTGGATTATTTGTAGTATATAGTTATAGTTTACTAAGCTAGCTTAGATATGGCACAAAGGCAGAAGTATGGGGTCCCAATTGAGAATCACAACTCACTAACAATGGTTTGCGAAGCGAGCTTGCTAACCATTACACCATGTAAGGTGCCCTTATTTGTAGTATATAAGCCGTGCAACAATCTACCATCTTAAAATTATATACACTGAGCGAGGTTAATCTAGCAATCAACAGCCCGAATACGTGGAATGATTCTCACACTTAATCAATCTGAATTCTGATTCGAGACATCCATTGCAACGACTCCATTCATAATCTTCCTTCCAAAAATATGGCGAAGGTTAATAAGTTCTAATTGACAAGATCGTAGTAAGAAAATACGGAACTACCGTACGACTCAGAGTTCAATTACTGGACGAAGTTGTTTTTGCATTTCACATAACGCTTACTCAATTAAACTCATTTTCAGCCAAAAGTGTAGCTGAATCCAATCCTCCCTCCAGCTTATTGGGTTTAATACACATATACCATGGGATGAGATATGTAAGGAAAAAAACTGAATCTTCAACAGGCCTGTTAACTTCGTCCGCTTAAAATTTGACCTTGTGTCGCAGCATCTTAACAACGGTGGCTCGTGAACGGGCGGAAAGTTAGGCTTTGTATAATGATTATATATATTATTAATGAAATGTCTAGAAGCTGGAAACGGACTGTTAACGGTTTGTGGCCATCACTTTTTAGGGCTTGGCAAAGTTAAAGCGCTTGCTAGCGGAATATCCCTCGTGTGTATATAGCAGACGTGACGATTCCTCTCACGAAGATTCCTCTGGATTGTCTCTGTGGCTAGCTTCAACTCATATATGTGAGCCCTAACTCCGTTCAAAATGATGTTGCAAATGGCAACGTTTCATCTCAGTATCAGTGATTAAATTAGTTAATCAGCCAGCGTATTGTCGGCTGACTGAGTGGCTGAGGTTTAAAACCTCCTCAGTGTATAAATTTAAGTGGTAGATTGTTGCACGTTATATACTACAATAAAGGGCACCTTACATTGGTGTAAGGATAGCAGCTCGCTTCGCAAACCATTGATAGCTGTTAGCTATTGAGTTCTAGTTGGGAGGCCCCCATACTTTGCCTTGTGCCATATCTAAGCTAAGTCATAAATAATGTATTACTACTACCATAATAACCACACAACAGTGCGTGCAAATGGGTAGACAACGCAAAACGTTAGTTGGAAAATACTTGTCTAAATTCACAAAAGCAAGATTGATGTTGAGATGTATGGCAGCCTTTCGACCATCCCCAACCCGTCTTCTAATAAGTGAGAATGTGTTGGCATCCTTACATCTGAAAAAAAAAAAACAATTAGCTGGAAAATAAGTTCTGCCGTCTAGTGTCCAATTTGTTGTTTTTTTATAGGGCGGCTGGGCGGGTTGTTATTGAGAGTATGTACTGAGTTGCTCCATTAACCACAGACTCTCCTCTCCCACTAACATGATAGCGAGGCCCAATAATGATCAAAAGTACAAGATAACCATATGCCATGGGCATGTAGCTGACCTAATAATAGCAAGTGTCACAGGGTAGTTGTCATAGGTAGAGCTGAAAGTCAGGCCGATACTTCAAACACTTAAGGTGCCACTCAGCAGCTTCCTGGATATTTAACATCGAGTTAATCCCTTGCACCTTCCATACGAGCTCATGAAGCAATTGCTCAGCATGTATATGGTTTTATAGCAGACCGGGCTATGACGCTGGTCCTAGATAGGTGTATGATTGTATTAATGTTAGATGTTGGATCTCTGAGAGATAAAGGTTCATGGGCAAACTTAAAAATAGATGAAGAATTACTGAATATTAGGTCACAAGCAAGAATTAAAGGAAAAGGCATTATTGCGACTCACACTCCGTAATCACCGGAAGCCTAGGGATGTACGAGGGATCTACTCGCAACAATCTCTTTACCACCAAGGCCCGTCATCTAGATAAGAGTGATATGAGGGAGAAACTAAAATAATGAAAGATATACAGATAATGCTCATCAAGAACATTAAAGACAAACATGGCATACTATCGAACTCAAACCTCAGACATTATAAAATTATACACCGAAGCCTAGGGGTCTGGTATCTTAAACTCTATCTCACCACCAAGACCTTGTTCTCTCAAAAAGTTTTATGTGCATGTACTTAAATAGATGAAGAAACAAAATGCTCACAGAAAATAAAGAAATGGCATTACTTTTGAATCACACTCGTAATTCACAGAAGCCCAGGATGTGGATTACTATGCAACTATTCTACCGAGCCCAAGCCCGTCTCATAGATGAAGTGTATGGGCAGACTAAAAAAGATGAAGAAATACTAGACATATTGTACAAACAACAGAAATAGAACAATAGACATATACTTTTTGCTCACACTCGTAAATTCTACGGATTAGCCTGGTATACAGTGTCAATCCATAAGGCAACTCTTCTGACCACACAAACCGTGTCAGATCATTAATGTCTATCTGGGCAGACTTAAACTAGATGAAGATACAAAAATATGCTCCACAAGATACTAAAGATAATGGACAATTAATTACTATATGAAATCACACTCGTAATTCACCAGAAGCCCACAAGTAATGTGGGATCTAAGTGGCCACTCTTTTGACCACCAAGGCCCGTCTCTAGATAAGTATAATGGCAGACTAAAAATAGATGAAGAATAAGATACACTATGCTCACAAAAAAAATAGAAAGATGACCATATAACTTTCTGTGACTCACACTCGTAATTCACCGAAGCCTGAGACACAGGCTCTCGGACTCTCATGTGCCAACTCTTCTGACTCACCATATGCCGTTCCTAGCAGTAGTCGTAATGGCAGACTAATTAATAGCATGGAATGGATACAGAAATATGCTTCACAAGAAGAAAGAAAATGGCATTACTCTATTTGAAATCACCCTTCGTAATTCACCGAAGCCAGGGGTGTTGTGTCTATTGCAACTCTTTAGACCACCAAGCCGTACTCTAGATTTCATTTAGTGTCAATGGAGCAAGATATAACATAGTTAGATTAGCAATTACAAGAACAACTAGCTCTACGAAAAGTAATAAGAGTTTAATAGAGCAATATTACATTTTGTACAACGGAGCTCGAATTTCATCACAAAGAAAGCCATGAGGTGTAGGTGGGAGTCTTGCATACTACAATTTTGACCCACCAGTAACCCTCGTACTCTCGCATAAGTCTATGGGCAGACTTAAAATAGATGGAAAGAATACAATGAATGCTCACAAGAATATAAAAGAATAATATGGCATACTTTTATGAATCACGTACTCGTAATTCACTGGAAGCCTGGGGTTTGATGGATTCTCTATGCTAGGGCTCTTTTTGACAACCCAAAGCACGTCTTCTATATACAGTGTATCGAGCATGATCTTAAAATAGATAAATACAGAAATATGCTCACAAGAATAAGATCATGGACATTACCATCCAACTTATGACTCACACACTGCGCCAATCACCAGAAGCCTGGGAGATGATAATGTAAAACTGGTGGATCTATCCAAATATAACTTTATGAACCACAAAGACGATCTCTAGTATAAGTGTAATGGCAGACTAAAATTAGATGAAGAATACAGAAAATATGCTCAATCAAAGATATCAAGAAAGAAAATGGCAATTTACTTTATCATCCACTTCGTAATTTCACTGGAAGCCTGAGAGTGGACTATGGACAATAACTCATTGACCACCAAGCCGTCTCTAGATAAGTGTATGGGCAGACTAAAATAGATGAAGAATACAGAAATATGCTCACAAGAATAAAGAAATGGCATTACTTTTTGACTCACACTCGTAATTCACCAGAAGCCTGGGGTGTGGGATCTATGCAACTCTTTTGACCACCAAGCCCATCTCTAGATAAGTGTATGGGCAGACTAAAATAGATGAAGAATACAGAAAATGCTCACAAGATATAAAGAAAATGGCATTACTTTATGAATCACACTCGTAATTCACCGGAAGCTTGGGTGTGGGATCTATGCTACTCTTTTGACCACCAAGCCCGTCTCTAGATAAGTGTATGGGCAGACTTAAATAGATGAAGAATACAGAAATATGCTCACAAGAAATAAAGAAAATGGCCTTACTTTTTGACTCACACTCGTAATTCACCAGAAGCCTGGGGTGTGGGATCTATGCAACTCTTTTGACCACCAAGCCCGTCTCTAGATAAGTGTATGGGCAGACTAAAATAGATGAAGAATACAGAAATATGCTCACAAGATATAAAGAAAATGGCATTACTTTATGAATCACACTCGTAATTCACCGGAAGCTTGGGGTGTGGGATCTATGCTACTCTTTTGACCACCAAGCCCGTCTCTAGATAAGTGTATGGGCAGACTAAATAGATGAAGAATACAGAAATATGCTCACAAGAAATAAAGAAAATGGCATTACTTTTTGACTCACACTCGTAATTCACCAGAAGCCTGGGGTGTGGGATCTATGCAACTCTTTTGACCACCAAGCCCGTCTCTAGATAAGTGTATGGGCAGACTTAAATAGATGAAGAATACAGAAATATGCTCACAAGAAAATAAAGAAATGGCATTACTTTTTGACTCACACTCGTAATTCACCAGAAGCCTGGGGTGTGGGATCTATGCAACTCTTTTGACCACCAAGCCCGTCTCTAGATAAGTGTATGGGCAGACTAAAATAGATGAAGAATACAGAAATATGCTCACAAGATATAAAGAAAATGGCATTACTTTATGAATCACACTCGTAATTCACCGGAAGCTTGGGGTGTGGGATCTATGCTACTCTTTTGACCACCAAGCCCGTCTCTAGATAAGTGTATGGGCAGACTTAAATAGATGAAGAATACAGAAATATGCTCACAAGAAATAAAGAAAATGGCATTACTTTTTGAATCACACTCGTAATTCACCAGAAGCCTGGGGTGTGGGATCTATGCAACTCTTTTGACCACCAAGCCCGTCTCTAGATAAGTGTATGGGCAGACTTAAATAGATGAAGAATACAGAAATATGCTCACAAGAAAATAAAGGAAATGGCATTACTTTTTGACTCACACTCGTAATTCACCAGAAGCCTGGGGTGTGGGATCTATGCAACTCTTTTGACCACCAAGCCCGTCTCTAGATAAGTGTATGGGCAGACTAAAATAGATGAAGAATACAGAAATATGCTCACAAGATATAAAGAAAATGGCATTACTTTATGAATCACACTCGTAATTCACCGGAAGCTTGGGGTGTGGGATCTATGCTACTCTTTTGACCACCAAGCCCGTCTCTAGATAAGTGTATGGGCAGACTTAAATAGATGAAGAATACAGAAATATGCTCACAAGAAATAAAGAAAATGGCATTACTTTTTGAATCACACTCGTAATTCACCAGAAGCCTGGGGTGTGGGATCTATGCAACTCTTTTGACCACCAAGCCCGTCTCTAGATAAGTGTATGGGCAGACTAAAATAGATGAAGAATACAGAAATATGCTCACAAGAAATAAAGAAAATGGCATTACTTTTTGACTCACACTCGTAATTCGCCAGAAGCCTGGGGTGTGGGATCTATGCAACTCTTTTGACCACCGTGCCCGTCTCTAGATAAGTGTATGGACAGACTAAAATAGATGAAGAATACAGAAATGTGATCACAAGAAATAAAGAAAATGGCATTACTTTTTGACTCACACTCGTAATTCACCAGAGACCTGGGGTGTGGGATCTATGCAATTCTTTTGACCACCAAGCCCGTCTCTAGATAAGTGTATGGGCAGACTAAAATAGATGAAGAATACAGAAATATGCTCACAGGAAATAAAGAAAATGGCATTACTTTTTGACTCACACTCGTAATTCACCGGAAGCCTGGGGTGTGGGATCTATGCAACTCTTTTGACCACCAAGCCTGTCTCTAGATAAGTGTATGGGCAGACTAAAATAGATGAAGAATACAGAAATAT
>CM042173.1:60403638-60432232 GCA_023376005.1 Doryteuthis pealeii
AAAAAGATTTGGAACAGGGGGGGTATGATTGAAAAATAGAACAGCTTTGAAACTAACTCTTCCATCATTTTCCCTTACTCCCGTCTTTCATTGGTAAATTTTCCTAATTTAACTATTTAGTTAAAATAGGAAGTAAAGAATAATATTACAGTTATTTCTTCTTGTTAATGGATTTCTTTTAAGATTTATCCCCGAGATTTTTGCTCATATTCATTAATATAAAACCAAACAATTAGAAATCAATAATACTAAGCACATATTTATTAAAATCAAATTTTTAAGATCAATATGCAAATTAGCCTTCCCATTCACACTGTAAACCGCTATTTTGTTGTAAATAAATACAATTGCATGTTATTCGTATGTAGATATGGTCAACAGTGGCTTCGGCCTCTGGACCATTGATATAATTAACAGCGTCGATCCCAGGGGGCCATCCCCCCAGGCAACACCTGCCCCCTCGATTTAAAGGGGCAGGGCTGGGTTTATTGCCCAGTGCCTGAGGCGCCCCCCTTGAGGGGGAATGCCGACGGGATCGACGCAATTTTTCACCTGCCACTCCATGAGCTTCGGTTTGTGGGTGGTCCCACGTTAATAGGGACTTTGTGCCTGACCCGTACAAGTGGGGTACGCGGTAAATACAGTATGTAGATATGGTCAACAGTCTTAATGATGTAAAACAATTTTATTAATAATTGAGGTTTAAATAAAAAAATAAAATCCTGGAGAATGTGATGTAAATAACGAAAGGGAATTGTGACTTGAATAGTAATATAGTTTCGGTTACAGACATACAAACCCACAATCTCCATTATAATAAGATATGCAGTTTAACGCCACACCCAGGACTCTAAGACCCTTCTTAAATTCGATGTAACTCACGGGGTTCATATGCCATTAAAATAACCAACCAGCCAATTTATTCGTTTATGAAAGAATTTATTCATAAAAAGGGTTTATTAATTCTACCAATTTATCAATACACATAAAGTTGATGAAAATTATTTCTACTAATTCATAAAACCAAACCAATATTTACTAACAAACTATTTCTTTGAAAGAATATTTAAAAAAAAAAAAAAGGCTAGATTTGGCATTAAATAGTCCACAGGGGTTCATATGCCATTAAGATTACTAACCAACCAACTTATTAGTTTATGAAATAATTTATTCAAGAAAAGAGTTTATTAATTCAACCAATTAATTAATACATGTTACCTACAAACTATTTGCTTAAAAACATATACAAAAAACGCAAGATTTAGCATTAAATAGTCCACAGGGGTTCATATGCCGTTAAAATAACCAGCCAACCAACTCATTCGTTTATGAAAGAATTCATTCATGAAAAGGATCTTTTTGTAAGAAAAGTTTTTTGAAAATAAATTAAAGTTGATAAAATCCCCTTTAATTACTTTTATCAGCGGAGATATGAGGACTTTTTAAAATTCAAATAAAAAGGTAATTGTCTACGAAGAATGTAAAAACTTCTATAAAGAAGACAGGAAATCTTCAAGAAAATAGTAATAAAAAAAATCACAGTGGCTTATTGTATGCATCTACCCAACCCCTTCACCGGTGGGCAGAATGTGACACAAGGTCAATTTTAAGGGGAGTGCCTCTGGTTTTAATTCAGTTCTACTTCTCTCCGAATGATTGCCGTACCAAGGCTGAAGTGCCTGTCCTGCCCTACTACATACCCAGAATTGTGGACCATATGACTTTTAGGCACCCCTTTTTGATCTCGATTAAGAAAGGACATGTTTTTCATTTACACCGTCAATATCCGGTTGTTTTAACAGACGATTTTTAGATTTT
The DNA here is from genome assembly GCA_023376005.1 of Doryteuthis pealeii. Classification (NCBI taxonomy): domain Eukaryota; kingdom Metazoa; phylum Mollusca; class Cephalopoda; order Myopsida; family Loliginidae; genus Doryteuthis; species Doryteuthis pealeii. The sequence goes on from CM042173.1 coordinate 60,405,457, forward strand.
TTTAAATCATAAAACTAACCCCTAACAAACAACCGGATATTGACGGTGTAAATGAAAAACATGTCCTTTCTTAATCGAGATCAAAAAGGGGTGCCTAAAGATATATGGTCCAGAATTGTAACTGAAGAGATGGATTCATGCCTTTCCTAAGTTAGAGTAGCGAAGACATGAAATTAACCCATAACATGCAACACTCCATTTTGGCCCTTACTTATGCTAGACGGGCGGTCGGTGACGCTCCCTCCGATCAATGGTCAGATCAAGCCCTAGCACCTATATGATTCTCCCAACCCTATTGGCAAGCCCCAAATAGGACCAATGATAATTTAAAAAATCAGTGGCTTATTGTATGTATCTACCCAACCCCTTCGCCGGTGGACAGGATGTGACACAAGGTCGATTTTAAGCAGAGTACATCTGGTTTTAGTTCAATTTACTTTACTCCTAGAAGCCGTACTCTAACATATCATACCATTGTGGAATCAGTCCGACACTGTGAACAAATTAAAACATTCTAAGCTGGATCAAGGCCTACAATTCTGAAATTTTGGATTCCCAAGTTTTAATTACTACGATTGTTTTCAGTGAATTACTCCTAGAGGCTGCAGCCCAACATATCATACCATTTTGGAATCAGAATGACTTGGCGTGCAAATTAAAAAATACCGGGCCGAATCCTGACTCACAATCCTGAAATTTTGGATTATCTTCGGCGATTTACTCCTAGAGGCCGTAGCCCAACATATCATACAATTTTGGAATCAGGGTGACTCGGTGAGTAAATTTTAAAAAATACATCCCGGGCCGAACCCGGACTCGCAATCCTGAAATTTTGGATTTCCAAGTTTTAATTACTGCGATTGTTTTCGGCAATTTTTATATGATTTTTTTTATAACTGGGAAATAAGTTTGAGAATAATCAAAATTAATTGCCAGATCTAGAAAAAGTCACCCCTAAAATAGAAATAATTATTTGTATAGAACGTAAGTATCTACGTACATCAAATTGTCTTTGAATTAAGTGGCAGCAGAAGAATTATTATTGAATTTTTAAAAGGTAAGCTTAAATATTGCCGTACCAAGGCTGAAGTACCCAGCCTGCCCTACTACATACCCTGAATTGTAATAGAAAATGGATTCGTGCCTTTCCTAAGTTAGGGTAGCGAAAACATGAAATCAACCCATGACATGCAACACTCCACTTTGGCCCTTACTTATGCTAAACGGGCGGTCAGAGATCTCCCCTCCGATCAATCGGCTGGTCATGTCAAGCCCAAGCACCTATATGATTGTCCCAACCCTATTGCCCTTTTGGCAAGCCCCAACCCTTTTTATCATATACAGGGTGTTCGGGATAATTTTGACATACATATATTTGGTTATTTTTCTCCGTAGGTTCGAGGCATTGACGCACCCTATGTATAATTTAAAAGCTTGGCGCCTTCTTCATTCATATACGTGATAACAGATAGAATCGATGACTGGAACCCACCTGAATCATGGAAAAGAATAACTTGTATCATGATGATCTGCGCCGGCCATCAAAATAAGGAAATTATGGTTGCTGCCCAATGCTCCCTGAACACTGTGAAAACAATCAGGCATGAACTGGATAATTACAATGGAGACTACGAGGCTGTGGATAGAAGAAAGTAACATAACAGACGATCCGATTGCGATCGTACAGCAGAATTCCTCGAAAATCTGCAAATAAAAATGTTGGAGGACCCTGGCATTGGAATTCGGCTTTGTCACGTGAATTGAATGTTTCAGCCTTTACCATGAAGCTTGCACTCAATGAAGACCTTCGCTACTACTCATATAAGAGTCGCAGAGGTCAACTGCTCCCAGAAAAGGCCCGTGAAAATCGTCTGACAAAGGCGAAGAAACTTCTGAGCAAAGTGAAACATCCTGCTTAACCACAATCTGGTTCTTTTCCGACGAGAAAATATTTTGCCAAGATCAAAAGCACAACACGCAGAATAACAGATGGCTTGCATACAGTCCAAAGGACACTCATCGTATCATGCTGACTAAATTTCCCCAAACTTTGATGGATTTCGGATGTGTGTCCCCTAAAGGTGATGTGATACCCCCGAGAGGGTCCCATGTTAAATTCAGAGGCCTACGTGGAGTTGCTAAACACTGTAGTAAAGCCCTATATAACAAGGGTAGCCAATGGTAGGCCATATGTATGGCAGTAGGTATCGGCCCCCTGCGACATCTTTGGAAAAAGTCAAAAATGGTTGTCGGCGAATTTTTACGATTACACCAGTCCCAAAGTTTAGCCTCTGAACCCTCAGATCTTAACCCCATGAATTATTATATATATATTTACCAACTCCTCCGCGCGAGCAGGATACGACACAAGGTCAATTTCTTAAGCGGAGTTTAACAGGTTTGAATTCAGAGTTTTCCTTGTCCTAAACCAGTTGCCTAACCAAGGTTAAAGAGCCCAGACTGCCCTACTATTTACCCATAGCTGGAGGGAGAGTAGGATTCATACCTTTCCCAAGGCTATTAGCGCTAAGTGAAATGCAATTACCACGTCCAGGATTTGAACTCGGGGCGACGAGTCCATTTCCCATGACTTTAACCATTACACCACGCGCTTCCTAAAATTATTGAATTATTATATATGGGGCGCTGTTGAGAAAGACTCCAATCGTCGTGTCAGTACTACAAAACCAGTTAATCGACAGAATTGAGGAAGTTTTTGAGACCCTTCCAAGGGAAACTGCAGCATCAGCTTGCTCCAGGTTCTGTTAACGTTAAACCACGTATCTTTGAGACATAACAGATTCTCAGATACGTTGTTTAAAGTTGACTGACGTGAAAAAATGTAAAAGGTTTTAAATAAAATAACTGGTACATTATATCTTTTATTCATTAATATATCAACACTGAAAATTTCATTAAATTTGGTTAATTCCCTGATTTTTTGGTATGTTTTTCTTCTTTCGGCGGGGTGACATACGATTGTGGAATTTTAGTCCGTTAAGTTCGAATTAACCAAGATCTGCTATGTAAAATTCTTTTAATCAGATCTGTAAACAATTAAGATGCTACTTGATTTCGCGATCTTTTGAAAGGAGATAAAAATAGCTCATCTGTTAGCTTAAGTTTTGGTCCTGATAAACTCAGCATGTCTCCCTTTGTTCGTATGTCTTCCTGCCGACGCGCTGTTAAATGGTATCAAATTGACTTCACGTTTGTGTAAACGTTGGAAAGGTCGTCCTTAAAAGAAATACAATTTCGTTTATAAACATACCAGGTGCAAATCTGCGTGTGCAGCAAAAATAACGTTTATTTATTTATTTATTTATTTCTATTTTTTATTTTATTTCAAGATTATTGCGTTCTTATGTCCTTGTACAAACAGAGTATCTAAAAAGATATTAAACTCTTCGGACCAAGTCATCTTTAAGCACCCCAGGGGCGACTTGGATTCAGAAGGACATGTTTCGCTTTGCACCGTCAACATCCTATTGTTTGTTACCAGACGATTTTTAGACGCATTTTTTTAAATTATAAAACTAACTGCTAACCCTAACCCTAACCCCTAACCCCTAACCCTAACCCCTAACGCTAACCCTAACAAAAATCCAGATGTTGACGGTGCAAAGCGAAACATGTCCCTCTGAATCCAGATCGCTCCTTAAAGGTGACTTGGTCCGACTCTTCTAACTATACTTACCTAGTTTCTTCGGAAATTGTGTCCAGTGGCTTCGGACATTGGACCAGTAAGGAATTTAATAACAGCGTGAACCCAGGGAGCTATCCTCTCAGGCAACATCTGACCCTTTGATTGAGCCTGTTCAATACATTTTAATATATCATTCGCTGAGAAATTTAGAAAGGTCTAAATAATACAAATTATCAAACCTCATCTCAAAGATGATATTTATCATTATTTTCACCCCTACCGAGTTTTTCACATCAATTTAAACTGGTGGTTTTCACTGAAATTTGAGTGACAGTAAATCTCCAAAGATCTTCACAGAATACTTAGAAGAGTCCTGGAAACCTTATATATATATATATATATATATATATATATATATATATATATATATATATGGTTATTTCCTATAAGTCCAACATAAACAAAAGGGAACCACTCTTGACTGATAAATTATTTAGTGGCTGGGTTAGCTCAGTCGGTAGAGCGTTCGGCTAGAAACCACAAGGTTCCTAGTTCGATACCGGTCCCCGCCAACTCAGCGTATGAGTAGCACAGGGATCTGTGCGGTAAAGTAAGGAGCTGATGGTAGGTGTGGCGCTCCACCTCAGATGCTAAAAACAATCTCCTTGGTCTAGCGCTATTGAAAAGGGATAGACTCCCTCGATGACTGGCTGATACCGACTTTAGGCTGTCCCGTCGACTTTACTTTTACTATTTTCCCATTAAACTAACCTTAAACCCTAACCCTAAACCTAACCCTAACCCCGTCTTCTTTTTTCCTAGTAGATCAATAGATGAATAAATAATTTATCAATCAAGAGTGGTTCCCCTTTGTTTATGTTGGACATAGGAAATAATCTATATATATATATATATTTAAAAATACTCATAAAACATTTTTCTTAAATTTTCCTTCAATCCTCCTAATATATAATTAAAGATAATTTTTTATTTACTTATTTACTGGTCCATCTAATTAGATTAATACATTTTATTTTTTACAACTGAAAAAAAAAAATTAGAAAAATTTTAAAAAAGAAAAAAAGAAAAAAAGAAAAGCTAAGTATGTGAATTTTTCTATGTGACGGTTTTTATTTTGAATTCAACATGGCTACATTGTTGCAATGTTTTACCGGAAGATAAACAGACAATATTGGATACATATACAAGCAGGGGTTCAAACATTCGTTCTCAACAGATATTTAAAAAAAATAAGAAATTACAGTTATTCGCCCATTTCATTCATAACATAAAGAAAAAAGAAAGGAGGAGAAAGAAAAAAAAAAGAAGAGGAGAAAAAAAGAAGGAAGAAAATATAACCACACAAAAAAACTTAAGCACGTACATTTCTGATATTAATCTCTGAAGATAAAGTTCTATACTTTGAAATCGATAAGACAAAAATAACATCTTTTTGTTTTTATTTTTATACGCATTGTAATTGCCTTCAAATCATTAATATATATATATATATATATATATATATATATATATATAAACAAATTTGACTAATCGAAACAGAATCTTTATTATTCTTATTATTTTTAAGTTTCTTCTTTTTTCTTTCAAGCTTCCTAACAATTCGTTTGATGTTTACAATCTTGAAAGGCATTAATGATTTCTCCGAAAGAGCCATTATTGGCAGACCAAGTACTTTTGGTTCTTACCTGGGCCATTATCGATGTATCTATCATTATTTAAACTGTTTAATGTTTAACCAAACTATTGTTTTGTTTTTGTTACCAAAGTGACGCTAAGCAACAGTGGTAGTTTATTTTTTAAATATTTCTTTTAAGCTAGGTAAACATATCTATCTTAAGCATTTTGGAATATTAGTTGGATCACTTGTTCATATATATATATATGTATATATATATATATATATGTGTGTGTGTGTGTGTGTGTGTGTGTGTGTGTGTTGTATACCCTTTCTTTACTTCTATTATTCTTCTGCTCATCTTTGGTATCTTACGTTCTTCTTCTAGCGTCTCTTCTAACGTCTCTGTTCTTGCTGGTTGGTCGTCCTTGATTCATTTCTTCTTCTAGGTCAGTCTTGTTGCCAAGACATTCATCAACCACAAAGCCATATTATTTATTTAAACCTTTATTTACTTAACTAAACATATTTCTCTAACTAACACAATGCGCGTGTGCAGGTGAGTCCCAGCTAGGGCAGTTATATCTTCTCTGCCTGACGTCCAAGCTGAAACTGAAGACCTAACCAGTTCCCACGTGATTTCAGGTATTTCGCGGGCTTTCTGTAATATTCCATGGAAAGTCCCGCCTGTGATATGAAAAGGGGCCATCCCTTCAGAAATACAGGGCGTTGACAATAATCTATGCATAGATTATGTAACACACACACATACACAACACACATATATATATATATATATATATATATATATATATGTGTGTGTGTGTGTGTGTGTGTGTGTGTGTGTGGCAGCCTACGGGAGACGATGGCGTAGTGTCAAAGTTTTTTTTTAATTTTCTTTTTAATTATATATTTTAAATCTTTTTTTTTCTATTTTTTTATTTTTCTCTCCTTGAACTACATAGCCTGGGCGGGTTTATATGGAGGATAAGCTGTTGTCCATGCAGCAAATCTTCCCTCTCCACACAGCCGCTATGATCCAAAGGAAATATAAGGTACCAATGCAGTTTGGCAACGGTGGTGTCGCAGGAGTTGATTATATATATATATATATATATATATATATATATATATATATATATAATGGTTCGGATACGAACCGAAAGTACTCAGACAGCCAAAAATGTCTCTTTCGGAGAAATAATTGGTGCTTTTCAAGATTGTAAGATCAAAAGAAATATTAGAAAGCTTTAAAAAAATAATAAAAACTTGAAAAATAATATAGATTCTGTTTTATTTAATGAAATTTGTTTGAAATATATATATATATATATATATATATATATATATATATATATATATATATATATATATATAATATATATGAAAATAGATGGAAATTAATCCGACAGTATGAAATTTAACATTTCTGAAAAAAAAACATAACATCATTTGTTTTTTCAAAAATGTTAAATTTCATATATATATATATATATATATATATATATATATATTATATATATATTAACTGGATACCTTATATATAGAGAGAGAGATTTATTGGATACCTTATATATATATATATATAATATATATATATATATATCGGAGAAATAAGAGGAAATTAATCCGACAGTATGCGGAGAAAGGTATACAAACACGAGATGTTGTAGAAAATGATTGTTTATTATGCTGAAGTTGTAACAGACCTGTGGCATCATTATCAGAACGACATTGCTATAGACTCTATGTTAGAGAAAAAGGAAAATCTCCTACTACCAACCTCTGCTAACACCAACAACTGACCACCCTTCCCCTTATTCACAACCTCCTAGTTCACTAGTATGAAATTGTTCACCATCGAACTCAATTCAAAGTCCTGAAGAAGGTCTAATAGACCGAAAAGTTACAACGTCGACATCAGCTCAATAAACATCCATTTGCTACAACATCCCGTGTTTGTCTATCTTTCTCCATATATATATATATATATATATATATATATATATATATATATATATATATACGGTTAAGTAAACAAACAAATGTGTTTATTTTTATATGGCTTTGAGCCAACAATTTTTGGAGGATATGTGCTTGATTGAAGTCATACCTAATTTTGAAAATTAATTAGTTAATAATTAATGAATTTTTAGGTGGGCATATATGTTCAAATGTAAGGCTAAACAAATCAAGAAAATGTCAATCCCTGGATGTACATTTCGACCTATTAGGTCTCATCAGCAAGGTTATAGATATGGGAGACTGGTCCGTGTGTGACTCGAAACCTCGACTGTCAAGCTGATAGGCGAAGTCTCTAACCGTTACACTAGCTTGCCATTCCCACATTCTTTGTATGTTTTGAAACTTATTTATATTCCACTTTTTTTTATTGACTTGCTACACGTTAAGTAAACAAACAAATGTGTTTATTTTTATATGGCTTTGAGCCGACAATTTTTGGAGGATATGTGCTTAATTGAAGTCATACCTAATTTTGAAAATGAATTAGTTAATAATTAATAAATTTTTAGGTGGGCATATATGTTCATATATATATATACAGTTAATCTTAAAAGTGCTGTGGACTCGATTGTTTCTCTGATCTCCAATTCCCACAGACTCCAGCGAGGATCGAATTTTCTATTCAGTAGTAATAGATTTGCGTGACTAACTTGTTAACCATTACACTACCACGGGACGTCCAAAAGGCGCTCAGTATAATCATAAGATGTGTAATCACATATATAATGTGTAATCATATACATATATATGTGTAATCATATATATATATATATATATATATATATATATATATATATATATATATATATATATATAAGGTTAGGTAAACAAACAAATGTGTTTATTTTTATATGGCTTTAAGCCGACAATTTTTGGAGGATATGTGCTTAATTGAAGTCGTACCTAATTTTGAAAATTAATTAGTTAATAATTAATGAATTTTAGGCGGGCATATATGTTCAAATGTAAGGCTAAACGAAATATATATATATATATATATATATATATAGTTAATCTTAAAAGTGCCAATCCCACAAACTCCAGTGAGGATCGAATTTGCTATTTAATAGTAATACTACCTTGTTAACCATTACACTACCATGGGACATTCAAAAGGCTCTCAGTATAATCATAAGATGTGTAATCACATATATAATGTGTAATCATATACATATATATGTGTAATCATATATATATATATATATATATATATATATATATTCCGGTACTGATCGAGAGCGTTCTGTGCCTCGTAATTAATGATATATTTATTTCGTTTTTCCGTTTACAATGTTGCTTTGATAAAGACATATTCATAATGTCGAAACAGATTTCTGTCAGCAAAACTTTTAACATCTTGTTGTTTTTCTATAAAACTTTCTTACATATTGTCGGATTCAATATCCATTTTTACCTTCATATGAGGTTAGGTAAACAAACAAATGTGTTTATTTTTATATGGCTTCAAGCCGACAATTTTTGGAGGATATGTGCTTAATTGAAGTCGTACCTAATTTTGAAAATTAATTAGTTAACAATTAATGAATTTTAGGCGGGCATATATGTTCAAATGTAAGGCTAAACGAAATATATATATATATATATATATATATATATATATATATATATATATATATATATATAGATATATCCAGTTAATCTTAAAAGTGCCAATCCCACAAACTCCAGTGAGGATCTAATTTGCTATTCAATAGTAATAGATTTGCGAGACTACCTTGTTAACCATTACACTACCACGGGACGTCCAAAAGGCTCTCAGTATAATCATAAGATGTTTAATCACCCAACTTGGTGCGAGATAAGTTGACTTTTAAAAAATTTGCTGTCGTCCTCACACCAAGAAAGAATCTTGTATGAGGGGTGTTGTATATTGGGGGGTGGGGTCAGGCTGTTGGAGCGTCTGAAAATGTCTCGAGGGTAGGGGGAACACGTACAGAGTCTAATTCCTATTCAGGATGTATAAATTTTTATTTGCTGCGTAAAAAGTTAAATTGGTTTTTCGCATATTTTTGTCATTATTGCCCGTTCTCATTTCCGCAATGCATAGACACTTTACGATAAGAGAAAAAAAAAGATTAAGTTAACATTTTATTGTCTTATATGCACGAACACATATCATAAAGGTCTCTCTCTCTCTCTCTCTCTCTCTCTCTCTCTCTCTCTCTCTCTCTCTCTCCATATATATATATATATGTGTGTGTGTGTGTGTGTGTGTATAAGAAATGTGGATGGAATATTTATTATGACATTTTACCCTGTACGATCTTCAGGTAATAATTTTTGTCATTGTTACTCTCTCTCTCTCTCTCTCTCTCTCTCTCTCTCTCTCTCTCTCTCTCTCTCTCTCTCTCTCTCTCTCTACCCTCCAGAGAAACTAACATTATAAAACGAGGAGGTAGTCAAGAGATACATAGAGGGGAAGAGGGTGATCGACAGAGAGTAAAGTAAGAGATTGGCCAGTTTTTTAATCAATTGCAAATTAAGACTAATTAGAACCAATTAAAACTGATTTTTTCAAACATAATTCAATCTTAAAAGTAAGGAATAATTTAGTATAATTTTCATGTCATTAAACTAAACAGTAAAAAAGCCTTTAGGAAGCAAAAGTTGATTAACTCAGCTTTAGTATAATAATAGATATATATATTTTAAGATAAGTGTATTTTGGCAGCATGTTTTCTTTTATACTGTTACACCAGTTACACCCGGGCACCAAAAAGATGGCCCGAAAATTAGAAAGGATCAACCAAAAACTTGTCCGACAAGAATTGTCTGTACAGTTCAACAAAACTTATATATATATATATATATATATATATATATTCTGATGAAGGCCGTTATTCTTTGTATGCATAAATACTTTATAATTTTCTATTATCATTAGAAAGAGAGAGAGAGAGAGAGAGAGAGAGAGAGAGAGAGAGAGAGAGAGAGAGAGAGAGAGAGAGAGAGATTTCAGTGTCGTCATAAAATATTTTGCAGCTGCCAATGTTTTATTTTAGAACTATCAAGCACTTTGAAGAACACATTCTTTTGCCGATGTGACATTGAGCCGGTACAAATAAACTAGCCATCTGCAAGGTGTCTTATTTACACTTATTGTCAAAAATAACTGAACCACTTTGGTTGGTTGGTTGGTTGGTTCGTTCGTTCGTTCGTTCTGTGGCACGTCAACCCTCGTTGGGTTAGTTAATTAGGCATTTTCAAGAACACATTTTTTGCTGGTGTGAATGAATTAGCCATCTACAAATTATCTGGTTGATATTTATTGTCAAGAATATCTGCACCAGTTTATGGTTGGTTGGTTGTCTGTTTGGCTGGTTGGTTGGTTGGTTGGTTGGTTGTTTTATGGCATGTCAACCCTTGTTGGGTTAGTTAATTAGCCACTTTCAAGAACACATTTTTTGCTGATGCAAATGAACAAGCCATCTAAAAGGTATCTGATTGACAATTTTTTTTTCAAGAAAACATGCACCGGTTTTTGGTTGGGTGTTTGGGTGTTTGGGTGGTTTTATGGCATGTCAACCCTTGTTGGGTTAGTTAATTAGCCACTTTCAAGAACACCTTTTTTGTGCCGGTGCGAATGAACTAGCCATCTGCAATGTATCTGGTTGATATTTATTGTCAAGAATTACTGCACCAGTTTTTGGTTGGTTGGTTGGTTGGCTGGCTGGTTTTATGGCATGTCAACACTTGTTGGCGTAGTTAATTAGGCATTTTCAAGAACACATTTTTTTGCCAGTGCAAGGTATCTGATTGACAATTATTCTCAAGAATTCCTGCACCAGTCTTTGGCTGGTTGGTTGGTTGGTTTTATGGCATGTCAACCCTTAGATTATTTTGAACATATACTTAACTTAGATGTGGCACAAGCCCAGAAGTATGAGGCGCCCAGTGAGAATCGAACTCACTAACAATGGTCTGCTAATCTAGCTTGCTAACCATTACACCACGTAAGGTGCCAATTATTTTGCACATTTAGTTATTTACTAAGCTTAGCTTAGATGTGGCACAAGGCCAGAAGAATGGGGCGCCAGTGAGAATCGAACTCACTAACAATGCTTTGCGAATCTAGCTTGCTAACCATAACTCCACGTGAGGTGCCCATTATTTTGCACATATAGTTATTTACTAAGCTTAGTTTAGATGTGACACAAGGCCAGAAGTATAGGGCGCCCAGTGAGAATCGAACTCACAATGGTCTGCTAATCTAGCTTGCTAACCATTACACCACGTAAGGTGCCAATTATTTTGAACATATAGTTATTTACTAAGCTTAGTTTAGATGTGGCACAAGGCCAAAAGTATGGGGCGCCCAGTGAGAACCGAACTTCCTAACAATGCTTTTGCGAATCTAGCTTGCTGACCATTACTCCACGTGAGGTGCCCATTATTTTGCACATTTAGTTATTTACTAAGCTTTGCTTAGATGTGGCACAAGGCCAGAAGTATGGGGCGCCCAGTGAGAATCGAACTCACTAACAATGATCTGCGAATCTAGCTTGCTAACCATTACACCATTATTTTGAACATATAAGGTATGCTGTAATGGTCATGTGGATTAAACCCAGCCAATCGAATACGTGGTTAGTTAACTATTTAATTGCCGATATTGAAAGCCGTTCATTTGCACGTTATTCGACATTGACGTAGGGACCCGCAACCGCAACCGAGGACTTTGCACAATCAAAGGATTATATCTAACACTAAGGAACAACCAAAGGATCATACCCAACACTAAGGAACACCGGTAATTTTCACCTTTAGTTGTTAAAATTCCTAGCATAAAATTGTGCGTGCGCATTATCTGAAATGAACTTAATTGTTATTAAGAACACATTTTATGATATATTTTTTTGTCAAGGCATGCAGTTGTATTGTTTTCGAAACGATTCTAAGATTTGTATATTTCACACGGACACATTCAAAATGGCTACCGACTTGTTTCAAAGTGAAAGTCAGTTGGCTAAATTTCTAGAATAAAATTATCTGAAATGAACTTAATTGTTATTAAGAACACATTTTATGATATTTTTGCGTTAAAGCATGCAGTTGTATTGTTTTCGAAAAAGTTTCTAAGATTTGTTTATTTCGCACGGAGACTTTCAAAATAGCTACCGGCTTGTTTCAAAGTGAAAGTCAAGGGAGGTTACTCTAATTGCCTTATTTGCTAGGAATTTTGACAACTAAAGGTGAAAATTACCGGAGCACTAAGGAACAATCAAAGGTTTCTTCACTAAAGATCGTGCTCTGTAAAGTGCTCCCACCTGAAGCGTAAAAATGGCCACAAAACTCGTAACAGTTAGGTTAGTTAATTAGGCACTTTCAAGAACACATTTTTTGCTGGTACGGGGGGCGTTCGATATATAATGCCCCTGACCCACTTCCAGTTGTTTGATCAAGTTGAAATTTTGCATGTGCAATTATTTCTATCTCTATAGATTAAGCGGCAAATTACAGCTCTGAACTAATTGTGATTTCTGATTTACAGGTGTTTGAACTGGGACCAAGATGGAGTAGTGATGACAATTTCCTGGCAAAGGGTACCACAATTACAGCAGCCTATTATGCTTTACTTTTGAGAAAATTAAGAGAAGCTATCAAAATCAAGAGGCGGGGCAAGATCAGCAAATGCATCCTCCTCCTGCAGGACAACGCTCCGGTCCACAACTCGCGTGTCGCCAGATTAGAAGCACAGGCATGCGGCTATGAACTACTCCCCCATCCCCCTACTCTCCTGACCTTGCACCCTCTGACTTTCACCTCTTCCCAGCCATGAAGTTGCATCAGAGCTGCATCAAATGATGGGAGAAATGCGTAACTCTGGGTGGTTCTTATGTAGAAAAAGACTAATAACTGTGCCAAGTTTCGTTGCTCTACTGCTATGGGAAGTGGGTCAGAGGCATTTACTTATTGAACGCCCTTTGTACGAATGAACTAGCCATCTGCAAGGTATCTGATTGACAATTATTGTCAAAAATAACTGCACCAGTTAATGTCCTGGGTATGACGTTAAATTCTATCTGATGGTGAAGTTCCAAATCTGGAGCTCTGGGGGAATGTGGCGTACCCCTTCATCGTCATTTCTCCCAGGTCCACTCTGCCCCTGTGTGGTAGTACCTGTTGGGGTCCCATCTATGGGTTAAATAGAAGAACATGAATTTTTAAAAATGTGTTTAAAAAATTGAGTTTTTTTTAAATTGAGTGCCCATCAACAATGAATAAAACAAAGACGTCTTCGGCATAAAATCATATCTGATGGTGAAGTTCCAATTCTGGAGCTCTGTGGAGTACCCCTTCATCGCCATTACTCCCAGGTCCACTCTATCCCATTGTGGTAGTACATATTGGGGTACCATCTATGGGTTGAATAGAATATGAGTCTTAAAATATTTTTGTTTAAAAAATTGAGTTTTAAATGATTTAGTACCCATCAAGAATTATTAAAATAAAAACGTCTTAGGGATAAAATAACCCAACGTGTTGACATGCCGTAAACTCAACCAACCAACCACTTATCTCTTCACACTTTAACAATGATCTACAATTCTATCCACCCATCCCATGACACGAAATTTCAAAACAAGCAAGCCCCCCCCCCATCCCATTTGAAAGATAAGCAAAATATTTTATTTTTGTAAGATTCGCCACCAGAAGCCAACCCCAACCCTTTTTAACATATATGTGCTAGAAGGCGGTGCTGAGGGTCTTAGTGTCCTGGGTGTGACATTAAAATCTATCTGATAGTAAAATTCCAATTCTGGAGCTCTAGGGAATATGAAGTACCCCTTCATCGCAATTACTCCTGGGTCCGCTCTGACCTGGAGTGGTAGTACCTGTTGATATCCAATCTATGGATTGAATTGAACATGAGTCTATAAAAAATGTGTTTAAAAAAATTGAGTTTTAAAAAATTTAGTACCATCAAGAATGATTAAATTAGAGATAAAATAACCCAACAAGTGTTGACATGCCGTAAATCCAACCAACCAACCAACCAACCAGCCACTTATCTCTTCACACTATAACAATGATTTACAATTCTACCCACCGACCCCATGACACGAAATTTCAAAACAAGCACCCCCCCGATCCCATTTGAAAGATAAGCAAAATGTTTTATTTTTGTAAGATTCGCCACCAGAAACCCAGGCGAAAATTGGCAGGTGCTCAGCAATGGGTCCCGCTGAGATACTCTGATGAGATATGATTAGACGGAAAGAAAAGAAAAAATGAGTGACTAGGTAGGGATGGGAGAAGATGAGGAAATATGAATGGGTGGATGGATGGGGAGGGGGACTGAAGAATCAATAAGATGATTATTGACCTTGGAAAGAAATCAAAGAAATCAAGGTCAAACGAGTCGTCTTCAAAAATCATAGAGACTGAAGTTGTATTTCAGACGGAAATTAACGTTGGTTTTCAACAATATAGATTCCTTAGTCTCTTTTTCGGGCATTTGGGGACCGTTCCAAGTGCTCCAACAACAGTTGGTATCACTGGGACTTTGAGATAAAAATGGATCACCTTATCCCAGTAAGAAGACCAGACCAACAAAGAAAGAACTTACCGACTGGTGGATTTTGCAGTTCCAGCAGATCACAGGGTGAAGCTGAAGGAAAATGAAAAGATGGACAAATACCTGGACCTTGCCAGAGAACTGAAAAAAACTATGGAACATGAAAGTCAAAGTGATACCAATTGTAGTTGGTGCACTTGGAACGGTCCCAAAAAGCTTGAAAAAAAGACTGGGGGATCTGGAAATCAGAGGAAGAAATGAAACCATCCAGATTACTGCACTTTTGCAATCTGCCAGAATACTCAGAAGAGTCCTGGAGACATGAGTAGACTTGTTGTCACTCAGACTCCAGGGAGATACCATCAGCTAATACTGGTGCGAAAAATTAAGTTATTATTATCATCATTATCATTATTATTATTATTATTATTATTAGTTTTTCACACCTGCCGTAGCTGGTGGTTCACTGAAGGCTGGGTGATAGCAAGTCTCCTCGAGTATCCAGGACTCTTCTGAGTATTCTAGCCGATCCCAACAGTGCTGTAGTTTGGATGGTCTCGATTCTTCTGATTTCCATTTCTCCCAAACTCTTTTCCAGAGCTTTGGAGATCTTTCCAGGGGCACCAATTACGATTGGTATTACCTTCACCTTTATCTTCCACAGTTTCCTCAGTTCTCTGGCAAGGTCTGAGTATTTGTCAATCTTTTCGCTTTCTTTCATTTTCACTCAGTGGTCGACCGGGACGGCAAAATCCACGAGATGGCAGGTTATATTATTATTATTATTATTATTATTATTATTATTATTATTCACTCCTTTTGAGTTTTCACATCAGTGTTAGCTGATGGTCTTTCACTGGAGTCTGAGTGACAGCAAGTCTCCTCAGGTCTCCAGGACTTTCTGAGTATTCTGGCAGATTGCAGCAGTGCAGTGTTCTGGATGGTATCAATCCTTCCTCTGATTTCCAGACTTTCTAAACCCTTTTCCAATCCTTTTGGGACTGTTCCAAGTGCACCAACTACAATTGGTATCACTTTGACTTTCATATTCTATAACCTTTTCACTTATTATTATTATTATCTAGGCGGTGTAAGAATTAATTTTTGCCACGCCCTTTCGTAAAAAATGTAAACAGAACTTCTTCTATATTTCCCCTACACTCTTTCTTTCTTTCTTTCTTTCTTTCTTTCTTATTATATTTTTCTGTGTAGCATGTCCTTTTTTCTTACCTTTCTTTCTTTATAATAAAAACGGAATGGTCCATTATTTAGCTCAGGTGACGATATTCATAAGAAATAAGAATTCGGCGGATGTGCAACACCAGATAATCATGATTTCCATTTTTGCATTTCATTTTGGACGATTTGGACGGTCTCATTTTTAATCAGGGGGCGTTGCAAGATGATAACGGTCGGAAGATTAAGGAACAAGCGTATTACTATAGAGATTCAAGTGTGAGATTTGAGTATATATGCACTCTATCTAATAATCAGAGCATAACTGCCCTGCCTTCATGATTGCATCCGCATTCTCGTCGTCGGGCGCCGAGCCGATCCTATTTTGGTTTCGGGACAAAACTCACTCATTGCATTTCAAGAGGGAGGGTCGCAGTTGGTAACCTAATAATTTTTCACTAACATTTTTCATTTTTGTCTTTCTTTTTTTTTTCTTTCTTTTTTCTTCTTTCTTTTTTTTTCTTCTTTTTTTCTTCTTTATTTTTTAAACTTTTTCTTTGTTTTCTTGTTTTTTCTTTGCTTCTTTTTTCTTTCCCTTTATCTTTTTTTCATTCCCCTTTTTCTTTCTTTTTTTTTCTTTTGTTTCTCTTTTTTCTTTCGTTTTTTTCTTTCTTTTCTTCATTCCTTTTTTCTTTCTTTTTTTCTTTCTTTTTTTTCTTTCTTTTTTCTTCTTTATTTTTTAAAACTTTTTCTTTGTTTTTTCTTTGTTTTTTCTTTGCTTCTTTTTCTTTCCCTTTCTTTTTTTCATTCCTTTTTTATTTCTTTTTTTTTTTTGTTTCTTTTTTCTTTCGTTTTTCTTTCTTTTCTTCATTCCTTTTTCTTTTTTGTTTTTTTTTTGTTTCTTTTTTTTTGTTTCTTTTTTCTTCTTTAGTTTTTAAAACTTTCTTTGTTTTCTTTGTTTTTTTTTTTCTTTGCTTCTTTTTCTTTCCCTTTATCTTTTTTTCATTCCTTTTTTCTTGCTTTTTTTCTTTTTTTTTTCTTTTTTTTTCTTTCTTTTTTTTTTTTGTTTCTTTTTTTTTTTTTCGTGTTTTATTCATATATTCTTGCTTCAATTTCTGTATCTTTCATTTCTATCCCTCTTTTTCTTTCTTGTTCTTTTTTTGGGAGATCTTATGTATGTTTTTTTGTTTTTTCTTTTTGGTTGAGTTTGTTCTCATTTTCGGGCTCATTCTGTTTTATTTCTTTTTAACTTTGAAATATGTGTGAGTTCTTGTGGAAGTGACAGATTCTCGTAGTTGCGCGAGGTACATTGACTGAGTTTGGGGTTCGGCGTTCAAATCTGGATACGCTAAAGTCGTAATGGTGATGTCCATTGCTTCCGTGACAGGTATCGTCAGTTAGCGGGAGCTTATATTGTGCGGATGCTCACGAGACTGCACTTTTGTGAGTACGGGTTAGATCGTACTAGGAAATGTAAATGATGGCCGAGATCTTCGTGATTACATAGTGTCTCGACATGGAATGGGGCTGCGACGACGTCATGTGTTGGTCAGAGATGCAAGCTCACGGAGTCCAACGGTGTTTCGCAAGGGACTAGAGGAAGAGGAGATGGTCAGTAAGTGCGAGTCATCGTGGTTCACACGGCACATGGATGCCCGGACGTGAAGAGTGCGCGTTGTGATGGGCGGCGGCGTGACCTGTAAGGTTGATTATGATGTTATGTAAACCGGAAAGGATTGCGAGAGTAGACTGATTGAAAGCTCGAACGAGAACGTGCAGTAGTAATGATCGTGGCATTTATTGGTGTCAGGTCGTAGTAGGAGATTGATCGAGTAGCTAAGGAGAGCCAGCCATGTAGTTCTTTGGCCATGGTAGTGTATTTTAGGGATGATCGGACCATAAGGGTGGAGCCCATGTTCTGGTGATTAACGGCGCAGGCTTGGAGATTCTCCGTGGCCAACCCAGCGCGACGCCATGCAGTGTAGGTAGCAGCCTGTTTCATGGGACTGTAAGGAAGGATATGTATGGTGAAGGTTGTATGTGTCGAGGTCACCTTCCGGCGTTAGCTTTTTTTTTTTTTTTTTTTTTTTTTTTGTTTTTTTTTTATCGTTTTTTTTTTCCTTTTTTTTATTCTTTTTGTTTTTTCTTTCTAAAGTTTTTTTCTTTTGCTATTTATTTTTTTTTTCATGTTCCCCTTTTCTTCAGCTTTATTGTTTTTTCTCTTTCTTTCTTTTTGTTTAAAAAGCTCCAGACGTGATCAAGCAATGACGATGAATAGCTAGAACTGGTTAGGATCCATGGTCGCCTAAGTACGAAGATTGTTTTTATTGTATTCTTGAGGTTATACTATCAACCTAGTGGGTTATTTTATGACCCAATGCTCATATATATTAATATATATATGATTAGTATATATAGTATAGCTAATTATATAATATATATATGTGTATAGTGTGGTTGTGTGTGTGTTGTGGTGTGATTTTTTTTAGTAGGCGCGCTGGTGTAAGTTGGTTTATCTGAGTTGTTGGAAATGAAACACGCTGGGACGAATTGGAAATCACGTGAACTGAGGTTCGTTTGCATTTCATATAGCTGGCTAATCCGAACACTTGGGAAAGGTTATGAACTGCCAGACTATTCTCACGCTCCTGACAGCTATCGGGTTAATGATAGGTAGAGGAGACTAGGATTTCTTCTTTATTAAAACCGTTGGTAAGGGCGCAAGAACCGATCAGGGAGACGACGCATGGAGGAGAGAACCCTGATTCAGACTTGTTAAAGGACCCGCCTTTAAAGGAAAATTCGATCTTTTGTCCACATCTTGCTCTTCGCGTCATGGGCGTAACGAGTTGGTAAATAATATATAATATAAGTTTATAGACTTTATATATATATATATATATATATTATATAATAGTTAAGTTTTCTTTCTTGTTCGTTATTAATTGGAGAAAATTATGTATAGAGAGTGCTCAAAGTTATATTTGCTTTAAAGAGCTTGTATTTTATTTATTTGACATGTTATAGTTCAAGTCTTTAGATACATCAGGTCAGGAAGCCCGCAGGGTGTTCGTGACGAGCTCTCAATAGTCAATTGTCGTGATGTCATGTCAACGCTACGGGAATGGTTTCAGATTGATTTATAGTGATCTAGTGAAGGGAGAGGTTCAGTATGGTGAGTCCGGAGAACATTAATATCAGTGAGACTTCATGTGCGATGAGTACGACTCGTATATAGAGGTACAGACAGGAGACAGGGTCATCACGACCAGCTCATACTAGAGAACAGATGGTGCTCGGTACGCGTTCACGAGCGCGACATATGATTCGGGGATTATCTACGCGACCTTGTTCTCACCCGGTCTGGAGCGGACTAACCTATAAGGCGCTAGCATCTGTTTATGTATCAGAAGTCGATGATGGATGTTGCGATCGCGCGTGATAGAGATCGGTGTGATCTCGTTAGTTTCGCATATCAGCGTGGAGACGTTTGTGATGACAGCGTCGCGACTGATGTGAATACAGTCATGCATAGGTTGCGGGAGGATGCTTGTGCAGTCGTGACTGAACTATGTATATTAGTGTTGAGGTGAGATAGTAAAGGAGAAATGCAGATAGGAGAAGATTACGCAGTTAGATAGTCGGAGGAATATGATACGATAGCAGCAGTGTCGATCACGAGTAGGACGAGATGTAAAAGTGAGTTAGTATTAGTAATATTGTTATATATATAGAATAGTTAGGTGATAATGTTGATAGGAGTACTTAGCAGCAGATGCTGTAGTTAGTGACAGTATCGAGGCGTCTAGTAGTAGGATAGGAATAGATTGCGGCCGAAGAGCTGGATATATTATTAACATATGAGTATAGTGAGAGTGTGTCATAAGGGTTAGATTGTAGGCTATTAGTGCTGCGAATGTACGGAAGTGTGGATATCTCGGGTGCATGTGGCTGAGTCTTGGAAGGAGCGCTATGCGGCCTGTGTGTTGATGATTACAGGCTGTGCTTATAGTCTGGCGGGTGGATTGTGATTTGCTGTTTGGAATGGGCGTAGTGCTCGACGGAGCAGTGTGCAAGGTTGAGTGTCCAGATTGAAATATAAGGACGTAACTGTATAGGTGTGTGATAGGTTTGTTTGGGTTAGTAGACGTCCGAGAGATTTTTATCTCGAATATTAAGAATCAAATCAACAAGTTTTTAAAATGAAGACGCCATCACACCTGCATATCGTTTAGCCGGGGTCCTAGATGAGCCAGCGTAGGCGGACGATTAGTGAGTACCGTCGTGGGATAGGAAGCGCAAAGGAAGCAAGATAGGCCAGTGCGGTAGTGTGGTGGCTGGAGTGATAGGCGGCGCCGTCGGGCAAGATGAAGCGACATGTAGACCAGGAATGATCGATTCAGGTAGTCTTGCTGGCGAGAGGTGCGGGATGCGATAGCTGACAGCGGGGGCATGGAGCGGCGACGAGGCCGCGAGGACAGGTAGGTTCGACGTGACAATGAGTTGACTGAAGGTTCTTTCGTCTCAGAGCACTTGTATCCTTTGGACGTTTTGATCCGAATTAGTGCTACGCTCATCATTGCTAATGGGTCGAGGATGCGCTTCATGCACTTGTGATAGTTGCCTTGTTGCGAACCTGAAACCAGCCAGTTGTAGAAAACCAATATGTATACATATATAGTTTATATGTGTGTGTGTGGCGTGTGTGTGTGGTGTGTGTGTGTGATTTGTTTTAAGAAATGTTGGATTTTTCGGTATATAAGGTGTGTGCTAGTTCCCGGCCTATATTTATAGACTAGGCGAGATCATGTGGTCTATTCCTTAGCCAATCACTGGCCATACTGCGTTGCTGATAAATTACTTAAGTGCTGATTCTTTCTCAGTCTACTCGCAGCCATGGACGAAGGAACCTAGGAATCTCTACCTGAGAGGATTACCAAAGGATCCAAATCGGAGGACTCTCTACCTATAGACTAGGCGAGATCATGTGGTCTATTTCTTAGCCAATCACTGGCCATACTGCGTGGCTGATATATTACTTAAGTGCTGATTCTTTCTCAGTCTACTCGCAACATTCGACGAAGGAACCTAGGAATCTCTACCTGAGGGGGTTACCAAAGGATCCAAATCAGAGGACTCTCTACCAAGAATCAACTGGCCAATTATGACCCTTAAAAACTCAACAAGAAATAATTTTGATTAACATTGTATTACTAATAGTGTATTAATAAATTGTTAGAAATATTTTTTTTAAATTTCATGTGTATTAATAAATCCTGGTGGTTGAGCGTTCTAGCACTTTTATGAAAAGGGTGGGTTGTTTGCCATAAGAGGAATTTAAATAATTCGGTCGAGATAATCATATAGTATCCAGGACCGGATTAATCGGTCCGGGCCTCTCTGACCGCCTCTCTAGTCTACCGTTATTTCTCTGAATGTTTGAGATGAAACTTGGGTTAGTTTCAAAGTTCCGTGATGGCTCCCGATTACGAAAAGAAGGTTCCCGAGTTCGAGAAGTTTTCCGAAGTCCGACAAGAAATACCTGAAGAAGACCGGAGGGCACATCGGCCGAAACGTTGTACAGATAACAATGAAGATAAGGACAATAGTCCGAATAACGCAGATAATACTAGTCTATCGTTCTTTTACATTGGTATCTGAAAGTCCAATGTGGTTCGTTATTTTCATGAGCTCTGAAAAAAAAAAACTTCCGGAAATGTAACATTGTGCCTCGTGTTACTAAAATATTGCAAAACTTTTGACTCGCTTAAGGATAACAAAGTTAACTATTAAATCTAGTAACTAAAATCTCAACTGTGGTTACTAAAGATGTTTGTTTATTTTATTTTTCGATTAACTATTTCCTGTTTGTTCATCCACAGAAGAGATGTTAATGTACGTCTAGAGAAGGTGCGGTCTGCCATAGACAGATTATAATCTGTCAGTAAGATCGGATTTCTATATGACTAATAATTATGTCATACTAGAAGCGGCTACCCAGCGTTGCCTGGGTTGAACGGGAGGAGTTTGTCTCGCAGATCCATTATTAGAGAATCGCGATTTGGATCATCGCAGGATGCCCCATTAAAATCCCTATATAAAAAAAAGACCTTGTGTTGATCCAACCTGTTGAGGCGTCAGAAAAAAAGGGTATAGACATTCTGAAAAGAAAGATTAACTATTTAAAATATTTCTTTTTTTCTTTTTTCTTCTTTCTTTTTTCTTTCTTTCTTTCTTTTTTCTTTTCTTTTTTCTTTTTTCTTTCCTTTTTTCTTTATTTTCTCTTTCTTTTTTTATTTCTTTTTTCTTCCTTTTTTTTCTTTATTTTTTCTTCTTAACGTTGAACCACGCATGTTTGTGAATCAGTGCTCCGCCTCAAAGACACGTGGATCAAAGTTAACTGACCTGAAAAAATGTTAGAGTTTTCAAATAAAATAACTGGTGCATTATATTGTTTATTCATTGATATATCAACACTGAAAATTTCATTAAATTCGGTTAATTCCTTGATTTTTAGTATTTCTTTTTCTTTCGGCGGAGTGACATACGATGGTATGTCCGTTAAGTCGGATTTAACCCTAAAGTCTTATAAGACAATCATATAGTTATCAGAACCTGATTAAACGGTTCGGTCCTCTCTGACCGCCCGTCTAGTCCAAGCAATTGTTGTTATTTTACATTGGCGACTCACAGTCCAGTGTGGTTCGTCATTTTCACGGGATCCGCAAAAACATCCGGAAATGTAGAATGGTGTCTCGTGTTACCAACAATATAGCAAAACGTTTGACTCATCCAAATATAACAAAGTTAACTATTAAATCTAGTTAATAAAATCTTAACTGTCGTTGCTAAAGATGTTTGTTTATTTTTTTTTTTTTTATTAACTCTTTCCTGTTTGTTCATCCACAGAAAGAGATGTTAATACACGTCTAGAGAAGGCGTGGTCAGCCATAGATATATTATAATCTGTCAGTAAGATCGGATTTTTATATGACTAATAATTATGTTATACTAGAAGCGGCTACCCAGCGTTGCCTGGTTTGAAGGGGAGAGTTTGTCTCGCAGATCCATTATTAGAGAATCGCGAATTGGATCCTCGCAGGATGCCCCATTAAAATCCCTATATAAAAAAAGACCATGCGTTGATCCAACCTGTTGAGGCGTCAGAAAAAAAGGGTATAGATACTCTGAAAAAAAAAGATTAACTATTTAAAATATTTCTTTTTTTCCTTTTTTTTTTTTTTTTTCTTTTTTTTTCCTTTCTTTCTTTCTTTTTTTCTTTCCTTTTTTCTTCTTTTCTCTTTTTTTTTTTTTTTTCTTTCATTTTTCTTCCTTTTTTCTTTATTTTTTTCTTCTTAAACTTTGAACCACGCATGTTTGTGAATCTGTGTGAATTGGATCCTCGCAGGATGCCCCATTAAAAATCCCAGAAAAAAAGGGCATAATCTGAAAAGATAGATTAACTATTTAAAATATTAAATGCAAAAAAAAAAATCCATGCTGTTGAGGAGTCAGAAATTTAAATTTCATTTTTTGAATTGTCTTCGCGAATAAAAGTCAAATCTTCATGATTTTAGCTCAAAAGGCAAAATCTGGTGGTTCTTAATGGGTAATTATGAACTTTTGTTTAGTAAATTAGGGTGTCCCAGAAAAAGTAGAACCCACAAATTTTGTAATAAAACTGTTAATTCTAACTAGGGGGTTTAGGGTTAGGTTTAGGGTTTAGGTTGGGGTTTAGGGTTAGGGTTGGAGTTTAGGGGTTAGGGTTAGTTTAATGGGAAAATAAATAATTTGGGTTCTGTTTTTTCTGGGTCACACTGTACAGGATGACCCAGAAAAAACAGAACCCTAACCCTAACCCCAACCCCAACCCTAACCCCATTCCCAACCCTAACCCTAAACACTAACCCTAACCCTAAACCCCCTAGTTAAAATTAACAGTTTTATTACAAAATATGTGGGTTCTGTTTTTTCTGGGACACCCTAATTTACTAAACAAAAGTTCATAATTACCTTTTAATATATATATATATATATATATATATATATACTTTGTGGTTAATTGTTTTTATTTTCATAGTTTCCTCCGGAGATACATATATACACACCAACGGCCCTTTATATATGTATAGATGGAAATCCGATTTAACTGACAAGTTAAAGCAACAATTCTTCCAAGCCATAGTTGTATCAGTGCTACTGTATGGCTGCACCACTTGGACTCTAACGAAGCGCCTAGAGAATAAGCTAGATGGGAGCTGCACAAGAATGCTGCGTGCGATCTTGAACAAGTCCTGGAAACAACACTCCACTAAGAAGCATCTGTAAAACCTCCTGTCCTCTATCGCACAAACCATCCGAGTAAGACGAATAAGACATGCTGGACGCTGTTGGAGAAGCAAGGACGAACTCATAAGTGATGTTCTCCTATGAAAACCATCACAGGGACACGCCAGTGGTGTGGGCATCCAGCAAGGACTTACATTGACCAGTTCTGTACGGATACTGGATGCTGCGCAGAGGACCTCCCGAGAGCAATGAATGATAGGGACTGTTGGCGAAAGATTCTCAAGGATATCCGTGCTACTAGCACGACATGATGATGATGATGATTTAATTACTACAACGTTTGATATGTTTACTTAAGAGCTATTACGAAATATTTCAATATGTAAAAGGTATAATGATCTTGATTTAACTCTCTCTCTCTCTCTCTCTCTCTCTCTCTCTCTCTCTCTCTCTCTCTCTCTCTCTCTCTCTCTCTTTTTTCTTTGTTTCCTTTATTTCATCATTTCATTATGTTCGATTGAAACAGATTAGCGTTATCGCTTCCGCGCACTCACCCCCTCTCTCTATCTTTTCCCTGCACTGTTTCTTTTATTCGTTCTTTCTTATTATATTTTTTCTGTGTAGCATGTCCTTTTTTCTTTATAATAAAAACGGAATTTAGTCATAAGAAATAAGAATTCGGCGCATAAGCAACACCAGACAATCAGGACTTATATTTTTGCCTTTCATCTTGGACGATTTCGACGGTCTCATTTTTAATCTGAGTGTGTTGCAAGATGATAACAGTCGTATGATAATTAAGGAACACGAGTGTTTGAACGCGCCTACGTTTGAAGGGGTTGTTTCCTATAGGTCTAGCATGAACAAAGGGGAACAACTCTTGACTGATAAATTATTTATTTATTTTCCAATTACCCTAACCCTAACCATAAACCCTAACCCTAACCCTAACCTAACCTCGTCTTCTTTTTTTGCTAGTAGATCAATAAATAAATAAATAATTTATCAGTCAAGAGTGGTTCCCCTTTGTTTATGTTAGACTTATAGGAAATAACCTTTGAAGGTTTCTCTGAAGCCTCCTAGAAGCTGTTTTAGATAATGAAGTCAAAACTACATTCAATTCTCAATACAACTATAAAATGATAATTAAAATCTTCCACCACTTCCTGAGTATAATATAATCATTGAATGATTTTCTGTGGGAAGCTAGTAGGTTTACCTAGTACAGACCTGAAATTTTACCATTCTTAGTCTTCTGTTTCTTCCCCCCCCACCGCTCCCCAATAACTCTATAATAACTTTTTCTTCCTTCATCAGGACATTTGTCCTAACTGTTTTTTTTTTGGGGGGGGGTATATTTTATGTTATATGTGCTCAGACAATAAAGTCTGTATTTTTGTTATATGTACCTCCTTGTTGTATTTTATTAGATATATATTCACCTACGTTTGGAGGTTTCTTCGAGGCCTCCTAACGTATTGTAAGAAGCTGTTTTAGATAAGGAAGCCAAAACCACATTTAATTCTAATAGTCTCATTTAGATTTTATCTTATTGTTTTTTTATCACATATTCTTGGTCAAAACATGGGTTAAACTTGCAAATCGCCAAAATTAAAACGGAAACTTATTCATGACAGTTTGACTACAGTGTATGAATTAACTTTTTTTTGCGAATTGGGTTACAGTTTAAGGGTTTGGGGATTACGGTTGTTTTTAATTACGTATTGTTTTTAAAGCAACACGAAAAAACGCAAATTACTATAGATTTAATTAACCATTGAAATTAATTATTGAATCCAACGGTAGACACATTAGTCTCAGTTGTTTGTGTTAGTATTGCAATGTACAATTTTAATTAAACTTGGTTTAAAAAAATATTTTTCAACATTAAATGTTTGTTGTTGTTGTTTTTTAAGCAATACGTAATTAAAAACGGACCATATAACCTTTAAGCACCCCATCTGCGATCTCGATTCATAAGGACATGTTTTTCATTTACACCGTCAACATCATTTTGTTTGTTTGGGGTTAGGGTTAGGGGTTAGGGTTAGGGCTTAGTTTTATAATTAAAAAAAACCTCTAAAAATCGTCTGTTACCAACAACCGGATTTTGACGGTGTAAATGAAAAACATGTCCTTATGAATCGAGATCGCGGATGGGGTGCTTAAAGGTTATATGGTCCTTAAAAACAACCTTAATCCCCAAACCCCTAAACCATAACTCAATTCGCAAAAAAGTTAATTTATACACTGTAGTTAAGCTATCATGGATCACCATAGAATAGTAATTTGCGTTTTTATTTGTTTGTTTGCTTTTTTTTTTTTTTTTTTTTTTTTTTTTTTTTTTTTTTTTTAACATAAACACCTTAATCCCCACCCTAAACCGTAACCTAAAATAAGTTTCCCGTTTAAAAAAAAAAAATTTTTGGAAAAACTGCCGACGGAGGATTTGGCGCAAAGTTTA
>CM042173.1:60432332-60437332 GCA_023376005.1 Doryteuthis pealeii
ACAAAGAGAGAGATTCAAGCCATCCATCTCAACAATACAGAGATAGCATTAGGTTTTGTTGAAGCAGCAATGGCCATCGTAAAAACTTATTTTGAGATGGTTTCATGGCTAATAAGCCGCCAAATTGCTGAATGATTTTGGAAACAAGCTTTTTGTTTTTCCAGCACCAAAAGGTCAAAGGACGCAAAATGGAAAATACTTTCAATGAGGATCTTGAGTGAATGGACATTAAAGCTTTCCTAAAGTGTTCAGTCTGACCCAACTAATTTACTAATAGCTGGGATGAATAACATTATTAAATTATTCATCTTAATGTCATCATCTCAAAACCATGATAATATTTTAATATCAACAAAAGCAGCCACATACCTAAAAGCAGGCTTTAGCGGTGTAAGGATTCAAAGTGATAATACTTGCAGATAAAACTCCGACAGAGGTTGATAGACAAAACATTTAATATGGTACAGCACATGGATAAACAGGGTACATAATACATAGAAGTGTACATAAACATACATACAAAAGTAGAGATAATGACACATTCATGAATGGAAAAAACATAAAAGCAACAGACATGAGACTAAGAATAGTCCATGCTGTATAAATCACTTACAGTAATGTAAGGGGGGTCAAAGCCCCAACAAGAGGGGGTAGACCAGAGTCTAACCCATAGTGGTGTCTCGTGGGTCGAGCAAGAGGAAAAGAGAGAAAGAGACGTTCAAACCAGTCGCTTAAATATCAAAGGCCCCTAGCGGGAACCAGCGAACTAAACGGGCAGACAACTCCCCAGGCGAATACGAAAATAACGCCTACAGCAGCAAGGTATATTTCTCCTAGTGGCAATTTTCTTCTTTCAGCAATTCTGAATTCCCTGTGGCCCTGTGACAAATTTCGTTTTTGGCGACCCGGCCTCTGACTAAATGTTTACAATTCAGAGCGAGGGTTTTATAGAAAAAAATGTAGCTATTTTTGTCATCGTGGCAAGGTCCAATTTTGGGGAATGGCTAATTTTAGACAAAATTTCAAAAAACTTGAAGGGGGTGGGTGACATGGCCTGGATGATTTGACATGGAATTACCCAGTATCTATATTGTGTATATATTAAATGTTTATGTGTGTATTTCTTCAAAAATATGGCGTGGGTAAGTAAATAACACTGTTATGATCCTGCAGGTAAAATTAAGTATAGTTAACAGTAATTAAAGATTGAATTAAATGCATCAAATGACATTCGAAATGTCAAATCAATTGTTTCGAGTTTTTGTGTTTACAATTATTAATTAACATAGAAAGGAAGAAAGAAATAGAAAAGAAAGAAAGAAAGAAAGAAAGAAAGAAAGAAAGAAAGAAAGGCCAATAATAAAATAATGAAAAAAGTGAATAGATTTTCTCAATAAATAAAAATAAAGTTATTATATAAATAGAGAAAGAAAGAAAGAAAGAAGGAAAGAAAGAAAGAAAAGGCCTTAAACATTAGATAGAAGAATGAAAAAAAGTGAATAAATTTTCACAACACATAAAAAGAAAAAAATATTGATATAATGATAATAGAAAGAAAGGAAATACGAAAAGAAAGAAAGAAAGAAAGAAAGAAAGGAAAGGAAGGAAGGAAGGGAGAAAGAAAGAAAAGGCCTATAATAAAAGAATGAAAAACGTGAATAATTTTTCTTAATAAATAAAAAGAAAGTTATTGATAAAATTATAAAAGAAAAAAAGGAAATAAATAGATAAATACAGAAAGAAAGAAAGAAAGAAAAGAAAAGAAAAGAAAAGAAAAGAAAGAGCCTTAAAAAATAAATAGAAGAATGGAATAATCTTAATAAATTTTCACAATAAATAAAAAGAAAGTTATTGATAAAATAATTTTTAAAAAAAGAAAGGAAATAATAAATGAATGAATAAATCAATAGAGAAAGAAAGAAAGAAAGAAAAAAGAAAGAAAGAAAAAAGAAAAGAAAAAGTCTTTAACATTAAATAGAAGAATGAAAAAAGTGAATGAATTTTCTCAATACATAAAAAGAAAGAAAATTATTGATAAAATGATAATAGAAAGAAAGGAAATAATAGGTGAAAGAAAAAAAGAAAGAAGGAAAGAAAGAAAGAAAGAAAAGTCTTTAACATTAAATAGAAGAATGAAAAAAGTGAATGAATTTTCTCAATAGATAAAAAGTAAGAAAGTTATTGATAAAATAATAGTAGACAGAAAAGAAAGAAAGAAAGAAAGAAAGAAAGAAAATAATAAATAAATAAATAACCTTGTCCACTTGATAAATAAAGGACATTGCCGTGACCTTAAAGAATTAAAGGTCACAAAGAAAATTCTATTATAATGCCTACGTAAGTAAACCGAACTAACCATTTAAATACGTTTATCTCTTACTAGCAATTCTACTACTCCGGGCGGTGTAAAATTGATTTTTGAAAGATTTTTCCTGTGTGGGGGGAGGGTTAAAAATTCAACGTCAGAGGGTTTATATCATGAGTAAGTAAGTAAAAAGTAAAGTCGTCGGAGTGGTCTAAAGTCGGTATCAGCCAATCAGCGAGGGAATCTATCCTCTTTTCACTAGCGCTAGACCAATGAGATATTTCTTGCATCTGAGGTGGAGCGCCACACCTACCATCAGCTCCTTACTTTACCGCAAAGATCCCTGTTATACGCATGCGTTGAGTTGGCGAGGACCGGTATCGAACCAGAAACCTTGTGGTTCCTAGGCTGACACTCTACCGACTGAGCTAAACCGGCCCCTGAAAAAAATAACGATCGTCTAAAGTTGCATACTCAATTTTTGAGTTATGATACAAGGTTGTTCTTTATTCTATGTATTGACGATTTTGGGTAATGTGGCGTAAGCAGTGACGTAGTTTCAGTCACAAAAGAATTGAGACCAAATCTCTATATTACTATTCTAGCCGATCTTAACACTGCTGCGGTTTGGATGACTCGATTCTTCTTCTGATTTCTTGTTCACCCAAACTAATCCAAGGGGAGCATCCCCCCAGGAAACACCTGTCACCTTGACTTAAAGGGGCAGAGCCAGTGCCTAAGGCGCCCCCTTGAGGGGGGAATGCCGACAAGATCAACGCATTTTTTGCACCCGCCACCCATGAGTCTCGGCTTGTGGGTGGTCCCACATTAATAGGGCCTTGTGCCTAACCCGTACCCGCGCTCACTATTAAAGTCTATGTTTGTTATATCTTATAACTTCTTTTTCCGAATATTTCATGTACTTATATGCACCCTCGTTGAAAGGTCACTCTAAGCCTACCAACTTATCGAGGTCCCTTGCGGAAGACAGGTTCAGTGATGATAACCAATTGATAGAAGTAGTTGCCGGGTACACTCTCTTTTTGAAAGGGCAGGCCGATGGTAGCTGTCATGGGTTTGATGTAAGGCGGGATCGAGCACCCCATACTGAATTGGTCTCCACATAACGGCACATGACGGACGTCACGGACACAACTCCGACATTTAAGACCGACCTGTGACCTGTCTGACAGGGCCTACCTATCGAGGGCTGGGCTTCTCAGTCACGTATCGTTGCATACGAAAGGAAGACGGGGAAGGGAATCATGTATGACAGGGCACGCAAAAACAAATCTGGATCCTTGGGCCATCTGCGTGCTCACAACCAAACTACTTGTAGAAATGGCCTTCTTTTGTGAAGAAGTGGCAATCATCGTATCTTACAGTATGCATACGAGAGTACAGGCCTAAGTTAATGCCGAAAGAGATTTGCAGTATATACTGATAGATTTTTAATTTAGTGCGTCATGGATTTGATTTGAATGAGTCTCCGGGAAATTTGATGGGCCCTAAATTAAGTTTTTTTTTAATAAATTGTAGAGTTTTTATCTACTGTGGGAGTTATTTTCGTATTTGCCTGGGAGTTGTCTGTCCGTTTAGTTTCGCTGGTTCCCGCTAGGGGCCTGGTCTATTTAAGCGGCTAATTTGAACTTCTCTATTTTTTCCTGTTGCTCGACCTACGAGACACTATGGGTTAGACTTAGGTCTACCCCCTTCTCGTTGGAGCTTTGGCCCTTAACACTGGCCACTCACTGCTAGTAAGTCTTGTATACGATATATGACTATCCTTTAGTCATGTATCCGTAACTACGTTTTTATGTACATTTAGGTATCTCTTTGATACATAAATATCTTGTATTTTACCATTCATGAATGTGTCATTATCTCTACTCTTGTATATGTATTTATATTACTTATGTATGTATGTTTATGTACACCTCTATGTATTATGTACCCTGTTTATTCTGTGCTGTATATAAAATGTTTTGTCTATCAACCTTTGTCGGAGTTTTATCTTCAAGTATTATCACTTGGAATCTTACACTACGAATAACTAAAGCCGTCTAACTCCTATCTTGTACTCCATACAGTGTAATTCTTTTCTAAGAAAATATTGAAATATTTACAGTTAGCTGGAAATGGTGGGAGAAGAAAAACACTGGGACGCATGGATACGATTTTTCTGCGTCCTTTTAGATTTTTATGCATCAGTGACGTAGGACGCGTACCTGTCAGCATCTCTGAATATGTTAATAAGGAGTACTGTTGCTACACCCCTTATTGTGTCCTGGGTATGAGGTTAAACTGCATCTATTGAAGTTCCAATTCTAGAGCTCTGGGTAGTGTTGGGTACCCCTTCATTGGCATTACTCCCCGGCTCACCCCGGCCCGGGGGGGGTATTACCTGGTAGTGTCCAATCTATGGGTTAAATAGAAAAAATAAGTTTTAAAAAATGTGTATAAAAAAATTAAGTTTTAAAAAATTGAATACCATCAAGAATGAATAAAACGAAACATCTTCGGCATAAAATACACCAACAAGGGATGACATGCCGTAAAATCCAGAGCTGTTTAATGTTTAAAAAGTTTTTGCTGGTCGGACAACACGGTCTGTCCATATGGGGGTTTGTGGTTTTGTTTTTTTTTAATTTTTTTATTCTAATTTTATTTTCGTTTTATTTTAATCCCTACAAAT
>CM042173.1:60444832-60610853 GCA_023376005.1 Doryteuthis pealeii
TAATGTTTTTTTAGAATTAAATTTTTAAAAAATGTTTAATTTTTTTTATTTTATAAGAAATTATTTTATTTATCTCTCTTAAAATCTGACGTCTTGATTTATTTATTTATTTGATTGTTTATTTATTCATTTAGTTTTTAGTCCTTATTCACTCTTCATTTATTTATTTTATTTATTTATTTATTTTTTGTATAAGTATATTTTCATTTCATTATTTCAGTTTTTAAAGTAAATATCTGATATAAAAAAAAATGTTATTCATAGATTTAAAAAAAAAAATCCTCATCTTTATCTATCTATCTATCTATTTATTTATTTATTTATTGCATTCCATTGAATGAATAAATATAAATAACGTCGATTTTTTAGCACTACCAATATGTCTGAGATATATTTCGTGTAATTTCTCTTTCCTTCTTTCTCTCTAGCTTAACAACAAATATTCGTCGTATACGTAAGAATAAGAACAAGAAAAAAAACTTAGGAAATTATTATAAAATTGAACTAAAAGATTAAAAAATTACGAAACACTGTTAATTTACGAGTAAAAGAAATCTGTGTTGTGATCGAAGCAGTGAATTTATCAAACAAGATAGTTAAGCTTAGTTCTGGCACAGGGCCAGAAGTACTGGGTACTGTGCGAGATAACAGTAAAATAGTTTGTCTCGTTCGATGTTTTACATTTATTTAGGTTTTCTAATTTAAAAAAATCGTTTTTTTTTTTTTTCGTCGGAAATAATTTTTAAAAAATTTGTACCACATTTTTATCATCTATTTATTTATTTATTATTTCGTTCTTTATTTATGGAAAAATATTTTCAAGTCAGCAAAAAAAAAAAAAAAAAAAAAAGTAATAATGAGTAATTTTTTCTATTTTGAACAATGCACTTTAAAAAAATCTCTTTGAGATAAATAAAGAAGTTTCTGTCTAATTTGCAACTAAATTATAAATTGTTGGGGTCAGTGTCCGCGCTGAACGTACGTATATCGATTTATTTCTTCATCCAAATAACTATAACGGAAATATATATTTCTATGATGAAGAAATGCTTAGAGAATCCTTCACCAACCCTTCCTAGATAGAAGCATTAATATCATCATGGACTGTCACTACAAATACAACGGTATCTTAACCGAGTTTACGGGGTCACCTAGTTAATTTCTTCATAGATTGTTTCGCCTCAGTAAGCGATTGATTATTGAGCAGACTAAATCTCGCTTTTTGGACTTTAATATTTGCTCTTTGAATATATATATTTTTTTAAATGAAAAAATACTTGGTATGTCGTCATACTTTTAAATTTATTGTTTATTCTAATTTTATTAGTGCCTTTTGTTTTAACCCGAACCCATAATCAACAATCAATAATGTATATATTGTATTCAATATACATTTTATCATATACTATATTGTATAATATAATGAAATTAACATTGCATCATAAAAACTCACGATTCATTGCCAATATATTGCGTTGTTTAAATTATTAATTACGTTAGAAGCGGCTGCCCAGCGTCGACTTGGTAGGGGGGCAAAAACCGTGATGTATTGATTTGTTTACTCTTGAGATTTTACAAATGCTGGACATTTTAAAGTCGAATTTCAATGCTATTTCTATGTATATTTTAATTTTTAAATATCTTCGAATATAAATCAAATCTTCATAATTAAAAAAAAAATGCAAGAATTAGTGATATTTAATGTGTATATATATATATATTACTTTGTCGTTAATTGTTTTATTTTTGTAATTTCTCCCGGACATACATACACGCCAACTGCCCTTTATATATGTATATAGATTGGTTTAAATCGAACTTAACGGGCCTAAATTCCACCATCGTATATCACCCCGCCAAAAGAAAAAAATACCAAAAAATCAGGGAATTAACCGAATTCAATGAAATTTTCAGTGTTGATATATAAATGAATAAAAGATATAATGCACCTGTTATTTGATTTAAAAACGTTTACATTTTTTTTCATGTCAGTTAATTTGAACCACGTATCTTTGAGGCGTAACACAGATTCTCAAAGATGCGTGGTTCAAAGTTAACTGACCGGGGTGAAATACGATGGTAGAATTTGGGTCTGCTAAATTTTATTTAACCGAAGATTGATTATATATAACGTAATTAATAATTTAAACAACTCAATATAATTGTATAATAATAATAATACGTTTATATATTACGTATTTATACAATTAGCAACATTGGAATATTGTGATCTATTTAATTTAATGACAATTTTAATAATTTACACTTTTTCATTCATGAAAAAAAAGACGCGTTTTCATTTATAGCTGTTAAATAAACAAAACAAAATAACTTAGTTTTGTTTATTTACAATTTCTTCGTGGGAAGAAGACGAGAGGCAAGTGCTCGCGTGGATACATTTA
Source organism: Doryteuthis pealeii (assembly GCA_023376005.1). Classification (NCBI taxonomy): domain Eukaryota; kingdom Metazoa; phylum Mollusca; class Cephalopoda; order Myopsida; family Loliginidae; genus Doryteuthis; species Doryteuthis pealeii. The sequence continues at coordinate 60,447,235 of CM042173.1, forward strand.
AATTTAGATTTGATGAGAGAGAGAGATGGGGGGGGAGATACGCAAATATAACGTTTAAAAATAATTGTCTTGTTTCTCTTCGACTCTACTGTAAAATACCCATATCGATGTCTAGGTGGCGAAACCTCTTATTCTTTTAAGTATACTGTGTGTGTGGGGGGGGGGGCAGTTGAAACTAGTTTCTGTGGTGAATGGACGGTAAACTATTTTGCTCTATATCATTTCTCGGTCAGTCAGTCAGTTAATATTTATTTTATTATTAGCGTTCTCTCTCTCTCTCTCTCTCTCTCTCTCTCTCTCTCTCTCTCTCTCTCTCTCTCTGTATATATATATGAGAGAGTGAGATTATATTTACATTACCTACACGACTCGTGAAGCTATGAGTTCCCGTTATAACAGCAATCCACGACGATATTGATGCTTCTAGCTCAGTCACGGTAGAGCACGCGCTTAGGAATCGCAAGGTTCCTGGTTCGATGCCGGTCTCCGCCTACTCAGCACATAAGTAGCACAAAATGGGTAATATGATCTGTGCGATAAAGTGGGGAGCTGACGGTGGGTGTGGTGCTCCATCTCAGCACAAAAAACTTCTTGGTCTAGCGCTAGCGAAAATGGGATAGACTCCCTCGATGCACGGCTGATACAATAGGCCACACCGCCAACAGCATTTTATCTATATTAGATATCTATTATTTATTATTCATAATAATTGGTAAGGTTGTCTGTGAATTCAAGGCCGTAAATTTTTACTGTAGTCTAGTGGACTGTTTTAAGGTTTTTTATTTTTTTGTATCGTCACTCTGAAATAGAAATATAGTTAAATATTCGGCAAAATTACCAGCGAATAGTAATTTTTAGTTTATTTCAGGGTGCTATTAGCAGAATTCCGTCCTGCCTTAAAAAACGCTAAGCGGTGATAGCTTAAAAAACAACCCCCCATAAATAAAATAAAAATACCGAAAAAATGTTTTGATTTTTTATTTGTAATTGATTGTTAAAAAAATATGAAATAAAAATACCGAAAAAATTTTTTTTTAGCGGATTGAAGGCGTTTTTATAGACAAATTATTTTTTTTTAGTGGTTTGAAGGCATTAAAAATAAGCCGTATTTTTATCGACAAGTAAATGTAAATATTTAGCCCCCCCCCAAAAAAAAAATATTTTTAGAGAGGGGAGGACTAAAATATTTACATTTACTTGTCTGGAAGAGGTAAAATATCGCATTAACTTTTCGGGGAAAATGCCTTAAGCGCTTCAGCAGGCACCCCTTCAGCTAGGGACTTCATTCATAGGGAGGGTTGTTTTTTTTTTTTTAGCTATCACCGCCTAACGTTTCTTAAGGCATGAGGCTGGGACAGAAATCTGCGAATAGCACGTGATCAGAATAGGCTTGATAAATTCATAATCTCAATTCCCTTAAAATAACGTTTTTCACTAGATAATTATATTTATCGATACTTTGTGTTTTTTTTTTTTTTTTTTTTTTTTTTGCACAAAAGAATTAAAAACCTTATCATCGTGTAGTTAAAAAAAAAAAAGTTTAAAAAAAACTAAACGCAACGAAGAAAAAAAAATTTTCTAGACCCAAAAAGTCGATTATCATCGAGACATGATTATTCAATTTTATTTATTTATTTATTTTATTTGTTTATTTATTAATTGGCTCGTGTGAAAAATCTGTTGTTTTTTTTGGGTTTTTACGCAATGAAAAATGAATAACAGTCTATCAGCTGATGGAACAAATATTCAGTTCTATATACGCATGTCGATTTCTTGTTTAATCGTCAATTTTCATTGACGTCACAATTACGAAAAACACATTATTTATTTTTGTTTCATTATTATTTCTAAATATCATTCAATACCAGCAACAATTAAACGGCCTCCGGGCGGTGTAAAATTAACTTTTGAAAGATATTACCTCAGGAAGTGGGAGTTAAAAATTCAATGTCGGAGAGTTTGTATCATAAGTAAAATTATCAAATTTATTAAAGGTATAAAAAAATAAAACAATTTGAACTGGAAACTTAGTTCTTTTCCCCTCAAATAAAATGTTCCACGCATCTATTAATTATTAATTAGATAACTATTTTGAATATTTCACACATACATTTTACACAAAATCCTAGGTATTATTTATAAATATTTTAGTTAACTTCTTGTTACTGAAAAAAACTGCGAGAGTAAAATTAATTTTAAAAATTGATTACAAATTTCGAAAAAAAAATTTATTTAAAGTGATAACACAATTCTTTAAATTAATTTCTCAGTCGGTAGAGCGTTCGGCTAGAAACCACAAGGTTCCTAGTTCGATACCGGTCCTCGCCAACTCGGCATATGAGTAGCACTGGGATCTGTGCGGTAAAGTAAGGAGCTAGTAGTAGGTGTGGTGCTCCACCTCAGATGCCAAAAGACAATCTCCTTGGTCTAGCGCTATTGAAAAGGGGATAGACTCCCTCGCTGACTGGCTGATACCGACTTTAGGCCGCCCCGACGACTTTACTTATATAGTTAAGTAATGTGGAGAACATTTAGAAACAAACACGTGGTGTTATAATGGATGGAAATTTATAGACGATACTCGAACATTTCGGTTTACAATGGAAACCTTCTTCAGGACTGTGAAAATGAGAAAAAATAAGGATGATGGATATTTTGTATGCGTTGAATTAGAAAAATTTTCTCCAGATACTGTCGGATTAATTTCCTCATCTTACTGCCATAGTTAAGTAATATATAGTTTATTTAAATTGTCATTATTACAATGGAAACGATTCAAATGTTGACTTATAAGGAATTCCTTTTATCTATTTTATTAAATTATTCTTTATTTTATGTATTGACGATTTGGGGTTTTGTGACGTAAGCAGTGAGATAGTTTTGGTGACAGAGAAATAGACCGAATCTTCATTTTTTCTGGTTAAATCATTAATTTCTATTGACGTCACGATTGCGAAGAAAGAAAAACCTTTTTTTCTCTTTCATTTTTATTTCTAAATATTATTCAATATATTACAAACAAGACAAAAACACCAGCAAAAATTGACCTCTGCACCTACCGACACCGAATTACTTGAAATTTGGCACAAATGTTCCCATTCATGATTAGGAAAGTGTGCCAAATTATTTTATGCTAGGCCTAACCGTTCAGATTTTAGGGGGTAAGTTATAAATTTCCTATTTTGCCTCTAAATTAAGCCTGCGCAGTGTCACAGGATCTCGGTGTTTTTTGTTTTTTTAATTTAAAATACTTCCATACATTTCTAAAATTTGGTATGTTGGATAAATAAGGGCTGTAGAATCCAAATATCTGAATATTTTAACCAATTTCTTAAAGAATGATTTGTCCATAATAATGCTTTTAAGAGTGATATGTCCATAGTAATGTTTTTTAAGAATGCTTTGTCCATAGTAATGTTTTTTAAGAATGCTTTGTCCATAGTAATGTTTTTTTAAGAATACCAATGTTCTTAAAGCGTGATTTTCCATAATAATTATTTTACAATTTGTTCATAGTAATGTTTTTAAGAATACTTTATCCTTGATAATGATCTTAAAAAGTGCTTTAGCCATAATAATGCTTTTAAGTGGTTTATCCATAACGTTTCAGGTTGCTGCAGAAAAGTTCTTAGCCTCACCAAGAAAGGAATTATCTAGGGCTAATATATATACATGCTATTCAATAATTATCTTACATTTGATACATATTTTCTCAAGTTTCTTTAGAAACTAAAAAAAAAAAAATCCCTGATAGAAAATGTTTATTTTACACACCCAAATGCATGACTCTAAAATCAACAACTTTTCACCTATGTATTTCAAGTCTACTTTAGAAGATATGAACCTGCCAAATTTAGAGTTTTTTCCCCTATGTACGTGCAGGATTTCAGTGGAAGATTATAAGACTGACTTCTGATTTAGGTCGGAAAATTAAAACGGAAAGTTTTTTGGTGGTACCCAATGATAGTTTAACTACAGTCTATGAATTAACATTTTGCGAATTAGGTTACGGTTTTAGGGGATTAAGGTTGTTTTTAATTACGTATTGCTTAAAAAAGATAAGCAACACAAAACCCAAATTACTATACATTTAATGTTGAAAAATATTTTTTAAAACTAAGTTTAATTGAAATAATACATTGCAATACTAACACAAACAACTGTCTCAATAATAGATTCAATAATTAATTTCAATGGTTAATTAAATGTATAGTAATTTTGTTTTTTTGTTTATTTTTTTTTAAAACCTATACGTTATTAAAAACAACCTTAATCCCCTAAAACCGTAACCCAATTCGCAAAATGTTAATTCATAGACTAGTTAAACTATCATTGGGTACCACCAAAAAACTTTCCGTGTTAATTTTCCGACCTAAATCAGAAGTTAGCCAAAAAATCAATTTAGGTATATTTTGCAAATATTACTTTTTGTATGGATAGATTGTCTTTAATAAGTGGTAAACATTGCCTCGTGTAAAAATAGGAAAATTATAACTCCCTCCCTAAAATCGGAACGATAAGGTCTAGCACAAAATAATTAGGCACACTTTCCTAACTCATGAAGGGGAACATTCTTGCCAAATTTCAAGTAATTCGGTGTCGGTGTGTGTAATGCTCTAGTGAATTGACATGAAATGACCCACTAGAAATGTTTTAAAACTTTTTTCATACGTTAGTAATCAATAACATAAACACTAAAAAAAGAATTATAATATAAGCTAAAAAAAATCTGTATGTATTGCATTGTAATATTACGAGGAAAAACCAAAAAAAAAAAAACTTCACCCATTGATAAAAAACTACTTCATTCACATAAAATTATTTTATTTCTTTATAAAATTAATATAGTTAAAAGAAAGAGAAAAAATACAATGGTAATTTATGAAGAAGTGCGTCCCGGTCTCCTGCCTCAAGAGTTGCTGCCCGGTGACTATTAAAATAACGACCCAGCTCGGTCTATTCAAAACTATCCATCCATCTATCTATCTCAATTTGTTCATATTTATCTATATTACTTTAAATACTAAGATATTCTTTTATTCATGTTTGTTTAATGTCTTGTTTTTAGTTTAAATAAACAAGAATTACGACAAAAAAAAAGAACCCCCCCCCCAATACATTTACTTGTCGAAAATATCTATCTATCTATCTCGATTTGTTCGTATCTATCTATATCATTTTGTTTGTTTATCTATCTATCTCAGTCTATTCAAAACTATATATCCATCTTCATATCTAAACAAGAATTACGACAAATAAACAAGAATTATGACGAGCTGGGGTTGTTATTTTGATAGTCACCGGGTAGCGGTTTTTGAGGCGGGAGACCGGGACGCACTTCCTCATAAATTACCAATACAATTTAGGGGAGCTTACGGCCAAGTCGTCCTGATAGCACCGGTTTCCGCTAGATCACCGAAGTTAAGCAGCGATGAGCCTGTTCAATACTTAGATGGGTGACCATTTAAGCAACATCAGGTACTGCGAGTGACCTGATATCAAAATGACTTTATTTGGTATTAAATAACCCGAAAAGGGTTTATATGCCGAAAAAAAACCAACCAACTTACTATTTAGGGGAGGGGACCATGTGGTGGTGGCTAATGTGATGGCCTGCGACATCGTAGTAAGTCGGACTATTATAATCATTGGTAATCTTCAACTTATTCTTCGTAAATTCCTACTATAAAATAAACTGAACCTTATTTTATGTCCATGTTTTTTGCAATAAATGTTTTAAATATGTTTGCAATAAATGTTTTTAAATAAAGAAAATATATGTTTGCAATAAATGTTTTTAAATAAAGAAAATATATTCAATATTGTAAAATAACGGGTGCAAGAAAAATAAAATATTTATTGCAAAAACACGGACATAAAATAAAGGTTCAGTTTATTTTATGGTAGGAATTTACGAGGAACAAGTTAAGGATTACCTAATCATTTTCAGATTTTTCAGGAAAAGTAGCGCGCCCACGTGGTATAATGATTTGCACAATCGGTCGATTTAATGTCGAATCAAGTCATTTTGATAAACAAAGGACTCGGGTTGCTTATAATACCTGCTATTGCTAAAGTGGTCACCCAAGTATTGAACAGGCTCTTCATTGCTTAACTTAGGTGATCTGGCGGGAACCAGAACTTTCAGCGTGACTAGACCGTACTAATCAGCTTTTATTTATCTAAGTCCGTTTTATGTAACGTTTCTTCGATTGGGTATCGATTCTCTTTCTTTTTTGCAAAGCGATCATTAAAACTTCTTTTTAATCGTTATGACAAACAAGACTTTAAGTACAATTATTGTTAATCGATAACTCAAGGTAGGTATCGATATTCTTTCAGCTAAGTGTCATGGGATGAACTAACACAGATATGCTGATACATAGGTACCACCAATTTGACCCTGTGAAATTTACCCCCACCCTATATTTAACACAATGAAACTTGCAGAAAATTTAATATTTTCTTGAAAAAAATCTTTCCTTTCGAAAGAAAAAACATAAAATAAACTCCTGATGATTTTTTTAAAAATTTTTTCAGCATACGGAAATAATGAAAATTATGATTGAAAAACAATGTTTTCATTTTTGCACTGTTAAATCAACTGAAATTTACATACATATATTTTTCTACGAATTTATTAATTGTAATAAAGAAATAAATCGCGTCAAATATAGCACACCTTTAAGATCGCCCTGTCGACTGGGGCTTTAGAATACACCGACTGCATCTCTGAAGGGGTAAGATCCCTCCAAAGTTTGTTCTTGGAGAATGTGAAGTACCCCTTCATCACCATTACTCTCAGGTGCACTCTGACCCGGAGTGTTAGTACTCGTTAATCTATGGGTTAAATAGAAAAAGAATATGTTTAAAAAATTCTAAGTACCCATGAAAAATAAATAAAACAAAATGTTTTTGGTTTAAAATAACCCAACAAGGATTGACATGCCGAAAAACCAACCAACCAACCAAAGCGTACCCCCACCCCCGCAACCAAATTTTTTTTTTATGTCTGCTCCTTATATATCAGGACCTGCTCGGCCTTCACCTTCGTTCCTAGTCTCTTTGATTTCCTAGGCCTCCTCCCCGGCTATGTATATTTTTCTGACCCCCCCCCCTACAAACCCCCTCGGTAAGCAAACCTGTCTTCAAACAGAAGGGATAGGGAAAAAAGGGGTGTTTCGTACTCAACGCTTTCACGTACCGACCTCGCTGTTCCTCTTACTACTACTACTACTACTACTACCACGATTTAAACGTTCTCCTTTCTTGGACCCCTCCCTCTGTTTTCTTTTGTTTTCACACTCCCTCTTTCTAAATACGGCTTCTCCTCATCCTCCTCCTCTTCCTTCACGTGGCTACGTGATGTCTGCTGTCCATATAACCAACAAAAGAAAAATCCTTTACCTTGGCGTACATGGACTTGTCACGTAGCACACTGTCCACCTGAAGACGTAAAACCTGTTACTTAAATATTTACCTTACATCATATATGTAATGAATTATTATATATATATATATATATATATATATATATATATATATATATATATATATGGTTTCCTTTTCCGGTACTTATGCAAAATAGCGGGTAAAAGATAATATCATTAGATCACGCATTACATTTCATGACATTTCACGGAAATACCCGAAACCTTTGAGACGCTAGGATCAGTATTAGGTTCAATATTAGGGCCACGCTATTTCGGGAATTTCCGTAATCTAATGCTATTTATACGTGGTCTATTCTGCATTTCTATCCCTTTTTCATTAACTTATTGGTTCAGTTTAAAAGCGTGGTAAGGGTAACCGGAACCGAGTAAGGCATAAGTAACGCCCTTTTTAATTTCATATCTTATAATGTATATTTTCTTTATTATTTTCTTTAATTAATTTGCTAAATCTTCATCTTCTCAGATATTTTAAAACAACCATGAGATTAACAAAGGAACAGAAAGTAATATCAATTCAATTGTACTATCAAAACAATCAAAAAGGCTTTAATTTTGTTCCACTTAAACAAAGGGCGTTAATTATGCTGCACCCTGTATATCTTATTATAATGGAGATTGTGTGTTTGTATGCCTGTAACCGAAACTATGTAACTACTCAAGTTACAATTCCCTTTGTTATTTACGTCACATTCTCCTTTTTTTTTTACTTAATCCTCAATTATTAGTAAAATTGTTTTACATTATTAATACTGTTGTCCTTACCAATATACTAATAACATGCAATTGAATTTATATATACAATAAAATAGCGGTTTACAGTGTGAACGGGAAGGCTAATTTGCATATTGATATTAAAAATTTGATTTTAATAAATATATGTTTAGTATTATTAATTTCAATTGTCTGGTTTTATCTTAATGAATATGAGCAAAGATTTCGGGGGAAAATCTTAAAAGAAATTGATTAACAAGAAGAAATAACTGTAATTTTTTCTTTACTTCCTATTTTAACTAAATAGTTAAATTGGGAAAACTTAGCAATGGCAGAGTGATGGAAGAGTGAATTTCAGTTGTTCTATTTTTCGATTATACAGCCCTCTGTTTCAAATCTTTTATCTGCATTCTTATTTAGTTTCATTAGCCTTTTCTAATTTGATATATTTTATTATATTAAAACTTAAATACTAGCACCCGGAGGGTGCATATATTTGCTAGTATATATAATATATATAAAGTTTCAAAGAAAGAAAAACTTAACAAACCGTCATCCCGTTTTTCTTTCTTTGAAAGTTAAATATTGCTCTGTATATAATCTAATTTATTGATTATTATACATTGATCTCTCTAGGGATTTATAAAAATTCTTGTATGAATATGTTTGTACCTACAAGAGCATACAGTATGGTTATACAGTGAGATTTTGGAGATTCCAAATAGAATCATCCCTTACAATCAGTCATTTGGATTACCTTACACGCACACATACATACATACATATATATATATATATATATATATATATATATATATATATTACTCACACAATTTCATATATAAAGGAAAAAATTTAACAATCTGTTAAGTTTTTGCCTTTATATGGAAATATTGCTCTGTATGAAAACATAATTGTCATGCATTGAGCTCTCCTGAGGACTTGAAAGAATCCTCACACACACACACACATATATATATATATATATATATATATATATATATATATATATATGGAGGCAAGTGGTGTAATGGTTAGTCATAGGAAATGCACACGTCGACCCGAGTTCAATTCCTGGACGAAGCTTTTTGCATTTCACATGGCACTAATACCATTGGGAAAGGTATGAATCCAATTCTCCCTCCAGCTATGGATAAATAGCAGGGCAGACTGGGCTCTTTAACTATGGCTAGGTAACCAGTCTATGAGAAGGAAAACTCTGAATTCAAACCTGTTAAACTCCGCTTAAGAAATTGACCTTATGTTGCATTCTGCTAGTGTGGAGGGGTTGGTAAATATATATATAACTGACATTCTCCTATCAACTCTTACATATAGTCACACCAGTGTTGGTCGACCAGCAAAAACTTACATTTGTTAGCTCTGTGTAGACACTGGATGCCGTGTAGAGGATCTACTAAAAAAGGACGGACAACATGAGAGATATTCAAGAGGATCTGTGCTATCAGCTCAACTTAATGATAGGTAAATCTCTTTCCTGTTCTGAGGGTTTCAGTTTTCAAGTGTTTGGTATCAGTTTTTAATTGACAGCTTCGATTCTCCCTAATGAGCAGTTTGTGAGCCAAGTCTTGACCACTTATTCACTGTATATGGAGACTTAAGCTGGCTAAGAAGAGCTCAAATCTTGGATCAAAGCTCTATTATAATGAGAGTCAAATTGATACTTTATGAATTGAAGATGTGCTGGTAAGCATTTCTTTTAAAATCAAGTTAGATGCAACTATTGAAAAGTGATGGCATTTTCTAGACATTTTGATTGTGTCTACAACATTTTGAATAGATTTGGCAACAACTTTTCTTATTACTGTAACAAGTACTGTTCATAATCATATATATATATATGTATATATATATCTTATTATAATGGAGATTGTGTGTTTTTCTGTCTGTAACCGAAACTATATTACTACTCATATCACTATTCCCTTAGTTATTGACATCACATTCTCCATGATTTTATTTTTATCTAAACCTCAATTATTAATAAAATTGTTTTACATTATTAATACTGTTAACCATATCTACATACTGACAACATGCAATTATATTTATATATACAACAAAATAGTGGTTTACAGTGTGAACGGTGAGGCTAATTTGCATATTGATATTAAAAATGTGATTTTATTAAATATGTGCTTAGTATTATTGATTTCTAACTGTTTGGTTTTATTTTAATGAATATAAGCAAAAATCTCTTCAATGAATATTAAATGAAATCCATTAACAAGATAAAATAACTGTCATTTTATTCTTTACTTCCTCTTATAACTAAATACTTAAATTAGAAAAAATAACAATGAAAGACGAGAGTGATGGAAGAGTAAGTTTCAGTTGTTCCATTTTTTATTATACTCCCTCTGTTTCAAATCTTTTATTATACTCCCTCTGTTTCAAATCTTTTTATCTGTATTCTTATTTAGTTTCATTAGCCTTTCTAATTTAATACAATATTTTATTACATTAAAACTTAAATACTTGCACCCGGAGGGTGCATATATTTGCTAGTATATATAAGGGCAGTTGTGTGTATGTATGTCTGGAGGAAACTACAAAAATAAAGCAATTAATGACAATGTAAATATGTATACACATTCACTATCACCAGAGCTTGTTTTTTGTGCAAAAATAATGAAGATTTTTTTATCTGGGAAGATATTTAAAAATTAAGATTTGAATAGAAAGAAAAAGGAAAGTCATTGGTTGCGTTTGTGATTAAAACATAAATCAATTATGTAAGACCAAAACAATCAGTGGATCTGCGAGACTAACTTTTCATTATACCCCTCTACCTAGGCAATGCCAGGTAGCCAATTCTAGTTTGTTTGTTTTTGTTTTTGTTTTTTGGCATATTAACCTTGGTGGGTCACTTAATGCCAATATACTAGCTGAAAAGATATTGTTATTATTAGTAGTAGTAGTAGTATTAGATAGGGTTACTTGAAACCATATATAATTGTTTATAAATTATTTGTACTAGCAAATATATGCACCCTCCGGGTGCAAGTATTTTAGTTAAATTTTATAATAAAATATCATATTAAATTAGAAAGGCTAATGAAACTGAATAAGAATGTAGATAAAAAGATCTTGAACAGAAGGGGTATGATTGAAAAATAGAACAACTTTGAAACTAACTCTTCCATCATTTTCCGTTACTCCAGTCTTTCATTGGTAAATTTTCCTAATTAAACTGTTTAGTTAAAATAGGAAGTAAAGAATAATATTACAGTTATTTCTTCTTGTTAAGGGATTTCTTTTAAGATTTATTGAAGAGATTTTTTCTCATATTCAATAAGATAAAACCAAACAATTAGAAATCAATAATACTAAGCATATATTTATTAAAATCAATTTTTTAAGATCAATATGCAAATTAGCCTTCCCATTCATACTGTAAACCTCTATTTTGTTGTATATATAAATACAATTGCATGTTATTAGTATGTAGATATGGTCAACAGTGTAAGTAATTAATAATGAATTAGACGGGAATACCTATTTAAATGTATGGCTAAACAAATCGAGAAAAATCAATCTCTGTATGTACATTTCAGCCTATTAGGCCTCATCAGCAGAGCTATAGATCGGAAGACCGCCCTGTGCGTGATTTGAAACCGGACTGCCAAGCTGACAGGCCGATAACATAACCCCTACACCAAACGGACTTCTTAGATTTTACGATTTGTTTAGAGTAGGTTGATATTCCTCTTCTAGTGACTTTTATTACACGACGATATGATAAGTTGTAAACAGGGTTTGTTTGGAATGGTTTTTTGCCGACAATTTTTGGGAGAATAAGTGCTTAATTGGAGTCGTACCTAATTTTGAAAATTAATTAATTAATAATGAATTAAGCGGGAATACCTATTTAAATGTATGGCTAAACAAATCGAGAAAAATCAATCTCTGTATGTACATTTCAGCCTATTAGGCCTCATCAGCAGAGCTATAGATCGGAAGACCACCCTGTGCGTGGGTTTAAATAAAAATAAAATCAAGGAGAATATGATGTAAATAACTAAAGGAATTGTGACTTGTATAGTAATATAGTTTCGGTTACAGACAGACAAACCCACAATCTCCATTATAATAAGATTAGATAGGAATAGTTGAAACCATGTAACTGTGTGCAAATAAATTACTATCATTGAGTAAAAATAATTACTTGAAACCATATAATTATGTATAAATTATTAGTATATAAAGGGCAGTTGTGTGTATGTATGTATGTATGTCTGGAGGAAACTACAACGATAAAACAATTAACGACAAAGTAAATATATATACACATTCACTATCACGAGAGCTTGTTTTTTGTGTAAAAACAATAAAGATTTTATTTATATCTGGGAAGATATTTAAAAATTAAGATTTGAAACGTAAGAAAAGTGAAAGTCATTGGTTGCGTTTGTGATTAAAATATAAATCAATTATGTAAGACGAAAATAATCAATGGATCTGCAAGACTAACTTTTTATCATACCCCTCTACCCAGGCAATGCCGGGTAGCCTATTCTAGTTTTTGTTTGTTTTTCTTTTTGTAAATATATATACACATTCACTATCACCAGACCTTATTTTTTGTGCAAAAATAATGAAGATTTTATTTAAATATGTATACACATTCACTATCACCAGAGCTTGCTTTTTGTGCAAAAACAATAAAGATTTTATTTATATCTGGGAAGATATTTAAAAATTAGGATTTGAATAGTAAGAAAAGTGAAAGTCATTGGTTGCGTTTGTGATTAAAATATAAATCAATTAGGTAAGACCAAAACAATCAATTGATCTGCGAGACTAATTTTTTATTATACTCCTCTACCCAGGCAATGCCGGGTAGCTGCTTCTAGTTTTAAAATAAATTCATCTTTTCGAATACTTTTTTTTCCTATCTGTATCTTACATACTGTTGGATTTATTTCCATATTTTACCACCCATATATATATATATGTCAAGCTGTACTAATGAGAAGTAAACTTCAAAACACGTGTCTGTGGATGATTGATTATATATGTAGGGCAGACTGGGCTCTTCAGCCTTGGGTAGGTAACCAGTCTAGGAGAGGGATAACTCTGAATTCAAAATTCCTGAGGTCGGTTGTTGATTGGGTTTGTGGCAACCCTTGATGCACCAATTCTTTCCTATCGACTGTGCCTAAAAGTGTGGATGGTCCAACACAAACCTTCACCACTATAAACAAATCAATGTGTGGGTGTTCATTGTACGAACCCTCATGCGTCGAAAATCGACGAGAGAGTCCATAATAATATATATATATAGTCAAGCCGTACTGATGAGAAGTAAACTTCAAAACACGTGTCTGTGGATGACTGATATATATATATGATTGTGAATTCAGGGTCAATGTCCTGTTATGAATACTTGAAAGCTAGCAGTTATCTCCAGGGTAAAAATATTTTTGTTGCTAGTAAAGATATCAATTATTCATCTTTATATTCATAATATTAGGAAGGATGGGAGGAGGTTGAGAGGGGGGTACAGTGTTTTTGTATACTTTTATACCTACGTATGTATGTTTTACACTTACAATATGCTTACTGCTTTTTAACATCCCCTCTTTAAAACTTTCATTCTGCTGTGTGAAGAAATCTTACTCCAGTGATATGGCAGTTATTGCATGAGATAGGTTTGGTTTGGTTTGTTTTGTTTTGTTTTATGGCATATCAACCTCAGTGGGTTATTTAATGCCGATAAAGTTTTGAAATAAATCAATTCTTAATGGATAATACAATTTTTTTTATAAATACATTTTTCTATTTAACCCATAGATGGGACCCTAACAGGTACTACCACTCCGGGTCAGTGTGGACCAGGGAGTAATGGTGATGAAGGGGTGCTCCACATTCTCCAAAACTGGAACCTCACCATCAGATAGAGTTTAACGTCATTCCCAGGACATGTAGACCCGCAGCCACCGCCTTCTAGCACCCATATGATAAAAAGGGGTTGGGGCTTGCCATAAGGGCAATAGGGTTGGGGCAATCATATAGGTGCTAGGGCTTGACGTGACCAGGCGATTGATCGGAGGGGGCCTCTCCGACCGCCCGTCTAGCCCAAGATAGGGCCAAAGTGGAGTATTGCAAGTCATGAACTGCTCATCCACTTGGGTCCGCATGAGATAGGTATTTACACATCACACAGAGTTTTGTTGGTCGTTTGCTCAATCGCAACCCATACATTATAATCAAAGGCATTGCAATCTGGGGTGTTAGGTGGTCGGGTGTTGGGAGAATAGGGTCACAGAAATTTTCTCACAGGTAAGACTCAGTTCTCCTGTTTGTATGGCATGATGCAGAGTCCCATTGCCAGATGTCAGGTCTTCCAAAAGCTAAGAGCAGCATGATAAAAATAGTCCCTTTCTCATCTTGTAGAAAAATACATACACCCGCATGCACTCACACGCACACATATATACATATATATAAAGATAAATGTAATGAGTCAGACGAACCTACTAAAAGTTTCACTTAATGCTCTTCATGGCTAAAATCTGAGTCAGATCTTAGCCCTGAAGAGCATTAAGCGAAACTTTAGTAGGTTTGTCTGACTCATTACATTTATCTTTATTATTTGCTCTACTTAGGTATTGAGCACTTTTTACTTATTAGCTTTAGTCTCCTGGCGGTTTTATATGAATATATATATCTTATATATATATATATATATATGCATATAAATTGTTTTTTCTTTTGGCCAAAATATTGTACCAATAGATTATTTTTTGTTGGTACGATTATCTTGGTCTTTTCTTTTTTCTAAAAATGTTTTCTCCCCGGTTGATGTTTGGTAGTATATTTTTACAATCAAACTATTTGCTGGTTTTTTTTCTCACCACGAAGATTTACCAATAAGTTTGGTATATTAAATTATATATATATATATATATATATATATATATATATATATATAGCGCTATGTGAAATGCCAGCAGCTTCGTCTAGGAATTGAACTCGAATCGACGAGTCCATTTTCCACAACTCTAACCACTAGCCCACGCGCCTCCATACCCTAATACCCTTGGGAAAGGTATGAATCCATATATTCTCCCTCCAGCTATGGGTTAAATAGTAGGGCAGACAGGGCTCTTTAACCTTGGGTAGGTAACCAGTCTAGGAGAGGGATAATTCTGAATTCAAAAATTCCTGAGGTCAGTCATTGATTGGGTTCGTGGCATTTCTTGATGCACCAATTCTTTCCTATCGACTGTGCCAAAAAGTGTGGATGGTTCTACACAAGCCTTCACCACTATAAACAAATCACTGTGTTGGTTGTTCACTGGATGAACACTCATGCGTCGAAAATCGACGAGAAAGTCCTTTTTTTTTTTATATATATATATATATATATATATATATATATATATAAGAAAAAGTGGAAGTAAATCCGACAGTATGTAATGTTGTAAAAGTTTTTTAAAAACACAAATTTAATTAACAAATGATGTTTATATAACTTTATATAAATTATGTAAACATCATTTGTTAATGAAACTTGTGTTTTTTCAATTTTTACAACATTACATATATATATATATATGTATGGAATTTTTTGGGTGGCTGCTAATTATGCAAAAATTGCATAGCTCTCTTTAAAACGGATAGAGCACTCCCTGTGGCCTAATATGTTTATAACAGTAAATTCAATTTCTAAAAAGTGGGTGTGTAGTTGGCACACTAGGAAAATGTCACTCATATATTTACCAACCCCTCTGCACGTGCAGGATGTGACACAGTCCATTTCTTAAGTGGAGTTTAATAGGTTTAGATTCAGTTTTCCTTCTTCTAGATTGGTTGCCATACCAAGATTAAAGAGCCCAGTTTGTACTACTATTTACCCATATCTGGCAGGGAAAGAGTTGGATTCATATCTTTACCAAGGGTATTAGCCCTATGTGAAATGCAAACAGCCTTGTCCAGGATTTGAACTGGGGGGGGGAACATCACTTATGAGTTTGTCCTTACTTCTCCAGCAGTGTCCAGAATGTCTTGCATGTCTTACTTGAATGGTTTGTGAGATGGGTGGCAAGTGGCTATACAGCTGCTGTTTTGTAGAATGCTGTTTCCAGTATTTGTTTAAAACTGACTTATTATGAAATGAAAAACATGTCCTTCTGAATCAAGATCAAAAAGGGGTGCCTAAAGGTCATATGGTCCAGTATTTGTTTAAAACTGACTTATGATATAGAAGTAAATTTAGACCCAAGTTAGACTGACCTTTTGTTGTGGAGACGACTTGCCTGTCTAGAAACATTAACATCTTAATACTTTTATCCAGACTTAAATACAGACTTCTATCATTCTGAGAAAATCTCTAACTTGTTCTGTCCTGAAGGAGAATACTTTGCACTCAATCATTGACTGACATTTTTATACTTTCTTTCTTTTTAACTAACATTTCATAATTTCTGTCTTTTCTTTTCACATCAGACTCTTTCTTTCTTTCTTACTATATCCAACACTTTTTTTATATATCCAACACTTTCTTATTTTCTTTCTACATCAGAAACTTTCTTTCGTTCTATATTGGACACACTGTCTTCCTTTTTTTCTATATCGGACACTCTCCGTCTTTCTTTCTATATCGACACTCTCCGTCTTTCTTTCTATTCGGACACTCTCGTTTCTTTCTATATCGGACACTCTCCGTCTTTCTTTCTATATCGGACACTCTCCGTCTTTCTTTCTATATCGGACACTCTCCGTCTTTCTTTCTATATCGGACACTCTCCGTCTTTCTTTCTGCATCGGACACTCTCTGTCTTTGTCAGACTCTTTGTTTGTTTCTTTCTCTCTTTCTTTGACATTTAACAGTTTTTGACAGTTTCTTATGGTTTAGTCTTGTTAGCTTAGACCAAGTCTCTCACTGTGATTACATCTCTCTCTCTCTCTCTCTCTCTCTCTCTCTCTCTCTCTCTCTCTCTCTCTCTCAAAATCAATTTTTGCAAAGAAGCTTTTCTCTAAAAACAACATGGCTAGTTTTTCTGGGTGGAGTGGAAAAAAAAAAACATTGCAGGAACCTGTCGAGTGTGTTGAAATTTGTAAGAACATTGTCAACATGATTCCAAGAAATCCTGTAAAAGATAGCAGCAGCAGCAGCAGCGGTCTGGCATTTGTGGTCTGCAAAGAAGAACTAATCTTTCGATTCCTCTCTGCTTGGGGAACCATTATTCACAGACTTGAAGAATGCCAGGAGCCATCTGGAATAATAATCTGCTAGATAGATTTTATTAGCTTGATGTTTCAGTAGGATTACCACTCTATTGAATTAGCTTAACTTTAACCATTAAGTCATACACCTACTTACTTGCCCTATATATATATATATATATATATATATATATATATATATATATATATATGTGTGTGTGTGTGTGTGTGAAGAAAGGAAGTGAATCCGACGGTATGTAATATATCAAGAAAAAATGGAAAAAAACACAGGCTTAAATGGGTTAAGTGGTGAGTTTATTGGCCACGCTGCAGTGTTTCGATCTATTAATTAGATCATCTTCAGGGCATAAGATAAGAAATTATTTATCACAGAATAATGAGAAAAGCGAGTGGTAATCCTTGTCATTCAGTCTGTTTAAAAATGTTTTTGAAGTTTGAAAAAAGGAGACGGTTTTGAAATATGACATCAAATATTCTATTTTATGGCGTGAGTATGTGGCGCTGTAAGTGTGTGTATTGAAAGGAAACATTGTGCATTTTTTTTAGGTATGTGTGTGTGTGTGTGTGTGTGTATAAAATTTTTTCTGTTGCGATAAACGACAGCGGAAGTGAAACTCAAGGTTGTGTGTGTGTGTGTGTGGTAAGAGGTAGGGGAGGTGTGTGTGTGTGTGTGTGTGTGTGTGTGTATGTATATATATATATATATATGAAATTTAATTTTTGAAAAAACAAATGTTTGTTATGTAATTGCTGACAGAAATCTGTTTCGACCAAATCGATAAACTGGTCTTCATCACGAGCAACATAGACGGGAAGAAAGATATCCGTTAAAAGACTGTTTACAAAAACGAACGCTATATTCAACCGCTGAAAATTAAAAAAAAAAAAATGCGTGTTCTGTTTTAAAAATAAAATAAATTTTATTTTTAATTTTTAAAAAATCAGAAGCATTATAGTTTATAGTAAAAACTCAAGAGTTTGTTGTAAAGTTATATAAAAGTGTAAAGTGGGTATCAAAATTGTTTAGGGTATATTTCAGCTGTTAAAATAATATAACAAGTCCACAGCGTATTTGAAGAAAGATGTTAAAGTTCCAAAATTACTTGTGGTGTCGATAAGTCCGTAGAGTTTTAGATGAAAGTCTTCAAGGTTTAAAATTCCAGATATATTGTTTTTTTCATTGGACAAATATGAAAAACAGATGGAAATTAATCCGGATATCTTTCTTTTCCCGTCTATGTTGCTAGTGATAAAGACCAGTTTATCGATTTGGTCGAAACAGATTTCTGTCAGCAATTACATAACAAACATTTGTTTTTTCAAAATGTTAAATTTCATACTGTCGGATTAATTTCCATCTATTTTTCATATATATATATATAATATAGAATGAATAGAGAATAAATGAGAAAAGTATTGGCATAAAAAGGTGCTCAATGCTAATAAAGCAGAGCAGATTTACAATCAATAGTAATGGTATTATGGATGATTTAAACTCATAACTTTAAGTTTCATGCTTATGCAATCTTAAAAAAAAACAAAAAAACTTTAGCATTATAACATTCCATTGCGTGAAAACGCTTCACGTTTATATAAACGCTAAAAAACTACTGTTTTTTATTTAATCTCAACCATTTGACTCCTCTGAAGATTGCGTAAGCATGAAACTTAAAGTTATGAGTTTAAATCATCCATAATATCATTACTATTGATTGTGTGTGTGTATATATATATATATATATATATATATATATATATATACACACACACACACACACACACACACATATATATCTTCTTCAGCCTGAAGATATCAGAAGATCTGAAACATATGTTGCTAATGTATAATTAAAAAAAAATATTTTTAAATATTTTCAAAAGCGTAATCCATTTTGTAGACCTTCTCATATATAGTACGCACTAGGGATTTTGACCTTTATATTTTGGGAAAAAAATGCGGGGCTGAACTTGCACAAAGGTGTCAAAATTAGGGTGACCCAGAAAAAACAGAAACCACAAATTTTGTAATAAAACTGTTAATTTTAACTATGGGGGTTTAGGGTTAGGGGGGTTTAGAGTTAGTTTAATGGAAAAATGAATTAATCATTTGGGTTCTGTTTTTTTAGTGTCACCCTGTATACCGGTGACCCAGGTAAAAATTTTAACTAGGGGGGTTTGGGGTTAGAGTTAGGCTTAGGGGTTATTGTTGGGGTTTAAGGTTAGTTTAATGGGAAAATAAATAAATAATTTGGGTTCTGTTTTTTCTGGGTCACCCTAATTTTGACACCTTTGTTCAAGTTCAACCAAATGCGGACTATACTCGAGGATTTACGGTATGTGTGTATGTATATTATTATATATATATATATATATATTATATATATTATATATTTGTGTGAATTCATGGTCAATGTTCTGTTGTGAATAGTTGAAAGTTGCCTGTTATCTCAAGGGTAAAAATATTTTGCTTTGTTGCCAGTAATGATATCATCAATCATTCTTTTCTTTGTATTTGTAATTTTAGAAAGGATGGGGTGGTGTGGGGTGGTGGTCGAGGTACAGTGTCGTTTGTAGGCTTTTATACCAACATGCATTTACACTTACGATATTCTTGCTGCTTTTTAACATCCTTTCTTTAAAACGTTTATTCTGCTGTGTGAATAAATCTTGGTGCTGTTCACAGAATTGCGTCCCGGCCTCTTGTCTTAAAAAACGCTAGGCGATGATAATACTGAAAAAAAAAAAGAAAGATTTTTTTTAGCGGATTGAAGACATTTTATCGACAAATTATTATATTATTATTATTATTATTATTATTAGGCTGAACTTGCACAAAGGTGTCAAAATTAGAGTGACCCAGAAAAAACAGAACCCACAAATTTTGTAATAAAACTGTTAATTTTAACTATGGGGTGTTTAGGGTTGGGTTGGGGTTTAGGGTTAGTTTAATGGGAAAATGAATAAATAATTTGGGTTCTGTTTTTTCTGGGTCACCCTATATACCGGTGAACCAGGTAAAACAGAACCCATAAATTTTGTAATAAAACTGTTAATTTTAACTAGGAGAGGTTAGGGTTGGGGTTTTAAGGTTAGTTTAATGGGAAAATAAATAAATTTGGGTTCTGTTTTTTTCTGGGTCACCCTAATTTGACACCTTTGTGCAAGTTCAGCCTATTATTATTATTATTATTATTATTATTATTTAGTGGTTTGAAGGCATTAAAAGTAAGCCATATTTTTATCGCCAAGCAAATGTAAATATTTAGCACACCCCCTTTAAAATATTTTAAAGATGGGAGGGTTAAAATATTTACATTTACTTGTCGAAAAAAGACTGGGAAAAAATATCACATTAACTTTTCGGGAAAAACGCCTTAAGCGCTGGTTGTTGTTTTTTTTTGTTTTTTTTTCAGCTAGGGACTTCATTCGTAGTTGGGGTAGTTTTTTCAGTTATTACCGCCTAGTGTTCTTTTAATGCAGGAGGCCGGGACGCAATTCTGCGAATAGCACCGAAATCTTACTCCAGTGATATCTCGGTTATTGTTCTGGATATAATGCCAAGTGCGTAGTGCAAGTTCATATCGGGTCAGTCTAACATAGCTGAAACAGAGATACGAATCTATTAGGCTATTTTTTTGCTTTGTCGGTGGGGCTGTAGAATACGCCAGCTGCACCTCGGCAGAGGAGTAAGACCGTGGAGGAGTTAGGTAAATACTAGAGATACCCAAATTTTTAATTAAATGTATTATTTAAGGTCAAACTTTTGTCTAAAATGACGATCATTGAAAAAAAAAAAAATATCATTGCATATGCAGTTTATTTTTAATAGATTTAAAACAATTTGTTTTGGTCAATTTCGACGCGATCCGCCATTCAACCTCTTTTTCAATGATTTTAGGCGTTTGTTTACAATTTTAAAATAACATTTGGGATGGAAAGAAAAATTACCAAAAATCAGGTAATTATCCGATTTTAATGAAATTTTCAGTATTGATTTAACAATTAATGAATGTTATAATGCATCAGTTATTTTATTTCAAAACATTAATTTAGTATTTTTACTGTGAAAAATTAATATAGAATTCATTTAAAAATGTGAAAAGCTGATGTTAAGTTTAAAATGTTATATTTTTAGATTCTAAAAATAAATATCTACTTAATGCAAGCCTGATTTTTTTTTCGACAAAAGTGTACATTTTGAAGAAAAACTCTATTGAAAATGTACCCCCCCCCCTTTTTAAGCAGAAAATATTGATGTATAATTTTTTCTTTTATAAAATAATAGCCAATTAAATAATTATCGAAATGAGTAAAAAAGAAATATCCAAAAAAATTAATTATTCATTACTTTTTTACATTTTATTTTTCGATTTTCGGAAAAGCCACCGTAAAATTTTTTTTTTTTGTTTCTATTCATAACTTCGGTCTTTTATCTAAATATTTATACTGTAATTAGAAAACGGAAAGACCAACTTGAAAAAAAAAATTTACGCCCCCAACATAAGACTTATGTTGGGGACGTAACTTAAAAAAAAAATAAGTGACCTGAAAAAAATGAGAAAGTTTTGAAATAAAATAAGTAATGCATTATAAAGATCATTCATTGATACATAAACACTGAAAATTTCATTAAAATCCGATAATTTCCTGATTTTTGGTAAATTATTTTCTGTAGGGGTGCTAAAGTCATTTTGTCAAAAATGGAATTTAGTCTCATTTTGGGTATCACTCGTAAATACATATACCATTTGTTGGTATAATGAAATTTCAGTTTCTTGCATAATTCCTGGGAGATCACCTTTCCCCACTCTCCGTTGCTGTAGTGGTAGGGATATCCCCCCTCTTACACCAATCACTGCCCTCCCCTCAAGATTTATTTGAACTAATTTGTACAATTTATCTGAATTTCAAATTTCGACAAGAAGGTTCCCAAGTTCGAAGAGAAGGTTCCCAATTTCGAGAAGAAACACCCGAAGAAGGCCGGAGGGCACATCGGCCTAAACATTGTGTATATATAACAATAAATATGAGGACAACAGTCCGAAAAATCCAAATAATACTAATTCGTACAACATTGACCGTTTTTACTCTCACGCCCGCCCCCATTTGTACTTACGGGCCCCCTCAGACTTGATAAATGGCCCCACACACATACTGGCAAGTCACCTGATTATGGCCCCTTGTCGGGGTGTGGGGGGGGGGTAGTCTTGATTTAATTACGTGCCGTGTGTCAAGGCCCTCTAAGATATCTTAGAGGGCCTTGCGTGTGTCTCATAATTCCTTCCTTTTTTACGATGCAGATTAAAAAAGATTAATTGTGGATTATCGTTTTTATGGCAGAGAAAAATGATACTAAACCCTGTCCCATAATAAGTGGGACACTAAGTGTATGAAATTGACATGCAAACGTAGCAACTCTTTTGGGACAGGGGTAAGGTATTATTTATCATCTCCCTACCCCCAAATAGTTGTGACATATTTTCTTGATTTGACTCATGTTTTTTAAATCAGTTAATAACTTAATTTGTTAGTTGTTTTAATGGTATATCAATCCTTAAGGGCTATTTAATGCCAAATCTTTGTGTGTGTGTGTGTGTATATATATATATATATATATATATATAATGTTAGGTACCACCAAAATCGGTCACGTGATCAGTTTAGGCCATATTGAAGGAAGGAACGTAAAAATTTTTGAACTTTTTTTTTTTTTTAAATCTCGCAAAAAAAGAAAAACAACCCAACATAAAGAGTTGTTACAAAGAAAAACAGTTAATTCATAAATCAAATTAGCCGATTGGGAAAAATTACTCACCGTTATCTTAAAAAATAAGTAAAACGGTCCGTTTTTTTTTAATTACAACAGGGTCAATTTCTTTATTGTTTTTTTTTTTTTTTTTTTTTGGGGTTTTTTTTGTTTTTTTTGTTTTTTTAGCCAAATTCTGTATTTATGGTTCTTTTACTAAAAAGTTCTCGCATTGAAACTTATAAAAATCTTCTGATGTAATTATTCAGACTCTTACCTTTATAGAAAAAAAAAAGTAAAAATCGTTTTTTGTTGGTTCACTTTTTCATATTTCATTTAAAGGGGGGGGGTAGACCTAGTAAAAAAAAAAAAATTCCCTTAATATATTTTAGGAAAAAACTATTTCAGACATATTTTCATCAAAATGTAAGTAATTATGGAAATTTTCGTGAAAATCGAACCAAAAAATTGATTTTTCATAGAATTTTTTTTAAAAGCCGGTAATCATAACTTGTTTTGGCTACGTTAGATTTCAATTGATTTAACGGTGCAAAAATGTAAACATTGTTTTTTGTTCATAATTTTCATCATTTCCGTAAGCTGAAATTTAAAAAAAAAATCATCTGGAGTTTTTTTTACCTAAAAAAAAATTTTTTTTAATGTTTCTTCTTTCGAATGGACAAAAAATTTTCAAGATGATATTAACCTTTATGCAAGTTTCATTGTGTTAACTATAGGGGGGGGGGTAAATTTCACAGGGAAAATTTATGGTAACTAAAGATAATAAAAAAAATACAATAAACGGGAAAGTTGGGATGATTCTATTTGGGATCCTCTTTATATCTACAATACATGTCCATGCATATGCACACCTATGGATTTATCCAAGGATTATTTCAAGTCTCTAAGAGAGCTCAATGTATGATAATTGATAAATTAATTATAGGCAGAGCAATATGTGCATACATAAAGTCGTCGGGGCGGCCTAATGTCGGTATCAGCCAGATAGCGAGGGAGTCTACCCCCTTTTCACTAGTGCTAGACCGAGGAGATTATTTTACCGTCTGAGGTGGAGCGCCACTCCTACCATCAGCTCCTCACTTTACAGCACATATCCCTGTGCTACTCACACGCTGAGTTGGCGAGGGTCGGTATCGAACCAGGAACCTTGTGATTCCTAGCCGAACGCTCTACCGACTGAGCTAAGCCGGCCTATATATAATCTCGCCCAATTATATTGTATGTATTTACCCAACTCCCCCGCTGCAAGCAGGATGCGACACAAGGTCAATTTTTAAGTGGAGTACAGCTGGTTTGAATTCGTGCCTTTTTTTTCCCAATGTGACTGAATCAAATTACGGCATTAAGTAACCCATAAGGAATTGATATGCCGTTAAACAAATAAACCAAACGAAATCGGTTGAATAAATGAGATCAATTGAAAGGTGATCTACCGAAGGTTTGTGATCTACTATTCATGGCATGTGATCTACTAGGGAAAAAGAAGACAGGGTTAGGGTTAGGGTTTAGGGTTAGTTTAATGGGTAGTTAATGGGTAGATCACATTGGAAGAGCACCAATTGAAATATAAAAATTAATTATTCGGGTGACCTATGTATGACATTAAACTGCATCTAGTAGTAAAGTTCCAATTCTGAAGCTCTAGGGAGTGTGTAGTACCCCTTAATTGCCATTACTCCCAGGTCCACACTGGAGGCGCGTGGTGTACTGGTTAGAGTCGTAGGAATTGGACTCGTCGACCCGAGTTCAAATCCTGTACGAAGCCACAGTTAACATAGCGCTAATACCCTTGGAAAAGGTATGAATCCATCTATTCTCCCTCCAGCTA
The DNA here is from genome assembly GCA_023376005.1 of Doryteuthis pealeii. Classification (NCBI taxonomy): domain Eukaryota; kingdom Metazoa; phylum Mollusca; class Cephalopoda; order Myopsida; family Loliginidae; genus Doryteuthis; species Doryteuthis pealeii. The sequence goes on from CM042173.1 coordinate 60,472,211, forward strand.
TGAGTAAATAGTAGGACAGACTGGGCTCTATAATCTTGGTTAGGCAACCAGTCTAAGAGAAGGAAAACCTGTTAAATATTCGCTTGGAGTGGTCACTACTAGAATAGGCTTAGACCTAATTAGTGATCTATTTCACTAATTGATTTATTTAAAATTTGACATAGTGGTAGTACTTGGGCTGAACTTGCACAAAGGTGTCAAAATTAGGGTGACCCAGAAAAAAACAGGACCCAAATTATTTACTCATTTTCCCATTTAACTAACCTTAAACCGCAACCCAAACCCTAACCCTAAACCCCCTAGTTAAAATTAAGTTTTATTACAAAATTTGTGGGTTCTGTTTTTTCTGGGTCACCGGTATATAGGGTGACCCAGAAAAAACAGAACCCAAATTATTTATTCATTTTCCCATTAAACTAAACCCTAACTCAACCCTAAACCCTAGACCCCCATAGTTAAAATTAAGTTTTATTACAAAATTTGTGGGTTCTGTTTTTTTCTGGGTCACCCTAATTTTGACACCTTTGTGCAAGTTCAGCCAGTACTTGTTAGGCCCCATCTATGGGTTAAATAGATAATTTTAAAAAAAATGAGTTTTTAAAACAATTTGAATACCCAACAACATTGAATAGAACGAAAACGTTTTTGGCATTGAATAACCCAAAGGGTTGACATGCCGTAAAAACCAATCAACCAATCAGCATTATTCAGGTTACACACTGCTTGGTTTTATCTTCCCGTTTCACAGCTGCGATGATGGAATGCGGGTTGATCGTTATTTAACCCACTGACGGCAACTGCTATCTTCGGCTGACGTTCTCTGGGGGAGTTAGGGTAGGGGTGGGTCAGGGTAATGTCTTGCGAGCAATAAAGCCAATTTTTCGCCTCCATTAAACTTTTTTTCTTTCTTTTTTTCGTCAGACTGCGCTTACCGTTCATTTATTATTCGAAGTGAGGATGTACTGTTAATCTCCCAATCGTACTTCTCTGTTTATTATGACGTTGCATTTCGTTATTCTTTTAGTCTGCGGACGTCATAGTCACGTGTGCCACCCACTCTTCCTCTTCCTCCCTCTCCTCCTCTTTTCGGGTTCAATGTCCCGATCGGTCGTCCTGGTTGGAACAGGGGTTAGAGGTAAATTTAAGGTACCGGACATGTATGCCGAAAAAGGAGCGGGTCCTTTTAAGGAAAAATTGTGATATTGTAAAAAGGGTAAAGAAGAACAATTTCCTTGTAAATTCCTACCATAAATTAAACTGAACCCTCTTTTTATGTCCGTGTTTTTGGCAATAAATGTTTTATTTTTCTTGCACCCGTTATTTTACAATACTAAATATATTTTCTTGGTTCTTTATTCTTTAACCAATAAAGAAAATATATTTAGTATTGTAAAATAACGGGTGCAAGAAAAATAAAACATTTATTGCAAAAACACGGACATAAAATGAGGGTTCAGTTTATTTTATGGTAGGAATTTACAAGGAAATTGTTCTTCTTTACCGTAAAAAGTACCTGGTACCTATTACTTAAGCAGAATAATTATTATCTAGATGTAAAGTAAAAAAAGGCATCGGGGTGGTTTTAAAGTCGGTATCAGCCAGACAGCGAAGGGGTCTATCCCCTTTTCACTAGCGCTAGACCAAGGAGATTGTTTTTGCGTCTGAGGTGGAGCGCCACATCTACCATCAGCTCCTTACTTTACCGCACAGATCCCTGTGCTACTCTTACGCTGAGTTGGCGAGGGCCGGTATCGAACTAGGAACCCTGTGGTTTTCTAGCTGAACGCTCTCCCGACTGAGCTAACCCGGCCCCGATATAATATAAATAATTTATCTATATATCCAGATAAGAATAATTAATTAGAATAATTTTATCTATTTTGTAATAGTTAAAAGAACTACAATGGTTAAATTTAAAAAAAATACTAATTAATAGTACCGGGTACTCGCTTGGTTAACTCATATTGGGAATGCTCCTACTTTAGAGGTACCAGCTTCTTTCTACATTATCACAAATTTTCTTTAAGGGACCCCTTCCCCTCTTCCACTTTTCGGCATGCATACCCGGTACAAATTTGACCAACCGGTTGCAATGTAGTTTTTGCGCAGGTTCAATTGGCGGATCCAACAGTTTCCTTTCACATAGGTTCCTTATTTTATTTTATTTTATTTTTTTACTATATAAAATATTACTATATTAAAATTAGTGAATTAAGTAAGGTTGGCCTATTGTCAGTATCAACCGGACAGTGAGGGAGTCTATCCCCTTTTCACTAGCACAAGACCAGGGAGATTGTTTTTGCTAAGGAGGAGCATCACACCTACCGTCAGCTCCCTTACTATTATCCAATCTGTGCTACTTATGCGCTGAGTTGGCGGGGACCTGTATCGAACCAGGAACCTTGGGATTCCCAGGAGGTGCTCTCCGGACTGAGTTAAACTGAATAAGGGGACTCTAAATTATTTTAGGTATCAATGGGGGGTTAGAGTTTGTTTTGTTTTTTTGGTGGGGGAAGTAAGGGTATTTGCCTCATACCCCACTTGTATGGGCTGGGTACAAGGCCTCGTTTTAACGTGGGCCCAACCGCAAGCCGAAGCTCATTGGTGGGAAAGAACAAAAATTGCGTCGATCCCTTCGGCATTCCCCCTCAAGGGGGCGCCTCAGGCGCTGGGTAATAAAACCCAGCCCTGCCCCAAGGGGGCAGGTATCGCCTGGGGGGGGGATGGCCCTCTGGGATCGACGCTATTATTTATTACTTAACCTGATCCAGTGGCCGAAGCACACTGGACCCCCCGGGTGGGGGAGGTAAGTAAGGTTAGGAAACATTGGTTTTAGAACAATATGTTGAAAGCTTAAAATACAAGCTTAAGTTTTCAACTAAACATTTTTAATACTCGGTTTGATTTATGTATTTTCCTGATTATTAGTACCCCCCCCCTGCAGTTGGCTTTCTTATCTAGCAAGCCAGTTTGTCACACTTCTCTAATTTACCACTGCTATTAGCTAAAATGTTATTTAGCCTGACATTAGTTTAACTGTTATCAGTGCATAAACTGCTCTCCTTACTCTCCATTGGCCTCTCCTTACTCTCCTCCATTGGCCTCTCCTTACTCTCCTCCATTGGCCTCTCCTTACTCTCCTCCATTGGCCTCTCCTTACTCTTCCTCTCGTTTTTCCATTTTCCTCCGTTGGCCTCTTTTTTCCCATTTCTCCTCCATTGGCCTCTCGTTTTTTTCCTCCATTTCTCGTTTTCCATTTCTCCTCCATTGGCCTCTCGTTTTTTTCCATTTCTCCTCCATTGGCCTCCGTTTTTTTCCATTTCTCCTCCATTGGCCTCTCGTTTTTTTCCATTTCTCCTCCATTGGCCTCTCGTTTTTTTCCATTTCTCCTCCATTGGCCTCTCGTTTTTTCCATTTCTACACTTAGCGCTAATACCCTTGGGAAAGGTGTGACTCCTACTCTCCTTCCCGCTATGGATAAATAGTAGGACAGACTGGGCTCTTTAACCTTAGTTAGGCAACCGGCCTAGGAGAAGGAAAACTCTGAATTCAAACCTATTGAACTCCGCTTAAGAAATTGACCTTGTGCCACATCCTGCTCGTGCGGAGGGGTTAGTGAATATATATATATTCCACTGTCGAATGAATATGGTACTGACATGGTGTTTATGACTTCTGTGTACATTTATAGATTTTTTTTAAAGAAAATGAGCATCTAAGCCACCGTCTGTTACCTTTGCGGGTCAGATGTATATAATAGTTTTCTTAGGGCCAGATGATTATGGATTGTGGGCCAAATCTGGCCCGCGGATCATAGGTTGCCAACCCCTTGTCTACCAGAAGCTTTGTTTCTTCTTGCCAATCTATTATCAGCCTGTTGTGTGCGTATTATGTTAAACCTTCTTCTAATTTTAACATTTAACAATGTAAGGTGAACCCACAGCTGAAAATAAGATCTTGGTTATAATAGTTAACTTGGATACATGAAACCGTCCTACGTAAAAAAGAATATGCAAACACTTTTATCACTGGATGGTCTGATGCATTCTCGTTGTAGCAGCTGTCCAGATTATTCTGCATCTTATGTTCAAGATGGAATGAAGGATTCTAATTAACATTTCCTAGTTAACAGCTGTCCATGATGATAGTTAACTTCTATTTAGGAAAGGGTGAAGGATTCTAATTAACATTTTATAATTAACTGTTGTCCATGATGATACTGATACTGATACTGATACTTATATTTAGGAAGGAGTAAATGATTTTAATAAGCATTTCATAGTTAACAGTTCTATTTAGGAAAGGGTGAAGGATTTTAATTAGCATTTCCTAGTTAACAGCTGTCCATGGTGATACTGATACTTATATTTAGGGAGGTGTGAATGATTTTAATAAGCATTTCAGTTAACAGTTCTATTTAGAAAAGGGTGAAGGATTCTAATTAGCATTTCATAGTTAACAGCTGTCCATGATGATACTGATACTTCTATTTTAGACTCCTTCTGCCTTTCCTAGTTTATAGCTGTCCGTGATTATATTGATGCTTCTATTTAGGAAGTAGTCAAGGATTCTAATTAGCATTTCATAGTTAACAGCTGTCCATGATGATACTGATACTTATATTTAGGAAGGAGTGAATGATTTTAATAAGCATTTCATAGTTAACAGTTCTATTTAGGAAAGGGTGAAGGATTCTAATTAACATTTCATTAACTCCGTTATATCTAGAATTTTGATGGGGAAATAATTGTTAGGCTCGAATGTAGACCTCTCACAAAATTCTGTTACAAATCGAACAGGAAATTGCTTTATTCTCTATTTCAGAGCATTTTAAATGTATTGCTTTAATATAAATCTTGCTACGATGTGCTGTTTTTTGCTGGGTTATAGTGACTTGCAGCATCTCCCATAAATACTGTTAACAATTTTTATAAAAATTATTAGTATTAGGAATAATTGATAACATCTAATTATAAATTATTTTTTTAATTAATAATTACTTAATGCTATAATAGATTTTTGAAATATATTGCCTGAGGGGTGGGAGTTAACAAAATCGAAAATGAAATGAAATGAAAATTTGATATTTTTTCTAAGAGAAAAACTGATAAAATAATCCCATATACTTACTTTTTATTCTAATAGCGTAAAAAAATTATTTTATTTAACTTTTTTTGACCAAAGAAAAACAAACTTCGTTTACTCAGAAGTGTCTCGTCATAAAACAAATATGTCAGTTTGCTCTTCCGTATATTCTAAGAACCATACATTACTATTCAACAATAAAAATTACAAATTCTTTTAAAAATATTAATCGAGCTCGGATCGGACCAACTTTTAGTTCACCTGAATTCTAAAAATCATATTTTTAAATATCCGTGAAAAATTCGATTTTTTTCCGCAGAAAAAAAGAAATATTTAATTTATTTCACGCAGAAAATAAAAATATTTAATCACACAAAAGATTGAAAATCTCTTAAAAATTAATTTCTTAAAAAAATTTTTTTTTTGGACAATTTAATAGAATATAGTACATACCAATTACAAAAGCAAAACAAAGTTTTCAAATATTAATATTATGACATTTTTTTGCACTTTTTATTTCCGATTTCATTAATTTTTCCTAAAAAAACTATAGCTCGGTACGTTATACAATTTCATTGATATAGTTATTCAGTCTCTTATCTTTATAGAAAAAAAAAGTACAAATTTTTTTTTCCGCGTCATTTTTTTTATTTCATAAAATAAAATAGGGGGGGGGGTGATAGACCTCGTAAAAAAATATTTCCCCTAATATATTTTAGAAAAAAACTATTTCAGATGTATTTACATCCAATGGTAAACATTTATGGAAATTTTCGTGAAAATCGGACCATTAATTGATTTTTCATAGAACTTTTTAAAAAAATCCTCTTATCGTAACTTGTTTTTAGCTACGTTAAATTTCAGTTGACAAAAATGAAAACATTGTTTTTCAATCATAATTTTCATTATTTTCGTAAGCTGATAAAAAAATTTAAAAAATCATCAGGAGTTTGTTTAATGTTTTTTCTTTCGAATGGAAAAAATATTTTCAAGAAAATATTAATTTTTCTGCAAGTTTCATTGTGTTAAATGTAGGGGGGGGGTAAATTTCACAGTGTAAAATTGGTGGTACCTAGTGTACTAAATACGCCAACCGTTTTAATAATTAAATTATCATACTGTAGTATATCCACGGGTCTTGCTAGTAATAACTAATCCTGGTTTCATTTTAGCTGAAGAAATACATTTTGATCAACAAACTCTATCGTATTAAACTTCCTACACATTTCAGAAAAATACCCCAGGCATTTAAAACATTTGAACTTAATCTAAAGTGCAACTTCATAACTTTGTTTATTTGAGGGGGAAACTAGTAATCTAACATTACTGTGATTTGGACTGTGATCCTCTTTGTAATTTAATATCTATTTCGTGTAATGTCTATCTTCATGAATTATTTACATTTGAGATTGTTAAAAAAAAAAAAGATTAAAAAATTAAAAACTTCATCCGAGCTCACTTTTATGAAACCGGATAAATAAATTCTAATGAGCTGTAAAGGGATGTTAGAAAGGTCATAGTTATTAATGTTCATACAAAACTCGTTCTAAAGAAGAACTTCAGTGGAATGTGCTGACGTATGTGCTGACGTTATACAATAATGTTATGACGTAGCTGTTTTGCATTTTTAACTGCAGGTACCTGTATTATAAAAAAAAAAAATGAAAATAAAATAAAATGCATAATTCCATTTATACAGGGTGTCTGTAAAGTGCTGCAGGAGATATAGAATGTAACAATAACCTGCCAAAACGTTGTGTATATAACTATAAAGATGAGGACAATAGTCCGAAAATCCAAAATAATATTAATTTTTTTAAACATTTAAAAAAATTTTTTTTTTTTTTAAATCTATTTAAAGATAAAAAGAAGTTAGAAAATGTGTGTCTGACTTCTGCTTTAGGTCGGAAAATTAAAACGGAAAGTTTTTTGGTGGTCCCCTATGACAGTTTAACTATAGTCTATGAATTAACATTTTGCGAATTGGGTTACGGTTTTAGGGGATTAAGGTTGTTTTTAATTACGAATTGCTTAAAAAAATAAACAAAGTGGGGTGTTGCAGATCATGGACTGCTCATCCACCAGGATTCCGTCCATAAGCATCACGACCAAATGGTGGTCCCATTTGGGAGGGGGTCTTACTCCTCTGCAAAGGTGCAGTCAGTGTATTCTAAAGCTGCAGCCGACAGGGCTGAAGGGAATTGTGACGTTGGTGGTGACATAGTTTCGGTTACAGACACACACATACATAATCTCCATTTATAATAAGATGAAAAGGAGAGCTAAATTTGATAAAGTTGCAAAGATTTTTCAGTTATTTACTTTGGAGATATTTAAAAGATTTATTTTTGAAGAAATGAGGAAAAACAAAAAGAAAAGAAATGTGCTTAATTTCCAGCACCAACACCATTTTTTCACACATATGGAGAAAACGTTTGCTTAAACAAATATCTGAAAAACCTCAGACATTGCTGTCCCAAATTTTGAACCAGAGGAAAATAAAATAAAACAGCAATTCTGTTTTGACATTTGAAATTTGCTTACTCTCTTCTTTTAATTTTTTTTTTTTTTTTTTTTAGAGAATTGTCAAAAAATAATTTAAACTAAAAAAGAAATAATTAAAAAAATGTATTTATTTATTTATAATTCAAATTATTATAATTTAAATTATAACTTAATTCTCATCATCATGTCGCGCTGTTAGCACGGATATCCATGACAATCTCTCTCCATCCGTCCCTATCACTCATCATTCTCGGGAGGTCCTCTATGAAGCATCCTGTATCCGCACAGAGCTTGTCTTTGTTGGTCGGCCCACATTGGCGTACCCATGTGCTGGCTTCCACAGGAGGACATCACTTATGAGTTCGTCCTTGCTTCTCCGGCAGTGTCCCGCGTGTCTTGTCCCTCTTACTTGGATGATATGTGTCAGGTGGCCGTACAGCTGTTTTCTCGTGGGATGTTGTTTCTACATCTTGTTCAGGATCACCCGCAGCATTCTTGTGCATCTCCCATCTAGTTATTCTCTAGTCACTTTATTAGGGTCCAGGTGGTACAGCTATACAGCAGTACTATGCCTAGACTACGTACTCCGAACATCACTAGATCCCATAAAAGAAAAAGGCCTCACACTAAAAAAAGCAAGAAGCAGGCGATATCCTGCACAGACTATTACGGATGCGGACTATGCTGATGACCTAGCACTACTCGCAAATACACCTACACAAGCCGAATCCTTGCTACACAGCCTAGAAAAGGCAGCACAAAACGTCGACCTATGCGTAAACTCTGATAAAATTGAGTTAATGTATTTTAAAAAGAAAAGAGACATCTCAACTATCGATGGCAAACTCCTAAACTCAGTAGAACAATTTAGGTACTTAGGCAGTAATATCTCATCCACAGAAAACAATGATAATGCACGCATAGGAAAGACATGGTTCGCTATAAATAAATTAACAGTCATATCGAAATCCAATCTCACAGACAAGTTAAAGAGACAACTTAATCATAATTAATTCAAAATGATAACTATATTTTAATTATATTTAAATTATTATAGATTTATTTATTCATAATGAATTTTTTTTAAAATAATTTTAAAAATAATTTAAAGCAAAAATAAAATAAAATAAAATAGCAATTCAGTTTTGACATTTGAAATTTGCTTACTGTCTAAAATTAAAAAATATTTTTTTTTTTTTTTAATTTTTTTAAGAGTATTCTTTAAACTCCTTTCTGCCTAAAGATGCAAACTTTGCTTGGGGTGGCAGGTAAATAATGGGACGGGGGGGGGTGAGATTCATCTTAACCAGGATTCATCAAAACTTTTTGGTGCTTTTCCAATATGCGATCTACCGAATGGTTTCTAATCCAATATGTGATCTACCCATTATTTTCCCATTAAACTAACCCTAACCCTGTCTTCTTTTTCCCTAGTAGATCACAAACCTTCAGTAAATCACATATTGGAAGAGCACCAACTTTTTTCAAGGTGGGCCAGATAAGTGAAAAAAATAACGAGTGTGGGCCACATTATTATTGAACTCAGACATGCCAGTGTGGGTCATCCAGCAAAGACATGCATAGATCAGCTCTGTGCGGATTCTGGATGCTACAGGGAGGACCTCCTCAAGGTAATAGGGAACGTTGGTGAGGGATTATCATGGATATCTGTCCTGCCAGTGCAACCTGATGATAAATATATAACCCAGGCAACGCTGGCAATCTAGAGCTAGTTAATTAATAAACCACAATAAGGAAAGTAAAAATTATAATCGGTAATTTAAGTGTGTCCCGGTCTACCGCCTCAACAACCTCTACCCAGTGACTATCAAAATAACAACCCCAGCTCGTTGTAATTCTTGTTTATTTATCGTAATTTGTCATAGTTCTTGTTTAGATATGAAGATGGATATATAGTTTTGAATAGACTGAGATAAATAGATAGATAAACAAACAAAATAATATAAATAGATACAAACAAATGGAGATAGATAGATATTTTCGACAAGTAAATGTATTTGGGGGGGGGGGTCACTTCTTTTTTTTTTCATAATTCTTGTTTATTAAACTAAAGACAAGACCTTAAACAAACATGAATAAAAAAAATCTTAGTATTTAAAGTAATATAGATAAATATGAACAAATTGAGATAGATAGATAGATAGATATGAAGATGGATAGTTATGAATGGACTGAGCTGGGTTGTTATTTTAATTGTCACCAGGCAGGACACCGGGATGCACTTCCTCATAAATTACCTTATAATCTTTTAAAAATTCTCTATATTTTTCCGTTCCTTCCTTTTAGAAGTCAATGACGTCACTCCATGTCTTCAACAGTTGGGGACCCTCTGGTGGCTAGTTAATTCAATTCTGGACTTGCAGATATGGTCACACACATTGCAAGGGAAACTCCCATCTGCATATGGTGGTTCATGACGACGAAGGCGTCAACGCTCTGCAGCCCTGTTTATCTCAATATTGAGCTGTTCAGCTCCTGTGCGGCAGGCATCTCACCAACCCTTCAGTGTTGTCTTACTATGGTCTTTGAACTACTTTGTTTAGTATCCTATGGTCTTTGAACTAATTTGTTTAGTATCCTACCCAGGACAGATAAAACCAGGTTTTTAGTCCTTTCTCTAGACTGATTGCCAACTAAGACTAAAGAGCTCTTTAGCCTTAGTTGGCAATCAGTCTAAGAGAAAGGACTAAAAACCTGGTTTTATCTGTCCTGGTAGGATACTAAACCAGGGTTGTGGAGTCTGAAGCTATTAAGGGGCCACTGGAGTCTGAGTAGGTAAAGCTACGTTGATTCTGATGTTGAAATTGAGTTAATGAATAAAAACTCGTAAATCAAAGTACTGCCATGTATACACACACACACACACACACATATAATATATATATATATATATATATATATATATATATATTTGTGAATGAAAAGGCCTTAAATACCATGGGTATTGTGATTATGGACCATTTCCACTTGTGGGTATCTGGGGCCCACCTAGCTTCATCAGACCACGTTTTTATTTTATTAAGTCTTAATAAAAACGTGGTCTGAAGAAGCTCGGTGGGCCCCAGATACCCACGAGTGGAAATGGTCTATAATCACAATACCCATGGTATTTAAGGACTTTTTATTCACAAATAAATTTGCTCTGCTTATAAAAATTAAACATTGAGCTCTCAGACGGAACCGAAACTCTACAACAAACTACTGTTAGAGAATAGGACCAGCCTAGAATCACCATTGTACCAAGAAACTTGGTACCCCTACAAAGAATATATATATATAATATAATATATATATATATATATATTCATTCCAGCCAGGGTAAAGATAAAAATTGCAAGTATGATTTATTTATTCCTCCTAGTCTTTTTTTTTTCTTTTTTTTTTTTTTCTTTTTTTTTTTTTTTTTTTTTTCCACCAACACAGTACATCCAGAAAGACTTATGGGTTTTTAAAGTTTTATGGCAGGTAGATGGAACCGGATGCTGAACTTAAACATTTTGTATTCATTTATGTACCAAATGCTCTTGGTAAAAAAAAAACATCTCTTCTGCCCACTCCAGGTATAGCTTACATGGTAAGAGCAATGGTTGGTAGCCAGTCTAGAGAAGGAGAGGACTGGAAGGAGGTTGGGTAACACAACTGAATTTTTTTTTTTTTTATAAATCTGGCTTAGATTAGACTTGGAGATTAGCACTGGGGTTTTAATTCTGAATTATTACACCCACTAGAAATAGATATTTATTGCATTTCTACAAAATCGAAATTGACGTCATTTGTTCATTGTTGATTAGAAAATTTCTAGATGGAATTTTCTCTATATTGTCTTCTGCCATCCCAATTGACGCATGTAAGACGTCAAACTTACGTCAAAACTTCATCAAACCATACCAATCTTAATAATCGGTTTATATATTTGTATTATTCAGACTATTGTCCTCATCTTTATTATTACTAGCATAACAAAACCGGCCTTCGGGCGGTGTAAAAATAAAATTTTGAAAAATATAGCCTGAGCCGAGTGGGATTTAAAATTCAATGTCAGAGGGGTAGTATCCAAGTAAAATTAATAAATGAATGAAGAAATAAAAAACAACAATGCCAAAATATGCCAAAAACTTTAAAAGGATATTCAACATTTAATGATTTTAGTAATTAAAATCATCAAATTCATTAAAAGGAGTAAAAAATAAACAATTTGAAATTAGAAATTAGGAAAGTTAACTTTCTACACCAAAGTTTTTCCTGAAATAATATTCAATAATAAAATTAAATTTGTTTATCAATGAATAAACACATCAACTAAACAAAATGATTTTTTATTGTTTTGATTATTTCTAAATCTTTGAAATAAAACAATAAATATTCACCTTATTATTTTACATTTAACAAACATTTAGTTTTAGTGTAAATAAATATTACATAAAATAAAATAGAGTAATGATACTTAAATCAATATTTAAATGCTAAATAATACCTAATATTAATTTTTTTTTTAATTGGAGTAAAAAAAATATCTAATTTATAGATTTATTTTCAACTAAATTTTATTTGGTAAAATTCTGTAAAAAGATAAATTCTTTAAAAATTTTCTTCAATAAATAAATCTTTTGATAAGAGATTCAGTATCAATTTGTCTGTAACTAAAACTATGTTGCTGTAAAATTAATAAATCAAATAAAGTAATAAAAAAACAACAATGCCAAAATATGCCAAAACTTTAAAAGGACATTCAACATTTAATATTTTAGTAATTAAAATCATCAAATTCATTAAAGGAGTAAAAATAAACAATTGAAATAGAAATTAGGAAAGTTAACTTTCTACATCAAAAGTTTTCCTGAAATAATATTCAATAATAAAATTAAATTTGGTTTATCAATGAATAAAACAATCAACTATACAAAATGATTTTTATTGTTTTGATTATTTCTAAAAATTTTGAAATAAAAAAAAAATAAACATTCACCTTATTTATTTACATTTAACAAACATTTAGTTTTAGTGTAATAAATATTAATAAAATAAAATAGAGTAATGATACTTAAATCAATATTTAAATGCTAAATAATACCTAATATTAATTTTTTTTTTAATTGGAGTAAATAAAAATATCTAATTTATAGATTTATTTCAACTAAATTTTTATTTGGTAAAATTCTGTAAAAAGATAAATTCTTTAAAAATTTTCTTCAATAATAATCATTTGATAAGAGATTCAGTATCAATTTGTCTGTAACTAAAACTATGTTGCTGTAAAATTAATAAATCAAATAAGTAATAAAAACAACAATGCCAAAATATGCCAAAAACTTTAAAAGGACATTCAACATTTAATGATTTTATTAATTAAAATCATTGAATTCATTAGAGGAGTAAAAAATAAACAATTTGAAATAGAAATTAGGAAAGTTAACTTTCTACACCAAAGTTTTTCCTGAATAATATTTAATGATAAAATTAAATTTGGTTTATCAATGAATAAAACAATCAAACTAACAAAATGATTTTTATGTTTTGTATATTTCTAAAAATTTTGAAATAAAAAAAATAAACATTCACTTATTTATTTTACATTTAACAAACATTTAGTTTTAGTGTAAATAAATATTACATAAAACAAAATAGAGTAATGATTACTTAAATCAATTTTTAAATGCTAAATAATATTAATATTAATTTTTTTTAATTTGGAGTAAAGAAAAATATCTAATTTATAGATTTATTTTCAACTAAATTTTGGATCTCTCTCTTTGATGATTTGTTTTAATGGCATATCAACATCGTATGGGTTATTTAATGCCGAAATTTGATTAATTTCTAAAATATTTGATTGTAATCATAATTATAAATTTAAATGTTCCATTACATTTTTAATTGCACTTTTTCTTTGTAACCATTGTTTGAACAGTTATATGGTTTCAGTATTCCATCCTAATACAAATAATTTGCACACAGTTATATGGTTCAAGTATTCCTATCTATACAAATAATTTGCACACAGTTATATGGTTTCAAGTATTCCTATCTAATACAAATAATTTGCACACAGTTATATGGTTTCAAGTATTCCTATCTAATACAAATAATTTGCACACAGTTATATGGTTTCAAGTATTCCTATCTAATACAAATAATTTGCACACAGTTATATGGTTTCAAGTATTCCTATCAATACAAAATAATTTGCACACAGTTATATGGTTTCAAGTATTCCTATCTAATACAAATAATTTGCACACAGTTATATGGTTTTAAATTTCCCGATCTAATACAAATAATTTGCACACAGTTATATGTTTAAGTATCCCATCTAATACAAATAATTTGCACACAGTTATATGGTTTTAAAGTATCCCATCTAATACAAATAATTTGCACACAGTTATATGGTTTTTAAGTATCATCTAATACAAATAATTTGCACACAGTTATATGGTTTAAGTATTCCATCTAAACAAATAATTGCACACAGTTATATGGTTTAAGTAGATATAATACCAAATAATTTGCACACAGTTATATGGTTTAAAGTATCCCGATCTAATACAAATAATTTTAACATGTAATTTTAATAAAATTTCCAGTTACTATTAATAAAGAGTATATCTATTTTCCGTGATTTTTTTCCAAATAATTTTCAATATTTCTTTTTAAATATTAAAAATGTCGGAGAAAATTTTTCGTTTTTAATTGAGATTACCGAAAGGGCCGGTCTGTAAAGAATCTGGCAAGAAATCGCAGGGTTCTGAGTTCGATACCAGTCCTCCGCTACTCCAACGCTTTAACAGAAACATTTTTAAAATAAGTATACAAAAGCGATCTTCTTCAGGGCAAGATATCTGAAGATACCGCTTTTTGTAGACTTAAATTTTATGTTTCTCCATTATTATTATTATTATTTTGTATTTAAAATAATCCTAAATAGGATACAATGTATACAAGGACAAACACTTGGTGGAAACACGTGTCAGCACTTCAATAAATAATTTTTACCCATAAAACATTTTCTTTATATTTATCTTTGTAAGCATTAATTGCGGNATTCACTTCCATTTTTCTCACTCACACACACACACACACACACACACACATTATACATATACATATATATATACATATATGAGAAGTAGATACACAGCGATGTGTTTATGATATGGCTTTTTATTAGCCGACAATTTTTGGGAGAATATGTGCTTAATTGAAGTCGTACCTAATTTTGAAAGTTAATTACTCTGCTGATGAGGCCTAATGGGCGAAATGTACATACAGAGATTGATTTTTCTCGATTTGTTTAGCCTTACATTTAAATATGCCCGCCTAATTAATTATTAATTAACTTTCAAAATTAGGTACACTTCAAAAGCACATATTCTCCCCCCCCCCCAAAAAAAAAATATATATGTTACACCCGCCGTTACTTTTTAACCAGAACTACTTTATTGTTAAGAGTAGGCATGACTAAGTGACGGTGTAAGCCGAAAGCCGGGCACAGGAAGACACACAGAGAGAGAGAGAGAGAGAGAGAGAGAGAGAGAGAGAGAGAGAGAGAGAGAGGGGGGTATTTAGCAGAGAAGGAAGAGACAGGTCACAGGTTAAGTCCGGTGCAGCTGGCAGAGAAGCTAAGGACTAGAGGGGTCAAAGTTTAGGTACCAGACATGTATGCCGAAAAAAAAGGGGGGGATTCTCATAATGAAAAATTGTGACAATGATAAAAGTACCTGATACCTATTACTTAAGCATAACATTTATTATCTAGATGTAGATATATAAATGAATAATTCATTTATATATCGAGATAATAAATTAAGATAATTTGCAATAAACGGTGCTCTTCCAATATGTGATCTACCGAATGGTTTCTAATCCAATATGCGATCTACCGAGTTGTTCCAATATGTGAACTACCCATTATTTTCTGGGTCACCCTAATTTTGACACCTTTGTGCAAGTTCAGCCAAAAGAAGTTTTTTTGGCTGAACTTGCACAAAGGTGTCAAAATTAGGGTGACCCAGAAAAAAAACAGAACCCAAATTATTTATTTATTTTCCCATTAAACTAACCTTAAACCGCAACCGCAACCCTAACTCTAAACCCCTCTAGTTAAAATTAACAGTTTTATTACAAAATGTGGGTTCTGTTTTTTCTGGGTCACCGGTATACAGTTAGGGCTTAACATAAGGGCTTAAATAATGGGACAATCATATAGATACTAGGGCTTGACGTGACCAGCCGATTGATCAGAAGGAGCTTCTTCGACCGGCCGTCTAGCTTAAGTAATGACCAAAGTGGAGTGTTGCATGTCAGACTGCTCAACCAACAGAATTTCCGTCCTTAAGCATCACGGGTCGCTACCCACGAGTAACAGGTGGCCCTAATTGAAGGGGGGGGGGTCTTTACCCCTCTGCTGAGGTGCAGTCGATGTATTCTAAAGCTCCAGTCGACAGAACTGGATGTGTGTAGTTCCGTTTTTAGTTAAAGTAATCCGCAGCAAAATATAAACTTTTTGGAGACTAGATACGACCAAAATAGGTCACGTGATCAGTTTAGACCATATTAAAAGGAAGAACGTAAATATTTTTGAACTTTTAAAAAAATCTCGGAAAAAAAAAAAATAAAATAACGAACATGAGGTTGTTACAAAGAAAAACTGTTAATTCAAAGATCGCATTATCCGATTGGGGAAAATAACTCATCGTTACCGTGAAAAATAAGTAAAACAGTCCGCTTATTTACAACAGAGTCAGTTTATTGATATTTTGGACCATATTACATTAAGGCACCCCTTTTAATTTCGTGTCATTAGGTCATTTTCTTCATTTACACCGTCAATATCCGGTTGTTTGTTAGGGGTTAAGGTTAGGGGCTCTAACCCTACCCAACAACCGGATATTGATGGTGTAAATGAAAAAAAAAAAATGACCAAATGACACGAAATTGAAAAGGGGTGCCTTAAGGTCCGATATTTTTTTTTAGCAGAATTCTGTATTCATGTTTCCTTTACTAAAAATCTCTCGCATTGAGACTTATAAAAATCTTCTGATATAATTATTCAGACTTATCTTTATAGAAAAAGAGTAAAAATCGTTTTTTTTGTCGGTTAATTTTTCATATTCATAAAACAAAATAGGGGGGGGGGTAGACCTCGTAAAAAAATTTCCCCTAATATATTTTAGAAAAAAAACTATTTCAGACGTATTTTCTTCAAAAGGTAAGTAATTATGGAAATTTTCGTGAAAATCGAACTATTAATTGATTTTTCATAGAATTTTAAAAAAAGGCTCTAGTCATAACTTGTTTTTGGCTACGTTAAAATTCAATTGATTTAACAGTGCAAAAATGTAAACATTGTTTTTCGTTTATAATTTTCATTATTTCCGTAAGCTGAAATTTTTTTTAAAATTTCATCATTAGTTTTTTTTTAATGTTCCTTCTTTCGAATGGACAAAAAAAATTTCAAGATAATATTAACCTTTATGCAAGTTTTATTGTTTTAAATATAGGAGTGGGGTAAATTTCCAGGGAAAATTGGTGGTACCTATATTACAACGTATTAAAAAAAAAATCTACTCGCAGCCAAGATGGTCACTAAATATACAACACTCGCTATCTGTTAAGCTGCAAGTGTAAGTTGATCAAGCAAGTTACAGTGTAAGAAAGAGTTACGGTTACACAGTCTAGACATGTTTTGTGTTGACAGCTGCTAGACAAGTAATATAATCGGTGTTTTTGCCAGATGTTCGGAATTAATATCTCGTGCTTCGTCGACGGCGATGGAGGCAAGGGTCTCCGCTCGCTCCGCTAACGAGTGAAAAAACGTGGATTTAGAAGAAAGAAAGAAAGGCTCTCGCTTATATAAACGTTCCAGGAAGGCTGCTACGAAAAATAAATAAAGGTCAACGTGATCTTCTGGGGGCGGGGGTTTCTAATTACCCCCCCCCCTACCAACAACAACGTACTGTCACTGCCTGGCACTGTAGGGAGTGAACTTAGTATACGTTTTGAAGAAAAATCCTATTGAAAAATTTAGCACCCCCCCCCTTTTAAGCAGAAAAATATCGATGTATAATTTTTTTTCTTTTATAAGATAATAGCCAATTAAATAATTATCGAAATGAGTAAAAAAAAAAAAAAAAAATTTAAAAAATTTTTTTTTTTTTTTTTTACATTTTATTTTCCGATTTTCGGTACTTATTTTCATATAAAATATTCCCCTTAAATTTTTTTTCCTATTTACAACTTCGGCCTTTTTATCGGCTGACTTCTGATTTAGTTTTTTGGTGGTACCCTATGACAGTTTAACTACAGTCTATGAATTAACATTTTGCGAAATGAGTAAAAAAGAAATCTCCAAAAAATTAATTTAAAAAAATTTTTTTTTTACATTTTATTTTCCGATTTTCGGTACTTGTTTTCTTATAAAATTCAGAAAAAAAATTGTTTAAACAAAAAAATGATGGCTATTGTACAACCCAGCAAAAACAAGGTACAGCCAGTGATGGATTACAGGGAACTAAACTAACATGTGGATGCCTTTACTGCAAACGCCGACGTGTGTGCTGCCAAACTGCGCGAGTGGTGTCAGCAAGGGTCTAATGTAGCCCTGCTTGACCTAAGGAGAGCCTACCTGCAGATACATGTTCATGAGTCATTGTGAGCATTTCAAACTGTGATTGTCAATGGAAAACGATATTGCTTGACACGGTTAGGATTTGGTCTTAATGTGGCACGCTTATTATGAAAGCCATCGTAAATGCAGTGTGGACGCAAAAGAGCCGATGAGGAAAGCAACGTCAGCTTACGTCGACGATATCTACAACAAGTATGAATAAAATAAAAACGTCTCCGGCATAAAATAACACAACAAGGGTTGACATGCCGTAAAAACCAACCAACCAACCATTAAATACTATTCCAAAGGGCCTTTGGCATAAAATAACCCAACAAGGGTTGACATGCTATAAAAACCAACCAACCATTAAATACTATTCCAAAGTGTCTTTGGCATAAAATAACCCAACAAGGGTTGACATGCCGTAAAAACCAACCATTAAATACTATTCCAAAGTGCCTTTGGCATAAAATAACCCAACAAGGGTTGACATGCCGTAAAAAACCAACCATTAAATACTATTCCAAAGTGTCTTTGGCATAAAATAACCCAACAAGGGTTGACATGCCGTAAAAACCAACCAACCATTAAATACTATTCCAAAGTGTCTTTGGCATAAAATAACCCAACAAGGGTTGATATGCCGTAAAAAAAACAACCAACCCCATGACAAGGTGTCCGAATCTTAACAGGAAGAGATGATCTTTTTATTACCTTGCCTCATTGCAGAAGCAATGACAGGTACGACTCATCACTTCTTACCCCCCAAGGTAAGGAATTCGTGCAGTTATTTTGGGAAGTTGTCTAACGGCTGATTGTCTTAAACAATTAGGTTATATACACACCTGAGTTTAGCACCTGCCCCACTACTGCCAACCGCTTGAGTTCTGGCCAAATGTCAACATTAATTACCCAAAAGATTTTTTAAATCTTGTACCAAAGATTATTACACGGCTCGATATATATATATCATTAATGAAAAACTTATGATATTTACATATTAACACATGGCCTCGTAAAGAAGGTTACTAAGCATTCTGGTAATTCTTGCGCCTACGTTGTTATTTACGAAAAACTTTGCTTAGTCGGCTTTCCTGGCTATGACGCTAACCAGCATCCGGTGGTGAGGCGTCAGTACCGAAACACTGGGGAGTGTGGAGTCACCACCTTAATTGCCATTACGCCTAGTGTTAATAATTCATAGGCAGCTTATGAATGATGTACATACTGTAGTAATGATGGGCTGAACTTGCACAAAGGTGTCAAAATTAGGGTGACCCAGAAAAACCAGAACCCACAAATTTTGTAATAAAACTTAATTTTAACTATGGATAGGGTTTAGGGTTAGAGTTAGGATTAGGGTTGGGGCTTATGGTTAGTTTAATGGAAAATAAATAATTTGGGTTCTGTTTTTTGTGGGTCACCCTGTATACCCAGAAAATACAGAACCCACAAATTTTGTAATAAAACTTAATTTTAACTAGGGGGGTTAGGGTTAGGGGTTAGGGTTGGTGTTGGGGTTTAGGTTAGTTTAATGGGAAAATAAATAAATAATTTGGGTTCTGTTTTTTCTGGGTCACCCTAATTTTGACACTTTGTGCAAGTTCAGCCTAATGATGTACATACTGTAGTAAGAATATTCTTGAATAGATTCAAGATCGAAGGTGTTAAGGAAAAATTCCATAACCGTTAGGGTAATGATTGATTAATGATGACCCTGACTTAACCCCTCTGGATGCACGCGATTACAGGCGTGAGACAATTTAGTAAGTTGCAATGAGAGATTCAGAGTGAGCGGATGCATAGGTCTGCTCGCTCTGAGAGTAGTTTCTCCACCGCACGGCTGAATCCGGGGCTGGGTTGTTTTAAATAAAGACTTCACCTGGAGAAACAGCTCGAGAGTCAGCCCTGAAGAACATGGCAGCCGACGAAATAGAAGAAGAGTTAACAAGTAAGAGTCCTCACCTCATCATCTATCATCCCCTCGTCGGTCTCTCTCTCACATTATATACCGATATTGAGTGGGTATATAGCACTACATCCAGTCTTACCTGGAATGTTAATATCTATGGGTTGAATAGAAAATAAGTTAACAAAATTTTGTTTAAAAAATTGAGTTAAAAAAAAAAAAAAAAAAAAAAAAAAAAAAAGAATTTTTAATACCCATCATGAATGAATAGAACAAAATAGTAAAAAAAGTTTTTGTGAGAACTGCTTACTGTAGGATCAAAAGAGCCACAGTGAGCAGCTTAAAGTAGGCAAAGAATTAACTATCCACTTAACAGTTTAGTCATTTTTAATAATTGGAACCAACTGAAAAAAAAAAGATTAAAGAACTCAAAACTGTATTATTATTTTTTTTTTTTTTTTACTGATGTCCTCATCTTTATTGTGAAATATATATATATATATATATATACAACGTTTCGGGCACTGTACCCTTCAACACTTTTCAGAAGGATACAACGGCTGAAATGTTGTGTATGTATATTCCACAATAAAGATGAGGACATGAAATATATATTTACCAACCCCCTCCGCACGAACAGGACGTGACACAAGGTTCAATGTAGGTTGGATCTTTTAGTGCTATTTGTGTAATGTTTATTTAGAAAATATGCTTGTAAAATATGTATTTTCCATTACATATACATATTTACCAACCCCTCCGCACAACCAGGATATGACACAAGGTCAATTTCTTAAGCGAAGTTGAACAGGTTTGAATTCTGAGTTTTCCTTCTCCTAGACCGGTTGCCTAACCAAGGTTAAAGAGCCCAGCCTGCCCTATTTATCCATAGCTGGAGGGAGAGTAGGATTCATACCTTTCCCAAGGGTATTAGTGCTAAGTGAAAGGCAATTACCACGTCCAGGATTTGAACTCGAGGCGACAAGTCCATTTCCCATGACTTTAACCATTACACCTCGTTTCTTTGGCATGAAATAAGCCAACAAGAGTTAACATGCCATAAAATCCAAAAACGAATGAAAAAGAAAACTTATGTACCTGGAAACAGTAAAAACTGGATGACGATCTGGTCCAGTTTATATGTGACTAAAAGTGACTACCCAGCATCACCTGGGTAGAGGGAGAATTTTTAAAAAGTTAGTCTCGCAGATCCATTATTACTTATCATGAGTGAGATCCTCACTGGTTGCCCCATAAAAATCCCCACGGAAATATATAACTATATAGTAAGAAATTTCCATTCAATGATTTACAATTTTTTTTTTAAAAAATATAAATGATGCAATTAATTCAATCAATCAATATTATATTTCAAAGCAAAAAAAAAAAAAAATACAAAAAAAAAAATAAATAAATAAAATAACATGCAAATGATTTTCCCTTCTGTTACTTTTCAAATTTGAATTTTTAAATAACTTCCCAAATATAAATCAAATCTTCATTATTTTTGCTCAAAAACCAAGCACTGGTGATATTTAATGTGTATATATATATATATATACTTTGTCGTTAATTGTTTTATTTTCAAAGTTTCCTTCGGATATACATACATACAAACTGCCCTTTATATATGTATAGATAGATAGATATAGAAAATACTTGGAAACATATTTTACAAGCATATTTTCTAAATAAACATTACACAGATAGCACTAAAAGATTCAACATACATTGAACCTAAAATTGAATGGGACAATCTAAAAAGAAAGGACACATGTAATCAAAAAAGTCAAAATCTTGTAGATTGTGTTTGGGCGAAAAGTTGTGTATTTCCCAGAATACAAATTACTAAATAAGCAATGGGTAATTCCATGTCAAATCATCCAGCCCATGTCACCCCCCCCCCTCTTCAATTTTTCTGAAATTTTGTCCAAGTGTGAATTATGTTAGGCTTAGACAATCCTCAAAATTTGAGCTTCCAATTCCAAAAATTGGCAGAGTTATGTTGATTTTTAACTCTCCGTTTTAAGTTATTGATGATTTCTGATTTTTTCATAGCAAGATCAATATCTCGATGTGGCACTGCATCCATGGCAAGAATTTTTTTCTATTATTATTTCGCATATATTGAACATTATTTGTACTAAAAAGATAGTTTGATTTTTTGCTCAGAACCAAAACTACAACATTCTGCAAAAATTTGTTAAAATTTGGCACTTGAATTTTTCAAAAAATGTTAAAGTTAGACAATCCCCAAAATTTGAACTTCCAATTCCAAAAATTGGCGGAGTTATGTTGATTTTAGCTCCCAAATTTTTGTTTTTTGTTTTGCAAAACTTTTTGTAATCTATTTTTGTCTGTAAAATGAGTTCTAGAGCTTCCCTACTCTTAAAAATTTGTTTATTAACTCTTAACATCCTGTTGAGAATTTTCAAAGTCCAGAGACCCATTCTATAAGGATTTATCAAAAATGGCTAAAAATGACCTTTTCATTTAAAGTTACCTGTTATTTCACTTAAATCAAAGACTTCTAAATATGTTTAATATTATATTTAAACAAAGGTTATTGTTTAGGGTAGATGAGTAAAAGGAATGTGACTTCTGGCTGGGCGGAATGAGGTGGTATAGGACATTAAGAGTTTAAATATTTTGCCCCAAGGAATCCAAAAATGCTATCAAAAAAGTCTTAAAGTTAACCAATTTCATTTTTGGAATTGGAAACTCAAATTTTGTGAATTGTCTGCAACATAATTCCCCCTGGAAAAAAATTCAGAAAAAATGAAGTGTACGGGTGAAAATTTTACTTTTTTCTGGATGATTTGACATGGAATTGCTACCAATGTGAGTTGGTATCTAAATTCAGACATAAAAACAAATACCTCCATTACTATTTACCACCGGACAAATCATTTATAATCCTAAACAGGAAAAATTAGTGCCATTCATTTCGTTGCTCACCTGAAGATCAAAATCGAAAGAATTTAATGAAGTTTTAATAGTGATCTTAGGCATATACTGGTTGGTTGGTTGGTTGGATTTTAAGGCATATCAACCTTTGTTGGGTAATTTTATGCAAAGACATTTTAATTATGAGAAGCTTGTTGGTTGGATATGCATATCAACCCTTGTTGGGTTATTTTATGCCAAAGATGTTTTGATTCATGAGATGGTTGGTTGGTTGGATTTTACGGCAAGTCAACCCTTGTTGGGTTATTTTATGCAAAGACATTTTAATTTATGAGAAGGTTGGTTGGTTGGTTGGTTGGTTGTATTTTATGGCATATCAACCCTTGTTGGGTTATTTTATGCCAAAGATGTTTTGATTAATGAGATGGTTGGTTGGTTGGTTTTCATGGCATGTCAACCCATTATGCCAAAGATGTTTTTGTTTTACTCATTCTTGTTGGGTATTCAATTTTAAAAAAACAAACATATTTTCTTCTATTTAATGCATAGGTGTGACCCTAACAGGTACTACCACTCCCGATCAGAGTGGACCTGAGAGTAATGGTGATGAAGGGGTACTCCACATTACTCAGAGCTCCAAACTTGGAACTTCACCATCAGATAGAGTTTAACATCATACCCAGGACATTAAGACCCTCAGCCACCACCTTCTAGCACATAGATGATAAAAAGAGTTGGGGGGGGGGCTGCCATAAGAGCAATCCAGCCAGGATGATCATATAGACATGACCAGCTGATTGATCAGAAGGAGCCTCTACAAATGCCCGCCTAGGGTCAAAGTGGAATGTTGGAGGTCATGGACTACTCAGCCACTAGGTTTCCATTCTTAAGCATCAGGGTAAGTAAATGTAAATATTTTAACCCTCCCACCTCTTTGAAATATTTTTTTAGCAGTTTGAAGGCGTTTTTATCGATAAATAACTTTTTGTAGTGGTTTGAAGGCATGAAAATCAACTTTAATAATGTGATAAGAAAGTATAAAAAATATTTTAAAGAGGGGGTTTTAAAATATTTACATTTAATTGTTGAGAAAAAACTTGGAGGGGACGGGTTTAAAATATCGCTTTCATATCGCATTAACTTGTCAAGAAAAATGGCTTCAAACAGCTAAGGAGTTCATAATTAGCACGGTTCACATTTTGAGCAGGTACAACTTAGCATTTTTTAAGGGCAGGAGGCCAGGACACACTAATCTGCTATTTATCCTGTTTAGGTTACAAAACCTAAATTTAAATAATTTCAAAGAAGTGTATTTATTGTTTATTGTTTATAAAAGAATGAAAGTAAAGATGAGGACAATAGTCCAAATAATCCAAATTTGTGGTTGTTTAGATTGGTATGGTTTGATGAAACTTTGACGTAAGTTTAACAGAGAAGGTTCTCAAATTTGACAAGAAACACCTGAAGAAGGCCAAAGCGCACATTGAAGAAATCTTGTGTATATAATAATAAAGATGAGGACAATAGTCTGAATAATACAAATATATAAACCGATTATTAAGATTGGTATGGTTTGATGGAGTTTTGACGTAAGTTTGACGTCTTACATGCGTCAACGGGGATTGCAGAAGACAATATAGAGAAAATTCCATCTAGAAAATTTCTAATCAACAATGAACATATGACGTCAATTTCGATTTTGTAGAACAATGGAATAAATATCTATTTCTAGTGGGTGTAATAATTCAGAATTAACCCCAGTGCTAATCTCTAAGTCTAATCCAAGCCAGATTAAAAAAAAAAGAAAAAAAACATCAGTTGTGTTACCCAACCTCCTTCCAGTCCTCCTTCTCCTAGACTGGCTACCAACCATTGCTCTACCATCTAAGCTATACCTGGAGTGGGCAGAAGAGATGTTTTTTACCAAGAGCATTTGGTACATAAATGAATACAAAATGTTTAAGTTCAGCATCCGGGTTCCATCTTACTTGCCATAAAACTTTAAAAAACTATAAATCTTTCTAGTGGTACTGTGTTGATACAAAAAATAAATAAATAAATAAATAAATAGATAAAAGAAATAAAAGAAAAAAGAAGAAAAAAAAGACTGAGGAAGCAATAAATTATATTTGTAATTCTTATCTTTGCCCTGACTGAAATGAAAATGCAAATTATATATACTAGCAAAAATATGCGCCCATTGGGCACAAGTATTTAAGTTTTAGGTTTGGTTTGTTTTACGGCATATCAAACTCAGTGGGTCATTTAATACCGATAGAGTTTTGAAATAAATCAATTCTTAATAGATAATACAATTTTTTTTATAAATACATTTTTCTATTTAACCCATAGATGGGAACCTAACAGGTACTACCACTCCGGGTCAGAGTGGACCAGGGAGCAATGGTGATGAAGGGGTGCTCCACATTCCCCAAACCTCCAAATCTGGAACCTCACCATCAGATAGAGTTTAATGTCATTCCCAAGACATGTAGACCCGCAGCCACTGCCTTCTATCATCCATATGATAAAAAGGGGTGGGGCTTGCCATAAGGGCAAATAGGGTTGGGAAAATCATATAGGTGCTAGGGCTTGACGTGACCAGCCGATTGATTGGAGGGGGCCTCTCTGACCGCCCGTCTAGCCCAAGAAGGGCCAAAGTGGAGTATTGCATGTCATGAACTGTTCATCCACCTGGGCTCTATCCTTAAGCATCACGGGTCGCCACCCACGGCCAACAAGTGGCCCCATTGGGGGAGTCTTACTCCTCTGCAGAAGTGCATTCTAACGCCCCAGCCGACAGGGCGGCTGTGTAGGTAGAGTATATAACAGTGTGACAAATCTAAAAGTGGACAAAACAGAGGCTGAAGCAGTCATAAAATAATTCAAAGAGAAAGTTCCAGAGTTCAAAGAAACACCTGAAGAAGGCCGAAGGGTACATCGGTCGAAATGTTGTGTATATAATAATAAAGATGAGGACAAGAGTCTGAATAGTCCAAATAATACAAATATATAAACCGATTGTTAAGATTGGTATGGTTTGATAAAGTTTTGACATGAGTTTAACAAGAAACACCTGAAGAGGGCCAAAGAGCACATTGGCGGAAATCTTGTGTATATAATAATAAAGATGAGGACAATAGTCTGAATAATACAAATATATAAACCGATTATTAAGATTGGTATGGTTTGATGAAGTTTTGACGTAAGTTTGACGTCTTACATGCGTCAATGGGATTGCAGAAGACAATATAGAGAAAATTCCATCTAGAAATTTTCTAATCAACAATGAACAAATGACGTCAATTTCGATTTTGTAGAACAATGGAATAAATATCTATTTCTAGTGGGTGTAATAATTCAGAATTTAACCCCCAGTGCTAATCTCAAGTCTAATCCAAGCCGGATTAAAAAAAAAAAAAAAAATTCAGTTGTGTTACCCAACCTCCTTCCAGTCCTCCTTCTCCTAGACTGGCTACCAACCATTGCTCTTACCATGTAAGCTATACCTGGAGTGGGCAGAAGAGATGTTTTTTTACCAAGAGCATTTGTACATAAATGAATACAAAATGTTTAAGTTCAGCATCCGGGTTACATCTTACCTGCCATAAAACTTTTAAAAAACCCATAAGTCTTTCTGGATGTACTGTGTTGGTGAAAAAAAAAAGAAAAAAAAAAAAGAAAAAAAAAAAAAGACTAGGAGGAATAAATAATCCTACTTGCAATTTTTATCTTTACCCTGGCTGTAATGAAAATAATATATATATATATATATTCTTTGTTGGGGTACCAAGTTTCTTGGTACAAGGTGATTCTAGGCTGGTCCTATTCGCTAACAGTAGTTTGTTGTAGAGTTTCGGTTCCGTATGAGAGCTCAATGTTTAATTTACATAAGCAGAGCAAATTTATTTGTGAATAAAAAGGCCTTAAATACCATAGGTATTGTGATTATGGACCATTTCCACTCGTGGGTATCTGGGGCCCACCGAGCTTCTTCAGACCACGTTTTTATTTTATCAAGACTCTTAATAAAATAAAAACGTGGTCTGACCAAGCTCTGTGGGCCCTAGATACCCACGAGTGGAAATGGTCCATAATCACAATACCCATAATATTTAAGGCCTTTTCATTCACAAATATATATATATATATATATATATATATATATATAAATTTCAACGTCTGAATCAATGTAGCTTTACCTACTCAGACTCCAGTGGCCCCTAAATAGCTTCAGACTCCACAACCCTGGTTTAGAATCCTACCCAGGACAGATAAAACCAGGTTTTTAGTCCTTTCTCTAGACTGGTTGCCAACTAAGGCTAAAGAGCTCCCTTTATTTAATCAGAGTGTACAACAAAACACTAAGTGAAAAAAAACAAAAAAAAACAAAAACAAACAAACAACACTTTATGTAACACAACCACATTAGGAAAAAATGTCTACAGACAGACCCCCACCCCCCGCCTTAAAAGGGCCCCCAAAAGTGGTTCAAAGACCATAGTAAGACAACACTGAAGAGTTGGTGAGATGCCTGCCGCACAGGAACTGAACAGCTCAATATTGAGATAAACAGGGCTGCAGAGCATTGATGTCTTCATCGTCATGAACCACCATATGCAGATGGGAGTTTCCCTTGCAATGTGTGTGACCACATCTGCAAGTCCAGAATTGAATTAACTAGCCACCAGAGGGTCCCCAACTGTTGAAGACATGGAGTGACGTCATTGTCGTCAGACTTCTAAAAGGAAGGAACGGAAAAATATAGAGAATTTTTAAAAGATTATAAGGTAATTTATGAGGAAGTGCATCCCGGTGTCCTGCCTCAAGAGTTGCTGCCCGGTGACAATTAAAATAACGACCCAGCTCGGTCCATTCATAACTATCCATCTTCATATCTATCTATCTATCTCAATTTGTTCATATTTATCTATATTACTTTAAATACTAAGATTTTTTTATTCATGTTTGTTTAATGTCTTGTTTTTAGTTTAAATAAACAAGAATTACGACAAAAAAAAAAAAAAAAGAAGCGACCCCCCAAATACATTTTACTTGTCGAAAATATCTATCTATCTCCATTTGTTTGTATCTATTTATATTATTTTGCTTGTTTATCTATCTCAGTCTATTCAAAACTATATATCCATCTTCATATCTAAACAAGAATTACGACAAATTACGATAAATAAACAAGAATTACGACAAGCTGGTGTTGTTATTTTGATAGTCACCGGGTAGAAGTTGTTGAGGTGGGAGACTGGGACACACTTCCTCATAAATTACCGATTATAATTTTTACTTTCCTTATTGTGGTTTATTAATTAACTAGCTCTAGATTAACCAGCGTTGCCTGGGTTATATAGTTATCATCAGGTTGCACTGGCAGGACAGATATCCATGATAATCCCTCACCAACCAACCTTATTACCTCGAGGAGGTCCTCCCTGCAGCATCCAGAATCCGAACAGAGCTGATCTATGCATGTCTTTGCTGGACGACCCACACTGGCATGTCTGTGTTCAATAATAATGTGGCCCACACTCGTTATTTTTTTCACTTATCTGGCCCACCTTGAAAAACGTTGGTGCTCTTCCAATATATGATCTACCAAAGGTTTGTGATCTACTAGGAAAAAAGACGACAGGGTTAGGGTTAGGGTTAGTTTAATGGGAAAATAATGGGTAATTAATGGGTAGATCACATATTGGATTAGAAACCATTCGGTAGATCACATATTGGAAAAAGCACCAAAAAGTTTGATGATCCCTGGCTAAGATGAATCTCACCCCCTCCCATTATTTACCTGCCACCCCCAAGCCAAAGTTTGCATCTTTTAGGCAGAAAGGAGTTTAAAGAAATACTCTTAAAAAAAAAATAAAAAATAAATAAAAAAAATTTAAATTTTAAAGAGAGTAAGCAAATTTCAAATGTCAAAACTGAATTGCTATTTTATTTTATTTTATTTTTGCTTTAAATTATTTTAAAAAAAATTCATTATGAATAAATAAATTTATAATAATTTAAATATAATTAAAATATAGTTATTATTTTGAATTAATTATGATTAAGTTGTCTCTTTAACTTGTCTGTGAGATTGGATTTCGATATGACTGTTAATTTATTTATAGCGAACCATGTCTTTCCTATGCGTGCATTATCATCGTTTTCTGTGGAGGAGATATTACTGCCTAAGTACCTAAATTGTTCTACTGAGTTTAGGAGTTTGCCATCGATAGTTGAGATGACTCTTTTCTTTTTAAAAGACATTAACTCAATTTTATCAGAGTTTACGCATAGGCCGACGTTTTGTGCTGCCTTTTCTAGGCTGTGTAGCAAGGATTCGGCTTGTGTAGGTGTATTTGCGAGTAGTGCTAGGTCATCAGCATAGTCCGCATCCGTAATAGTATGTGCTGGATATCGCCTGCTTCTTGCTTTTTTTAGTGTGAGGCCTTTTTCTTTTATGGGATCTAGTGATGTTTAGAGTATGTAGTCTAGGCATAGTACTGCTGTATAGCTGCACCACCTGGACCCTAACGAAGTGACTAGAGAATAACTAGATGGGAGCTGCACAAGAATGCTGCATGTGATCCTGAACAAGACGTGGAAACAACACCCCATGAGAAAACAGCAGTACGGCCACCTGCCACATATCATCCAAACCATCTGAGTAAGAGGGACACTGCTGGAGAAGCAAGGATAAACTCATAAGTGACGTCCTCCTGTGAAAGCCAGCATATGGGCACGCCAATGTAGGCCAACCAACAAAGACATACATTGACCAGCTCTGTGCGGATACAGGATGCTTCATAGAGGACCTCCCGAGAATGATGAGTGATAGGGACGGATGGAGAGAGATTGTCATGGATATCCGTGCTAACAGCGCGACATGATGATGATGAGAATTAAGTTATAATTTAAATATATAAATTGAATTATAAATAAATAAATACATTTTTTAATTATTTCTTTTTTTTTTTAAATTATTTTTTTGACAATTCTCTAAGAAAAAGAAAAAAAAAAAAAAAAAAAAAAAAAAAAAAAATTTAAAAGAAGAGAGTAAGCATATTTCAAATGTCAAAACAGAATTGCTTTTTATTTTATTTTATTTTCCTCTGGTTCAAAATTTGGGACAGCAATGTCTGAGGTTTTTCAGATATTTGTTTAAGCAAACGTTTTCTCCATATGTGTGAAAAAATGGTGTTGGTGCTGGAAATTAAGCACATTTCTTTTCTTTTTGTTTTTCCTTATTTCTTCAAAAATAAATCTTTTAAATATCTCCAAAGTGAATAACTGAAAAATCTTTGCAACTTTATCAAATTTAGCTCTCCTTTTCATCTTATTATAAATGGAGATTATGTGTGTGTGTGTGTGTCTGTAACCGAAACTATGTCACCACCAACGTCACAATTCCCTTCAGCCCTGTCGGCTGCAGCTTTAGAATACACTGACTGCACCTTTGCAGAGGAGTAAGACCCCCTCTCAAATGGGACCACCATTTGGTCGTGGTGCTTATGGACGGAATCCTGGTGGATGAGCAGTCCATGACCTGCAACACCCCACTTTAGTCCTTACCTAGGTTAGATGGGTGGTCAGAGAAGCCTCCTCCGATTAATTGGCTGATCACCTCTGTAGAGTGGTAAGACCCCCTCCCCCCAAATGGGACCACAATTTAGCCTTGGGTGGAGACCAGTGATGCTTAAAGACGGAATCTTGGTGGATGAGCTGTCCATGACCTGCAACACCTCACTTTGGTCCTTACCTAGGCTAGACGGGTGGTCAGAGAAGCCCCTTCCACTCAATCGTCTGGTCACATCAAGCCGGCTGGCAGAGCTGCTCCCATTTTACAAATGATAGAATCATTTAGTAAAAAAATATTTAAAAGTTCAACTCTTGCTATTTCATTTTTATTTATTTATTTTGGCTGACTTCTGATTTAGGTCGGAAAATTAAAACGGAAAGTTTTTTGGTGGTACCCAATGACAGTTTAACTACAGTCTATGAATTAACATTTTGCGAATTGGGTTACGGTTTTAGGGGATTAAGGTTGTTTTTAATTACGTATTGCTTAAAATAAAAATAAACAACAAAAAAAAACTATACAGTTAATTAACCACTGAAATTAATTATTGAATCTATTATTGAGACAGTTGTTTGTGTTAGTATTGCAATGTATTATTTCAATTAAACTTAGTTTAAAAAAAATATTTTTCAACATTAAATGTGTAGTAATTTGGGTTTTTTGTTTATTTTTTTTAAGCAATACGTAATTAAAAACAACCTTAATCCCCTAAAACCGTAACCCAATTCGCAAAATGTTAATTCATAGACTATAGTTAAACTGTCATTGGGGACCACCAAAAAACTTTCAGTTTTAATTTTCCGACCTAAATCAGAAGTCAGCCTTTTATGGTTACATTCTATATCTCCTACAGGACTTTACAGGCACCCTGTATGAATGGAATTATGCATTTTATTTTATTTTCATTTTTTTTTATTATACAGGTACCTGCAGTTGAAAAATGCAAAACGGCTACGTCAGAACATTATTGTATAACGTCAGCACATACGTCAGCACATTCCACTGAAGTTCTTCTTTAGAACGAGTTTTGTATGAACATTAATAACTATGACCTTTCTAACATCCCTTTACAGCTCATTAGAATTATTTATCCGGTTTCATAAAAGTGAGCTCGGATGAAGTTTTTAATTTTTTTTTAATCTTTTTTTTTTAAACAATCTCAAATGTAAAATAATTCATGAAGATAGACATTACACGAAATAGATATTAAATTACAAAGAGGATCACAGTCCAAATCACAGTAATGTTAGATTACTAGTTTCCCCCTCAAATAAACAAAGTTATTGAAGTTGCACTTTAGATTAAGTTCAAATGTTTTAAAATGCCTGGGGTATTTTTCTGAAATGTGTAGGAAGTTTAATATGATAGAGTTTGTTTGATCAAAATGTAAAATGAAACCAGGATTAGTTATTACTAGCAAGACCCGGATATACTACAGTATGATAATTTTAATTATTAAAACGGTTGGCGTATTTTAGTACACTAGGTACCACCAATTTTACACTGTGAAATTTAACCCCCCCCCTACATTTAACACAATGAAACTTGCAGAAAAAAATTAATATTTTCTTGAAAATTTTTTCCATTCGAAAGAAAAAAACATTAGACAAACTCCTGATGATTTTTAAAAAAAAATTTTTATCAGCTTACGAAAATAATGAAAATATGATTGAAAAACAATGTTTTCATTTTTGCACTTTAAAATCACTGAAATTTAACGTAGCTAAAACAAGTTACGATAAGAAGATTTTTAAAAAGTTCATATGAAAAAATCAATTAATGGTCCGATTTTCACGAAAAATTTCCATAAATGTTTACCATTGGATGTAATACATCTGAAATAGTTTTTTCTAAATATATTTAGGGGAAATATTTTTTACGAGGGTCTATCACCCCCCCCATTTTATTTTATGAGATAAAAAAAATGACGCGGAAAAAAAAATTTGTACTTTTTTTTTTCTATAAAGATAAGAGACTGAATAACTATATCAATGAAATTGTATAACGTACCGAGCTATAGTTTTTTTTTTAGGAAAAAAATTAATGAAATCGGAAATAAAAAGTGCAAAAAAAAATGTCATAATATTAATATTTGAAACTTTTTTGCTTTTTGTAATTGGTATGTACTATATTCTATTATTAAATGTCCCCCCCAAATTTTTTTTAAGAAATTAATTTTAAGAGATTTTCAATCTTTTGTGTGATCAAATATTTCCATTTTCTGCGTGAAATAAATTTAAATATTTCTTTTTTTTTTCTGCGGAAAAAATCGAATTTTTTCACGATATTTTAAAATATGATTTTTAGAATTCAGGTGAACTAAAAGTTGGTTCCGATCCGAGCTCGATAATATTTTTTAAAAGAATTTGTAATTTTATTGTGAATAGTAAATGTATGGTTCTTAGAATATACGGAAGAGCAAAACTGACATATTTGTTTTATGACGAGACACTTCTGAGTAAACGAACGAAGTTCGTTTTTCTTGGTCAAAAAAGTTAAATAAAATAATTTTTTTTTACGCTATTAGAATAAAAGTAAGTATATGGGATTATTTTATCAGTTTTTCTCTTAGAAAAAATATCAAATTTTCATTTCATTTCATTTTCGATTTTGTTAACTCCCACCCCTCAGGCAAATATTTTCAAAAAAATCTATTTATATAGCATAAGTAATTATTAATTAAAAAAAATAATTTTTATATTAGATGTTATCAATATTCCTAATACTAATAATTTTTATAAAAAATTTGTTAACAGTATTTATGGGAGAATGCTGCAAGTCACTATAACCCAGCAAAAAAACAGCACATCGTAGCCAAGATTTCTATTAAAGCAAATACATTTTTTTTAAAAATGCTCTGAAATAGAGAATAAAGGCAATTTCCTGTGTTCGATTTGTAAACATAAATTTTGTGAGAGGTCTACATTCAGCCCTAACATAAATATTTCCCCATCAAAAATTCTAGAATATATGGAACGTTAATGAAATGTTAATTTTAAAATCCTTCACCCCTTTCCCTAATAGAACCATTAAACTCAGTATCAGTATCATCTGGACAGCTGTAACATCTAATTAGAATCCTTGACTACTTCCTAAATAGAAGATCATATATCACGCGCAGCTATTAAAATTATGAAATTAGAATTCACTCTCCTTACATATAAAGTATCAGTATCATGCATGGACAGCCTGTTAACTATGAAATGCTAATTTAAGAATCCTTGACTACTCCTAAATAGATAGAAGCATCAATATAATCACGGACAGCTATAAACTAGGAAAGGCAGAAGGAGTCTAATTATGAAATGCTTGTTAGAACCCTTCACTCCTTCCTACATATAAGTATCAGTATCATCATGGACAGCTGTTAACTATGAAATGCTAATTAGAATCCTTGACACTTCCTAAAAATAGAAGCATCAATATTAATCACGGACAGCTATAAACTAGAAAGGCCAGAAGGAGTCTTTAATTATGAAATGCTTGTTAGAACCCTTCACTCCTTCCTACATAATAAGTATCAGTTATCATCATGGACAGCGTGTTAACTATGAAATGCTAATTAGAATCCTTGACTACTTCCTAAATAGAAGCATCAATATAATCACGGACAGCTATAAACTAGGAAAGGCAAGAAGGAGTGTCTAATTATTGAAATGCTTGGGTTAGAAAACCCTTCACTCCTTCCTACATATAAGTATCAGTATCATCATGGACAGCTGTTAACTATGAAATTGCTAATTAGAATTCCTTGAACTACTTCCTAAATAGAAGCATCATATAATCACGGACAGCTATATAACTAGGAAAGGCAGAAGGGAGTCTAAATTATGAAATGCTTGTAGAACCTTCACTCCTTCCTAAATAGAAAGTATCAGTATCATCATGGACACTTTTAACTATGAAATGCTAATTAAATCCTTCAACCCTTTTTTCCTAAAATAGAACTGTTTAACTGAAATGCTTATTAAAAAATCATCACTCCCTCCCTAAATATAAAGTGATCAGTTTATTCCACCCATGACAGCTCTCCTTAACTAGGAAAGCTAATTATTAACATCCTTCAACCCTTTCTAAATAGGTTTAAAACTATGAAATGCTTATTAAAATCATTCACTCCTTCCTAAATATAAGCGTACATCAGTATCATCACTGGACAGCCTATGTTAACTAGAAATGGTAATTTAGAATCCTTCACTCCATCTTGAACATAAGATGCAGAAGAATAATCTGGACAGGCTTGCTACAACGAGAATGCATCAGACCATCCACAGTGTATAAAAGTGTTTGCATATTTTTTTTACGTTAGGACGGGTTTTCATGTATCCAAGTTAACTATATTATAACCAAGATCTTATTTTCAGCTGAGGTTCACCTTACATTGTTAAAATGTTTAAAATTAGAGAAGAAGGTTTAACATAATACGCACACAAACAGGCTGATAATGATAGATTGGGCAAGAAGAAACAAAGCTTTCTGGTAGACAAGGCGTTGGCAACCCTATGATCCCGGGCCAGATTTGGCCCACAATCCATAATCATCTGCCCTAAGAAAACTATATTATTATATACATCTGACCCGCACAAGGTAACAGACGGTGGCTTAGATGCTCATTTTCTTTTAAAAAGTATCTATAAATGTACACAGAGAAGTCATAATAAACACCATGTCAGTACCAATTCATTCGACAGTGGAATATATTATATTACTAACACCTCCGCCGAGCAGGACTGTGACAAAACACAGGTCAATTTCTTTAAGCGGAGTCCAATAGGTGAAAGTCAGAGTTTTTCCTTCTAGGCGGGTTGCCTAACTAAGGTTAAAGAGCACAGGCTGTCCTACTATTTTATCCATAGCGGCAGAAGGAGAGTAGGAGTCACACCTTTCCAAGGTTATTAGCGCTAAGTGAGAAATTGGAAAAAAATAAAAAAAAAAAAAAAAAAAAAAAAAAAAAAAAAAAAAAAAAAAAAAAAAAAACAAAACGAGAGGCAATGGAGGAGAAAAGAGAAAGGATGAAATGGAAAAAAAAAGAAAAAAGAAAAGAAAACAAAAAAAAAAAAACGATAAGGCAAATGGAGGAGGAAATGGGGGAAAAAAAGGAAAAAAAAAAAGAAGAAGAAAAAAGAAAAATAAAAAAAAAAAAAAAAGAAAAAAAAAAAAAAAAAAAAAAAGAGGCCAATGGAGGAGAAAAAAAAGAAATGGGAATGAAAACAAAAAAAAAAAAAAAAAAAAAGAAAAAAAAAACAAAGAAAAAAAAAAAGAAAAAAAAAAAAAAAAACAAAAAAAAAAAAAAAAAAAAAAAAAAAAAAAACGAGAAAAAAAAAAAAAAAAAAAAAAAAAAAAAGAAAAAAAAAACGAGAGGCCATTGCGAGGACACAGAAAATTGGGAAACAAAAGAAACAAAAAAAAATGAAAAAAAAAAAAAAAAACAAAAAAAAAAAAAGAAAAAAAATAAAAAAAAAAAAGAAAAAAAAGGAAAAAAAAAAGAAAAAAAAAAAAAAAGCGAAAAAAAAAGAAAAAAAAACGAGAGGCCCAATGGAGGGAGAAAGAAATGGAAAAAAACAAAAAAAACGAAAAAAAAAAAAAAAAAAACGGGGCCAGCGGAGGAGGGTAAGGAGAAGAGGGCCCAACGGGTGAGATGTAAGGAGAGGCCAACGGAAGGAGGAGAAGTAAGGAAGAGGCCCAACGGAGGAGAGTAAGGAGGGCCAATGGAACGGGGGGAGAGTAGGAGAGGCCCCAATGGAGGGAGCTAAGGAGAGGCCCAATGGAGAGGAAGAGGAGAGCAGTTTATGGCACTGATTAACAGTTTAAAACTATGTTCAGGCTAAATAACATTTTTTAGCTAATAGCAGTTAGGGTTTATGGTTTAATTCAGAGACAGCTTTGTGACAAAACTGGCTTGCTAGATATAAGACAAGGAAAAAGCCAACTGCAGGGTGGGGCAGTGTGTGGTACTTACTTAATAATCAAGGCAAAATACCATAAATCAACCGAGTATTTTTTAAAAATGTTTTTTAGTGAAACTTAGCTTGTATTTTAAGCTTTTCAACATATTTGTTCTTAAAAAACAATGTTCGAACCTTACTTAAACTCCCCCAACCTGGGGGGGCGTCCAGTGTGCTTCGGCCACTGGATCAGGGTTCTTAAGTAATAAATAATCAGCATTCGATTCCCCAGAGGGCCACCCCCCTCCCAGGCATACCTGCCCCCTTGGGCAGGGCGGGTTTAATTACCCAGCGCCTTTTGAGGCGCCCCCTTGAGGGGGAAATGCCGAACGGGATCGACGGCAATTTTTGTTCTTTCCCACCCATGAGCTTCGGCTGTTTGCGGTTGGCCCACCGTTAAAACGAGGCCTTGTACCCCCAGCCCATACCAAGTGGGTATGAGGCAAAAAATACCCTTTACTTCCCCCACCAAAAAAACAAAAACAAACTCTAACCCCCCCCCCCATTGAACTAAAAATAATTTAGAGTTCCCTTTATTCAGTTTTTTTTCACACTCAGTCCGGGAAGTACCTCCTGGGAATCCAAGTTCCCTTGGGTTCGATACCAGCTCCCCGCCAACTTTCAGCGCATAAGTAGCACAGAACTTGGGTAATAGTGGGAAGCTTGACGGTTAGGTTTGACTCTGTGCTCCTCCTTAGCCAAAAAACAATCTTTCCCTGTCTTTGTGCTAGTTTGAAAAGGGATTGATAGACTCCCTCACTATTCCGGTTTGTTGATGATACCGACACATAAGGCCACCTTACTTATTCACTAATATTAATATAGTAAATATTATATAGTTTAAGAGGCTTAAAATAAAAAAAAAATTATTAAAATAAAATAATGGTTTTGTGGTTGGTTTTGAGGCTGTCACAATGCGAGTGGTAAAGAAAAAAGGAAGGTAATATGATGTTTTTTGTTAACCTGTCATTATTCTCAATATTCGGGAAGAGGATTCCCATCCTTCAGAAGAATACTGGGAACTGAGTTGTCTTTAGCGCTGCTACATTCTTCTGCCTGGAGGGTCTTCCAAATTCTGTGTGTGTATGTGTATGGTTGGGGTGCTTGCCTTATGTGTGTGTTTGGTTTGTGGTAAGTGTTGTTTGTGTCGCCGTGCTTGTGTCCATCGTGTAAATGTAGGCGTATTTGTGTTGGCGCGTGTGCTTATGTCTGTGTGTCTGATCATTTTTCTTTTTTATTTTTATTTTATTACTATTCCAAAAATAAAAAATAAAATGAAGAACCTATGTGTTGAAAAAAAAAAAAGAAACCTGTGGGTCCGGCCAATTAAACCTGCGAAAAACTACATTCAACGGTGGTAAATCTGTTACCGGGGGTTCTATGCCGAAACAAAGCGGAGAGGGGCTCCCTTAAGGAAAATTTATGGATATTTGTAGAAAGAAAGCTGTTGCACCCCTTAAAAGTAGGGAGAGCCCATTCCCGAATATGATGTTAACCAAGCGAGTACCCGCGTTATACTATTAATTAGTATTTTTTTATAAATTTTTAAACCATTTGGTAGTTTCTTTTTAACAATAAACAAATAGATAATAAAATTATTCTAAAATAATTATTCTTAATCTGGGATATATAGATAAATTATTTATATTATATCGGCCGGGTTAGCTCCAGTCTGGTGAGAGCGGTTCGGCTAGAAAAACACCACAGGTGTTCTAGTTCGATACCTGGCCCTCGCCAACTCAGGCGTAATGGGAGTTAGCAAGGATCTTGTTTGCGGTAAAGGTTTAAAGAGCTGATGTAAAGAATGTGCGCTCCACCCTCAGTACGGCAAAAAAAACAATCTCCTTGGTTCTTAGCGCCTAGTGAAAAAAGGGATAGAATAGACCCCTTCCTTGTCTCGGCTGATTAACCGGACTCTTTAAAACCACCCCGATGCCTCTTTTTTTACTTTACATCTCTATATAATATTAATTCTGCTTAAGTTAATAGTAACAGGTACTTTTACGGTTTTTTAAAGAGAACATTTCCTGTAAAATTCTACCATAAAAAATAAACTGAACCTTATGTTTATGTTCCGTTGTTTTTGCAATAATGTTTTATTTTTTTGCACCGTTATTTTTACAATAGCTAAAATACTTTCTTTATTCAAATTAAGAATATAAAGAACAAGAAAATATGATTTAGTATTGTTAAAATAACGGTGTTGCAAACAAGAAAAATTACAAACATTTATCAAAAAAAAAAAAACACGGACATAAAAAGCAGGTTTCAGAGTTTTAATTTGATGTGGGAATTACGAGGAAAATTGTTCTTCTTTACCCTTTTTACAATTATCACATTTTTTCCTTTTTAAAAAGGACCCTCTCCCTTTTCGGCATACATGTTCTGGGTATAACCTTAAATTGCCCTTCTAACGCCCTGTTTCCACACCAGGCGACCCGATTTTGGACATTTAACCCGAAAAAGAGAGGAGAGGGAGGGAAGAGGGTAAAAGAGTGGCGTTGGCACACGGGACTATGACGTCGCAGGACTAAAGGAAGAACGAAACATGCAACGTTCATTTATAACAAAGAAGTACGAGTTTGGGAGGAATTAACAGTACATCCCTCAACTTCGAATAAATAAATGAACGGTCATACTGCACAGCTCTGACGGGAGGAAAAAAAAAAAAAAAAAAAAAAAAAAAAAGAAGAACACCACCCGCCCCACCCCAACACAACCACACATAACCCCGCACCCCCCCCCCCCCCACCCACACCCGCAACCCACCCCGACCCCCCCCCCCCCCCCACCCCAAATAAATAAACAGAGCAGCAAGTACGATGGAGGAGATAGAATTAACAGTAGTTTACATCCTCACTTCGAAATAAATTAAAATGAAACGGGTTATTAAGCGCAGTCTGACCGGAAAAAAGGAAAGAAAAAAGAAAAAAAAAGTTTTAATGGCAGGCGGAAAAAAAAAAAAAAATTGGCTTTATTGCTCGCCCAAGGACCATTACCCTGACCCACCCCTAACCTACAACTCCCCCCAGAGAACGTCAGCGAAGATAGAGGGATTAGCAGTTCTCTGCCGTCAGTGGTGTTTTGTTTTTAATAAAAATATATAACCCGTTATCAACCCGCATTCCAATCAATCGCAGCTGTGATTTTTTGATGAAGTTTGATTGTGGATGATGATGTGAAACGGGAAAGGATGGGGGGAACATACGATAAAAAACCCAAAGCAGTTCGTTGTAACCTGATAATGCTGATTGTGTTGTTGTTGGTTTTTTTTACGGACCAATGTCAACCCTTTGGTTATTCATGCCAAACGTTTTCGTTTCTATTCAATGTTGTGGGTATCAATTTTTTTAAAACTCAATTTTTTAAAAAAAAAAAAAACATTATCTATTTAATCATAGATGGGCTCTCTAACACAGTAACTGGCTGAACCTGCACAAAATTCCTCTTGTCCAAAATGTAGCGGTGACCCAGAAGAAAAA
The DNA here is from genome assembly GCA_023376005.1 of Doryteuthis pealeii. Classification (NCBI taxonomy): domain Eukaryota; kingdom Metazoa; phylum Mollusca; class Cephalopoda; order Myopsida; family Loliginidae; genus Doryteuthis; species Doryteuthis pealeii. Next base: position 60,512,256 of record CM042173.1, read on the forward strand.
AAAAAAAAAAAAAAAGAATAAAAAAACAAAAAAAAAAAGAAAAAAGAAAAAAAAAAAAAAAAAAAACAAAAAAAAACAGAACCACAATTTTGTAAATTCATAAAACTAATTTTTAACTATGGGGGTCTTAGGGTTTTAGGGTCTTTGATTGGGGTTTAGTTTTAATGGTTATTGTTTTTTTAAAATAAATCAAATAAATAATATTTGGGGGTTCTGTTTTTTTCTGGGTCACCTATACCGGTTGACCCAAAGAAAACAAAAACAGAATCAAAAACAACATTTTGTATAAAACTTTTATTTTAACTAGGGGTTTAGGGGTTGGTGTTTTAGGGTTTGCGTTGCGGTCTTTTTTTTTTTTTTAGGTTAGTTTAATGGAGAAAAATGAAAACAAAAAATAATTTGGTTCTGTTTTTTTCTGGGTCACCCTATATACCGTGAACCCAGAAAAAAAAAAAAAACAAAAACAGAACCCACAAATTTTGTAATAAAAACTGTTAATTTTAACTAGGTGGGTTTAGGTTAGGTTTTTTGCCGGTTGCGGTATTTAAGGTTACGGTTTAAATGGGGGGGAAAATGAGTAAATAATTTGGGTCCCTTGTTTTTTTTTTCTGGGTCACCCTTAATTTTGACACCTTTGTGCAAGGGTTCGCCAAGTTACTACCCACCCTCCCTTAAGTCAAAATTTTTAACAATAAATCAATTAGTGAAATAGATCAACTAATTAGGTCTAAGCCTTTCTGTAGTGGACCACTCCAATGCGAATATTTTAACAGGTTTTCCTTCTCTTAGACTGGTTGCCCTAACCAACAGATTATAAGAAGCCAGTCTCTGTTTCCTTACTATTTACTATAGCTGGAGGGAGAATGAGGATTCATACCCGTTTTCCAAGGGTATTAAATTAGGCCGCTATTGGTTAACTGTAGTTCGTACAGGATTTGAACTCGGGTCGACGGTCCAATTCCTACGACCTTAACCAGTACACACGCGGCTCCATGTGGACCTGGGAGTAATGCGCATTTTTTTAAGGGGCGTTTACTCTACACACTTCCCTTACGAAGTCTTTCAGAATGGACCTTACTACTTAGATGCAGTTTAAATGTCATACATAGGTCACCGAATATGTATTTTTATTATTCAATGGTTCTGCGCTTCCAATATGTGGATCTACCGATTGTTTACATTTTCCAAGTAGGTCGATCTACCCATTAACTACCCTATTATTTTCCCATTTTAACAACTAACCCTAAAACCCTAACCTAACCCTGTCTTCTTTTTCCCTAGTAATACATTTGCACACGAATGCACTTATTATGGTCACATAGTGAGAATACTCACTCAAAGACCACATCCCGTAGGTAGAGATATCACTTTCGTTTTCTTATTTCGGAACGCTGCATTTAATTCAACCGATTTGGCTCGTTGGGGGTTTTCTGTGGTGTATTTGTTTTGTTTTTTTTTTTTTCTTTTTTAACGGCACTATCTGGAGAATCCTTATTTGTCAGTTAACTACTTTACACATGTGTTGTTGTAACAGTGCTTTTATTTGTTGTATTNGACCCTTCTTCCAGTTTAGATTAGAAAGAGAATTTAGTCAGATCGGCCAAAGCCACGACGGTGGTAAGTCGTGTTATGCACGTGCCGACTCAATCTGCGCAGGTAGTCTGGTGGGGATTTCAGAATAAAATATGATCTAAAGTCAAAATCGAAGACTTGTGTTATTATCTAAAAACTACCATGACACAGGGCTTCTGATAAAGAGAAATCCCCAATGGAAGACCAGACACGAAGTCCCCAAGACGAAGTCCAGACACTAGAAGAGACACTGGAAGAAGAATAATAGAAGTAAGAAAGTAAGGAAAGAGAGTATACAACATAGTTCCATAAAGAGAGGAGAAGGGTGCTTTTTTCCTCGAGTAAATTTTACAAAAATTATTATTTGTATTATTTGGACTATAGTCCTCATCTTCATTGTTATCTACATACAGCTTAATACTTGTATCCAGTCATGGTTAATGGAATGAGAACAGTCTTCTCCTGTAGATTGATTTAGTTTTGTTTGGTTTGTTTTATGGCATTCAACCTCAGTGGGTCATTTAATGCCAATAAAGTTTTGAAATAAAATCATTCTTAATGGATACTCAATTTTTTTTTATAAATACATTTTTCTATTTAACCCATAGATGGGACCCTAATAGGTACTACCACTCCGGGTCAGAATGGACAGGGAGCAATGGTGATGAAGAGGTGCTCCACATTCCCCAAACCTCCACAACTGGAACCTCACCATCAGATAGAGTTTAATGTCATTCCCAGGACATGTACACCCTCAGCCACCGCCTTCTAGTACTCATGATAAAAAGGGTTGGGGCTTGCCATAACGGCAATAGGGTTGGAGCAATCATATAGGTGCTAGGGCTTGACGTGACCAGCCGATTGATTGGCGGAGGCCTCTCCCGACTGCCTATCTAGTCCAAGAAGGGCCAAAGTGGAGTATTGCAAGTCATGGACTGCTCACCACCTGGGTTCTATCCTTAAGCATCACAGGTCACCCCCTACAGCCAACAGGTGGCCCCATTGGGAGAGTCTTACCCCTCTGCAGAGGTGCAGTCGGTACAATCTAATGCCCCAGCCGACAGGGTGGCCGTAGATTGAATTGAGGGTTCAGTTCAAAGTTCCGTCAAGGCTCCTGATTTAGACATGAAAGCTCTTGAATTCAACAAAGAGATACCTGAAGAAGGCCAGAGAGCAAATCGTCCAAAACGTTGTGTAGATAACAAAAAGATGAGGACAATAGTGTGAATAATACAAAATAATCAAGCCTCATCACAAAAATTCAGAGAATAATATAAATTTGTTTTAAGTAATCTGTGACAAATTTTTACACAATATTTAAAAGGTTGACAAAGGCGGTCATTAAGTTTAATAATAAACTAGACAAAACGTGACCCATTGGGTCACCCATTCAGCTCTGGGTAGATAATTGGATTTAGGAAAAGGGAGTTGACGAGGGCCGGTATCAAACTAGGAACCTTGTGGTTTCTAGTTGAACGCTCTACTGACTGAGCTAAACCAGCCCTAGTCCAAACTAATGACCTTTACGTCGTTACAGAGAAATATCCACTGGAATGTGTGTTTGTTTATAAATTCTGTTTATTCTATTGTGATTTTTTACAAATTTCATGTGTTTGTCCTAAATAATTTTGTGTTTTCAAAACAAAATATAAATACAAATTCTTATTTTGTAGTCAGTACTAGCTGATTAAAAAGTTTAACAAATGATGAATTTAGGTTAAATTTAGCTGCCACAAAATCAGTGCGTTTTATAAGAGAGAGAGAGAGAGAGAGAGAGAGAGAGAGAGAGAGGAGTTTCTAATCCAAAAGGTACAGGGGGGGGGTGTACACAAAATGATTAGGGTTTTTGCTGGTCGTTCAACATCAATCAGCTCTGTGTGGATTCTGGATGCTGCACAGAGGATCTCCTAGAGGTGATTGGAAAGACAGAGAGAAGAGAGAAAAAGTAGAAGAAGGAAAGAGAAAAAAAGGAGAGAGAGAGAGAGAGAGAGAGAAAAAGGAGAGAGAGAGAGAGAGAGAAAAAAAAGGAGAGAGAGGAGAGAGAGAGAAAAAAAAAAGGAGGAGAGAGAGAGAGAGAAAAAAAAAGGAGAGAGAGAGAGAGAGAAAAAAAAGGAGAGAGAGAGAGAGAGAAAAAAAAGAGAGAGAGAGAGAGAGAAAAAAAAAAAAGGAGAGAGAGAGAGAAAAAAAAAGAGAGAGAGAGAGAGAGAGAGAGAGAAAAGAGAGAGAGAGAGAGAAGAGAGAGAGAAGAGAAAGAGAGAGAGAGAGAGAGAAAAAAAAAAGGAGAGAGAGAGAGAAAAAAAGGAGAGAGAGAGAGAGAGGAGAAAAAAGGAGAGAGAAGAGAGAGAGAAAAAAAAAGGAGAGAGAGAGAGAAAAAAAAAAGGAGAGAGAGAGAGAGAAAAAAAAGAGAGAGAGAAGAGAGAAAAAAAGGAGAGAGAGAGAGAGAGAGAAGAAAAGAAGAGAGAGAGAGAGAGAAAAAAAAGAGAGAGAGAGAGAGAAAAAAAAGGAGAGAGAGAGAGAGAGAGAGAGAAAAAAAAGGAGAGAGAGAGAGAGAGAGAGAGAAAAAAAAGGAGAGAGAGAGAGAGAGAGAAGAAAAAAAAAGGAGAGAGAGAGAGAGAAAAAAAGGAGAGAAGAAGAAAGAGAGAGAGAAGAGAGAGAAAAAAAAGAGAGAGAGAGAGAGAGAAAAAAAAGAGAGAGAGAGAGAGAGAAAAAAAGAGAGAGAAGAAAAAAAAAAAAGAGAGAGAGAGAGAGAGAGAGAGAGGAGAGGAGAGAGGAGAGGAGAGAGAGAGAATTTCATAGTCCAAAGGTACAAGGGGGAGATATTCCAAATAATTAAGGTAATGAATAACCGGAGTTCCTCCCTTGGTCAAACACAGAAATTAGATCATTAGATGTGTGTGTTGCCCAAATGCAAACTATAAAGACACTTGTATTAACAATTACTTTATTTTCTTAGTCATGTAGAGCAATATTAAAGTGTTTAAACAATACGATTGGGACAATCATATAGGTGCTAGGGCTTGATATGACCAGCTGATTGATCGGAGGGGACCGTCTGTTTAGCCTAAGTAAGGACAAAAGTGGAGTGTTGCAGGTCATAGACTGTTCAGCCATCAGGATTCCATCCTTAATCATCACCGGTTTTATTAAAACCAGTATGCAAATTACTACACCATATATCATGTAAGCCTTTATTCTTAGTTATATAATAAGACACATTGCAGGGTTTTAAGACTAAATAACATGGGCTTTTTTTTAGGCAAAATTTAACTCGGATTTTCAGAACCGTCATCGTTAATAATAGATTTATTCTAGGTATTACTGATTTTGACATATATATTAAATATTCATTGATAAACTTTCGCATTCCTGAGGGAACTGTGACGTAGGCAGTGACGTAATTTAGGTTACAGAACCAAACACGCGAATCTTCATTATATATAGATTTGACCAAATGAGGTTTATTTTCAACATAGTCCCCTTGCAATGCACACACTTCTTACATCGGTATTGCAGTGCTTGGATCCATTGCTCAAAATGTTATCAACAGCAAGACATAATGTCATCTTATTAACTTTTTGGCCTACCCTCATAGAAAAAAGAAAAAGAAAAAAAAATTGAAAGTGAAAGCGAGAGAGAGAGTGAGTGAGTGAGAGGGGGTATTTGAGAGCGAGTGATAAGAGAGATGGGGGGGGGGGTCAAGATGAAAAAAATAGCGAGCGAAAGAGTGAGAGCGGAAATTGAAAGCGAGTGAAAAGATAGAGAGGGGGCAAGATGAAAAAATAGTGTGAGAGAGAGAGAGGGGGGAAGAGAGAGAAAGAGAAAGAGTGAGAAAGAGAAAGAGAAAGAGTGAGAAAGAGAAGAAAGAGAAAAGAGTGAGAAAGAGAAGAGTAGAAGAGAAAAGAGAAAGAGAGAGTGAGAAAAGAGAAAGAGTGAGAGAGAAAGAAAGAGTGAGAAAGAGAAAGGTGAGAAAGAGAAAGAGAAAGAGAAAGAAGAGAAAGAGAAAGAAAGAGTGAGAAAGAGAAAGTGAGAAAGAGAAAGAGTGAGAAAGAGAAAGGAAAGAGAAAGAGTGAGAAGAGAAAGGTGAGAAAGAGAAAGAGTGAGAAGAGAAGAGTGAGAAGAGAAAGAGAAAAGAGTGAGAAAGAGAAAAAGAAGGAGTGAGAAAGAAAAGAAAGAGTGAGAAAGAGAAAGAGTGAAAAAGAGAAAGTGAAAAAGAGAAAGAGTGAGAAGGAGTGAAAAAGAGAAGGAGTGAAAAAAAGGAGTGAAAAAAGAGAAGGAGTGAAAAAAGAGAAGGAGTGAAAAAGAGAAAGGAGTGAAAAAGAGAGGAGTGAAAAGAGAAGGAGGTGGAAAAAAGGAGAAGGGGTGAGAAAGGAGAAGGAGTGAGAAAGAGAAGGAGTGAGAAAGAGAAGGAGGTGAGAAAAGAGAGGATGAGAAAGAGAAGGAGTGAGAAAGGAGAAGGAGTGAGAGAGAAGGAGTGAGAAAGAGAAAGAGCGAGAAAGAGAAAGAGATAGTGAAAAAGGATAGTGAAAAAGAAGAAGAGATAGTAAAAGAGAGAGAGAGAGAGGGGGATTTAAAAGGGAGGGATATGTTAGAGAAGGGGGGGGGCAAGAAAAATGAAAAACTAAAAACTAAAAACACCCAACAAAACCGTAGCCCGCCATTGTATTCTTCTAATATCACCTTCTCATTGTGCAGTCTATCACAGATAAATAGTGTCAATGAACTTAAAAGCACTCACTTGTACTTTGGTTATCAGCAGGTAATAATGGTATCACGTGGACAAAAAACAAAAATGTCGGCTATTTTCATTCCTTTTCTTCCTACAACTGTGTGCGTTGTTTAATTTTAATTCTCTAAACACTAGAATTGTCCAATCTGACTTCTAAAATTTACCCGCCCCCTATATTTTAACGCGATGAAACTTGAATAAAAGTTAATATTATCTTCAAAATTTTTAGACGCATTCAAAAGAAGAAACATTAAGTCGTAACTTGGTTTTTTAGGCTACGTTAAATTTCAATTGATTTAATGGGGCGAAAATGTAAATATTGTTTTCATTCATAATTTTTCATTATTTCCGTAAGCTAATTTTTTTTTTTAAATCAGGAGTTTTTTTTAAAATGTTTCTTCTTTGAATGTCCAAAAATTCTGTAGATAATATTAACTAGGGTCTGCCAAAATGTTGACTTGTTTTCATTTAAAAACGAATTAAAATTGATTTAACCGATTATTTAAGGTCAAATTTTTGGGCTGAACTTTGCACAAAAGTGTCAAAATTAGGGTGACACAGAAAAAACAGAACCCAGATTATCTATTTTCCATTAAACTAACTCTAAACCCAACCCCGTAACCCTAAACCCCTAGTTAAAATTAAGTTTTATTACAAAATTTGTGGGTTCTGTTTTACCTGGTTCACCGGTATATAGGGTGACCCGAGAAAAAACAGAACCCAATTATTATTCATTTTCCCATTGAACTAACCCTAACCCCTAAGCCTAACCCACATACACCCATAGTTAAATTAACAGTTTTATTACAAATGTTGTGGGTTCTGTTTTTTCTGGGTCACCCTAATTTTGACACCTTTGTGCAAGTTTCAGCCATTTTTTGTCCAAATCGAAAAGTAGTAACATAATGAGCATCAGTAAAAAAAAATTAAAAAAAGCAAAATAATATTACACATCGAAATATTGGATGAAATTAAATGGAACTTAGTACATCAGATAGAGTTTAATCATACCCAGAGACATCTCTTTTTTTAACAAATTCAATGCCCACTTTTCAGTGTGGCAACATATATGAGACTAGCAGCGGCTACGTGGCGTCGCCTAGGGTAGAGGAGAATTTTTTAAGTTAGTCCCACAGATCCATTATTACTGAATCATGAGTTGAATCGCTCGTCGGAATGCCCCATTTAAATCCCTATGTAAAAAAAAATAGACCTTGCACTGATCCAGCTACTCTGAAAAGAAAATGTTAATGTCAACTATCGAAAATATTAAATTTATAAAAATCCATGCTGTTATCATTTAAATTTATTTTTTAATTATCTTCACAATATAAATCAAATCTCTATTATTTTTGCTCGAACAAGACACAAAAGCCCTGGTGATATTTAATGTGTATATATATTTACATTTTCTATATAAATAGAATAGGTAGATAAATAAACAAATTACGATTTATCCAATGTCAGGGTCGTAGCGGAGATAAATGCTTGGGGAGGAGGGGGATAAAATTTAGAACTTGGCCTTAACTTACAAAGCCGTCAATATCGTTAGCGACAGTACAATTTAAAATTGCATTGGAAGAATAACAGTAATACTTTGAAATAATAGAGCCAAGGTCTGTAGGTACCACAATTTTCCTGTGAATTTCCCCCCCCCCCATACTTAACACAATGAAACTTGCATAAAGGTTAATATTATCTTCAAATTTTTTGTCGCATTCAAAAAAAGAACATTTAAAAAAACTCCTGATGATTTTAAAAAAAGTTTGGTGCTATTCCCGGAATTGCGTTCCTGGCGCTCTGCTTAATTAAAAAAAACGCTAGGCAGTGTAACTGAAAAAACAACCCCACCTCCGATGAAGTCCCTAGCTGATGCGGTGCTTGCTGTATTTGAAAAATAATTTGTCGATTGAAGGCGTTTTTTATCGACAAATTATTTTTTTTTTTAGTGGTTTGAAGGTGTTAAAATAAGCTATATCTTTATCAACAAATAAATGTAAATATTTAGCTCACTGCCCATAAAATATTTTAAAGAGGGGGAGGGTTAAAATATTTACATTTACTTGTCAAAAAAGACTGCAGGGGAGTAAAACATCGCATTAACTTTTCAGGAAAACACTTAAGCAGCGGTTGTTTTTTTTTCATATTTTCAAAATTAGTCCAAAATAATCCAAATAATACTATTATCAGCCTCATCTAAAAAAATTCCGCGAAATAGAAATTTATCTTGTTTTGTATTCTTTCTGTTGGACTTGACAATAAAGTCCTGTTTGTTAATAACTCTTTGTTGCGATTTGTTCCAGTATACATGTTTATGTCACGTTGGAGAAAATGATAGACACACTGTTTTCATTTTCATTTCCAACACCTGTAAAAATATTACAAGTGGTAAAAATTGTTACAGCTCTGCTATCATTCACAACATATTTTCTTTTTTTTTTTTTGGGGGGGGTCCTGCCTTTTTGCTCACCTTCCATGCCTACAAGGAGTAGATTGATGACAGTGGCCCCATCGGTGAGTTGTCTTTTGTCGTTTGATCCAATTCAATTGAAAGAGATAAAGTCTTTGATTATTCTTTCACCTACATTTTCCGACAGAAGTTGCTGCCAGGTAAACTTTGCTGAAAGAAGAGAATTTCAGGGTTTAATTTTAAACAGACTAGTTCATACTATATTATATATAATTATATATATATATATATTATATATATATATATATATTTTGAATAAAAACAAGGGCCCTTTCGTCTGGTTGCTCATCAAGGTTATACAGCCGGAGACGACTAAAAGTCAAATTGTAAATTATAATAAATATGGGTATATACATGAGGGGGGTTTGGGAAAAAAAAAAAAAACTTGTATAACCTGATGAGCAACCAGACGAAAGGGCCTTGTTTTTTATCAAATAAAACAATTTTTTCTCTCCTCTTTTTTTTTTTTTTTTTTTGTACTCCATCGTATCACCTATATAGGTGATCATAATGATTACCCTTAAAGCATTGTTTAGATTTGCCTGTACCAAAAATTTATTCATATATATTATATATATATTATATATTAATTATACACCACCACCACACACTTTAAATATACGCTTCTACATTTGGGCGCGCTGGTAGGTGTCATCAGTTGATGTAGTATGCATGGATCACTGGGAAGTTCGGTCTTTCACATCAGATTTTGCTTGCCATGCTGACTTTAATCAGAGATGATCTCAATACAGCAATCTGAAGACTTAACTATAAGAGAACTCTATCCATTAGCATTTCCACTCACATTATTTATATAGATGCTATACAACAACAAAAGTGTTATATGTTTGCTCTGTTACCAGCAATCTCAAGACTTTAACTTATAAGAGACTCTTTAAATATATGCTCCTACATTTGGGGCGCTGGTAGGTGTCATCAGTGATGTAGTATGCATGGGTCACTGGGAAGTTTCGGGTCTTTCAACATTCAGACTTCTCTCACCATGCGCTGACCCACTATGCAGAGATGATCAAAACTCTGATCCACCCACCAACATGAGACGCTAACTAGACGTTTGACTATATTGTTTTTGGACAAGTGTAAATTCTCTACCGTGCATCTGATTGTTGGCGCTCAAACCATTCAAATATATATTTTGTGAGAAGTGAAATTAACAATTCAGAATGGAAGGGCGTTAGTTTGTTACTTGTCTGTCAAAATAGATCATCTCTTGGCGTTTTGTTCCATTCTTCTCGACGGTGTTCTAAACGGCACACATCCACTGCTTTCTTGCCGCAATCACCCTAGCTGCCATTTAGGGTTCAGATTTATTTATTTGCTTGGTGGGGTGATGTCAGATTTGGCTTACTTAAACATGGATCCATTTTAGCTCAGTCGGTAGAGCATCCACGTAGAACCACAGGGTACCAGCCCTCACACAAACAGTGTAATGAGTAGCACAGTTTGGATCTGTGTGGTAAAGTGGAAAAGCCAATGATAGGTGTGGCGCTCAACTCAGATGCAAAATATCTACCTAGTCTAGCACTAGTGAAAAGGGGATAGACTCCATCCCTGTTCAGCTGATATAAACCACAAGGGTCTGGATTGATACGCGGCCCTTGCCAACTCAGTGCATGAGTAGCACACAGTTTGGATCTGTGTGTGTGGGTAAAGTGGAAGCCAATGATAGGTGTGGCGCTCAACCTCAGATGCAAAAACAATTCTACCTTAAGTCTACGGGGCTAGTGGAAAGGAGATAGACTTCCATGCGCTGTCTCAGCTAATATTGACACAGGCCATCCACAGATTTTACTAATATACCATGGCGCATGGGTTCTCCGATTCTCACGGTATCCACTGGAAGGATCAGGATGAGGTCAAGCCTTGTCATTCAATCCTTCAAGGCCGCCAGCTGAACTTATAACAGCCATTTTGGTTTCTACACTACTGTACATAAATATTAGGAATCTAATGATTATGTAACAACTATATAAAGCCAATGTGATTTAGAAATCCTATTCATGATATTGAGACTTTTTTTTTTTTTTGTTTTTTTGTTTGTTTTTTTTTAATAAATATTTTTTTGTTTTCAGGCAATATCACATCAGTCCATTACGATGAACAACAGAATTTCTTTGCCCAAGTGCGAGGCCAAAAAAGATGTCTGCTGTTTTCACCCGATCAATTTAAATGTCTATATCCATTTCCTGTTCATCATCCTCACGATAGACAAAGTCAGGTGAGATTAAAATTAAGATTACTAAAAGATTCCGTCTTGTCGGCTGGGGCGTTGGAAAGGGGTCAAATGTTGAATTATAAGGAACAGCTTTTAATTATTTTATTGGTTATTTCCTATAAGTCTAACATAAACAAAGGGGAATCACTCTTGACTGATTATTTATTTATTTATTTATCTACTAGGAAAAAAGAAGACTGGTTAGGGTTTAAGGTTAGTTTAATGGGAAAATAAATAAATAATTTATCAGTCAAGAGTGTTTCCCCTTTGTTTATGTTAGACTTATAGGAAATAACCATTTTATTAACATTAATATTGAAAATTTAAAAAAAGATTAATAAAAAGATATATAATACAGGGTTGTTCTTTATTCTGTGTATTAACAATCTCTCTCTCTCTCTCTCTCTCTCTCTCTCTCTCTCTCTCTCTCTCTCTGCTTCTCTCTCTCTGCTCCTCCTCTCTTGCTCTTTCTCCTTTTCCCCCTATCATTCTTTGTTCTTCTTTTTCTGCCCATTTCTCTCACACTCTCTCTTCCTCTCTCTCTCCTTCTCTCTCTCTCTTGCTTCCCCTCTCTGTCTCTCTCTCTCTCTCTCTTTGCTTCCCCTCTCTGTCTCTCTCTCTCTCTCTTTGCTTCCTCTCTTTCTCTCTTTGCTTCCTCTCTCTTCTTTTTCTGCCCATTTCTCTCACACTCTCTCTCCTCTTTCTCACCTACCATGATGATGAAAAATCTCTGCACTTTCTCATACATGCACGTACGCACACACACTCTAATTGAAATCTCCCTCCACCCCCACACCAGAAAACCTTGTCATTAAATTTCTCTCTTGTAAATCTATAAAACCAATTCTTTATCATGTTTTTTTTTTTTTTTTTCCCCCTTCAGGTAAATTTAGAAAACTTGAACTTGAAAAAATTCCCCAAAGCCGCTGAATTGAAAGGAATGCAAACAATTTTGGAACCTGGTGATGTTTTGTATATTCCAGTTTATTGGTAAGTTAGGGTTTTTTATTGAATTTATTGAGCCAATGAATTAAACATTTATTGGCTCAATAAATTGGCTTTTTTTTTTTTTGGTGGAAGTTATTAATATATCAGAAATTGCTGCTTTCTTTCTTTCTTTTCTTTCTTTCTTTATTTCTTTCTATCTATCTATTCTATCTATCTTTCTTTTTTCTTTCTATTTTTTTTCTTATTTCTTTCTTCTTTCTTACTTCTTTCTTCTTTTCTTTTTTTCTTTTCTTCTTTTCTTTCTTTTCTTATTTCTTTCTTTCTTCTTCTCTTCTTTCTTTCTTTCTTTTCTTTCTTTCTTCTCTTTTTCTTTCTCTTTCTTTCTTTTCTTTCTTTTCTTTCTTTCTTTCTCTTCTCTTCTTCTTCTTTCTCTTTCTTTCTTTTCTTTCTTTTTCTTTTCTTTCTTCTTTCTTTCTTTTCTTCTTCTCTTCTTTTTTTTTCTTTTCTTTCTTCTTCTTTCTTCTCTTCTTTCTTCTTCTTCTCTCTTCTTTCTTCTTTCTTTTCTTACTTCTCTTCTTTCTTTCTTCTTTCTTTTCTTTTCTCTCTCTTCTTTCTTTCTTTCTTTTCTTCTTTCTTCTTTCTTTTCTTCTTCTCTTCTTCTTTCTTTCTTTCTTCTCTTCTTCTTTCTTTTCTTTCTTCTCTTCTTCTTCTTCTTCTTCTCTTCTTCTTTCTTTTTCTTTCTTCTCTTCTTTCTTTCTTTCTTTCTTTCTTACTTCTCTTCTTCTTTTCTTTCCTTAGGCTTCAAACTTACCAATTTATCTGTGTGCACATAAGTGCCAGTTATAATACAACGATGGGTGCAAGAATGTGTGTGTGCATATAAATGCACACTTAGTATATAGTTAAATAGTAGTAGTTATATTGAATTAATAAGTAGTAAGTAAAACCACATATATGTATAAATATGTGTGTGTGTTCTAGTGTAGATAATGTGTGAATATATATATATGTATAGATAGATAGATACATATGTGTGCATGTATACATACATGTGTGTGTGTATGCATATATGTGTATGTGTAAGTAGGCATATTGTTTGTGGGTGGCAATAGGCAACAAAAGCATAAAACTTTGATAGATATAAAAGGATGATAATCTCTTCTTAGGAGACGAGAAGACTGGGTTTTGACCAATTTGAGGGTCAACAATAGTTTAGACTAGCAATAAAATATGACCTAGATTAAGACAAAGAACTTTTTCAAAACACCTGGGGTTTTAGACACAAATCTCGGAGGATGAGATTTCATACGAGAGTGAGATGAGATTTGGGGATTTCTGGGAAATTTGAAAAGTTTAGTCAGTTAGTCTTGGGACAGCGGAGAGGGCAGTTAGTCCCTGGGAGCCGAAGAGTGCACATGAGCCCTGAACACGGAAGAGATAAGATGTTAGATGCCCACTAGACGCTAGCCTTAGCAGAGGTCTACAAAGAAAGGGGGGAACCCCCCATCTCGACAACCAGGGGAGATAGCAGCAGATGAATACGTATTATATATCTCCCTGCCTTTTCTGAAGTTCACCTGACATTGTCTTCTCTTCATCTCTCTTGTTGTTGTGTTGTTTCCCTTATGACACATGGGTGCGTTTCAGACACGGCGTTGGGGTTGTGAGATGATAGATACGGCCAGTGACAGAAGTGACAGAGATGATCCGGACAGACTGCTATTGATCATCAATATTCTCTCCGGACATCCTGTATGTAACAATCCAGAGTATCGATCTGGGAGACTGCTATTGGTTGTGATCGATATTCTCCCAGACGATTTGGATGAGAACAATGGTGAGATGATGACGACGCGAACCCAATGTGTCATACAGTACAATATAACTTTCTATTTTCTCCATCTTTATATTTTTTCTTGCGCTTCTGTTTCTATTTTTTCCATTTTAAATAATTGACAATTTCCAAATTCTTTTTTTTTTTTTTGGCAGGTGGCACCAAATTGAATCTTTATCAAAAAAAGGAGTTACAATTTCAATAAATTTTTGGTATAAAGTAAGAGTAAGTAAAATTTTTTTTTTTTTTTTACTTTTTTTTAATCTTTTGATTTTTAAAAATCTTTTTGATTTTTAAAGATTTTTCATAATCTTTTTTCATTTAAAACAAAATTTAAAAATCTTTTTTCATTTTTAAAACAAAATTTAAAAATCTTTTTTCATTTTTAAAACAAAATTTAAAAATCTTTTTTCAATTTTAAAACAAAATTTTAAAATCTTTTTTTCATTTTTAAAACAAAATTTTAAAATCTTTTTTCATTTTTAAAAACAAAATTTAAAAATCTTTTTTTCATTTTTAAAACAAAATTTAAAAATCTTTTTTTCAATTTTAAAACAAAATTTAAAAATTTTTTTTCAAATTTTAAACAAAATTTAAAAATCTTTTTTTTCAATTTTAAAACAAAATTTAAAAATCTTTTTTTCAATTTTAAAACAATCTTTTTTCAATTTAAAACAAAATTTAAAATCTTTTTTTCAATTTTTAAAACAAAATTTAAAAAATCTTTTTTGATTTAAAAAAAAAAAATTTTTTTAAATCTTTTTTCCTTTTTAAGAATTTTTCTAAAATCTTTTTTTTTTTTTCATAATTTTTTTCTAATCCTTTTAATTTTTAAAAATCTTTCAGAATTACCTTGAAGAAAGCATTGATTATCCATTAAACACATCTCAAAAAATTGCTATAATGAGAAACATCGAGAAAATGATAACGGATGCTCTTGGTGATGTAGAAGAGGTACGTAAACATTCTGTTTGACTATTGTATCAATAACATTAACTTTATTACCCATGTACATATTAATAAGTAAAAGTAAGTAAAGTCGTTGGGGTGGGCCCTAAGTCTGTATCAGCCAGACAGCAAGGGCGTATATACCCTTTTCACTAGCGCTAGACAAAGGAGATTGTTCTTGCGTCCAAGGTGGTGCACCACACCTACCATCAGCTCCTTACTTTACTGCACAGATCCCTGTGCTACTCATATGCTGAGTTGGCAAGAGCCGGTATCGAACCAGGAACCTTGTGGTTCATAGGCGGACGCTCTACCGACTGAGCTAAACCGGCCCTTATTAATAGCGCTTTCATTATGAACTTGCTACCCCCACTGTGTTCTTATTATTAATTTGTATCTATTCAGGAATACAAACAACACTATGTAAGATAAATTTTGTTGCTGGATAGTATGTGTTATTTCTTAATTGCTTATGTTGTAAAAGTATTGAAAATGGTCATTATTCCCTTCAAACTTTGTAGCCCTGACAGCTGCGACTTTAGAATACACCAATTGGACCTTTGCAGATGGGTAAGAGACCCCCCCCCCCAATTGGGCCACCTGTTAGCTGTGGGTAGCGACCTGTGATGCTTAAGGGTGGAACTCTGATTACCAGCAGCCCATGACATGCAACCCTCCACTTTGATCGCCCATCTAGCCTAAGTAAGGACCAATCGGCTGGTCACTTATATGATTGTCCCAACCCTATTGCCCTTTTTATCATATATGTGCTATATATGGGTTCTATCCTTAAGCATCACAGGTCACCACCCACAGTGGCCCAATTATGGAGGGGGGGGGTACTCCTCGGCAGAGGTGCTGTTGGTGTACGAGGTATGTAAGAAAAGTTCCAAGACTGGTGTCACAAAAAATTTATTTCAAATCCAAACTACAAGTTATCCCCTTCAAAGTTATCCCCCTGGAGTCTAATGCACTTTCCCATCTTCTTTGCCACGCTTGCATGCACTCCTGGTAGAATTCTTATGGGATTCTCCATAGTTCTGTCATCATGGCCTTTTTGATGTTGTGCACATCCTCAAAATGGATTCCCTTGATGACCCTCTTATATATCTATATCCATATTCATATGAGGAGGGGGGAGCTTGGGGAAGAAGAAAAAAACCATATAGGGCCAGGTCAGGTGAGTAGGGAGGTTGCTCCAGCACAGTGATGTTCTTCAGGGCCAGGAACTGTCGGATACTCAGGGAAGTATGGGCAGGTGCATTGTAATTGGTGAAGCACCTACAAGTTGTCCTGCCACATCTCTCGCCTCTTCTTGTGCACTGAATGAAGCAAACGCCACTGTATCTCTTTATAGACATGCTGGTTGATTGTCTGGCCCTGTGGCAAGAACACACAGTGGACGATGCCCCTCACATCGAAGAATGTGATCAACTTGGAACTTTTCTGATGTACCTCGTATTCTAAATCCCCAGCTGACAGCTCTCTCCTATGCATATATTGACATCACTTTCTATAGATGAGATATTGCTACCTAGGTATGTGAACTGGCCTACCCAAAATTGACATCGCTTTCTATAGATGAGATATTGCTACCTAGGTATGTGAACTGGCCTACCCAAAATTGACATCGCTTTCTATAGATGAGATATTGCTACCTAGGTATGTGAACTGGCCTACCCAAAATTGACATCGCTTTCTATAGATGAGATATTGCTACCTAGGTATGTGAACTGGCCTACCCAAAATTGACCTACCCAAAATTGACATCGCTTTCTGTAGATGAGATATTGCTACCTAGGTATGTGAACTGGCTACCCAAAATTGACATCACTTTCTATAGATGAGATATGTCAACTGGCCTACCCAAAATTGACATTGCTTTCTGTAGATGAGATATTGCTACCTAGGTATGTGAACTGGTCTACCCAAAAATAAGTTTCCATGTTTTGAATTTATTTGCCTACTTTACGAGTAGAATTTTTGTATTAATTATTTTTTTTCTTCTCTTCTCTCATTTCAGGTTGGCCCCTTCATGCAATCAATGGTTCTTGGGAGATACACATAACAACATCTAGCATCATGCCCCCCACCCATCTCAAGGTGTCTGCCTCACCACTACCACACCACCCACCACCACCAATGCCCCCCACACACACACACACACAATTTTTTTTTTTTTTTTTAAATTTCATTTTTAAATTGTTTTATTTAAGTGTTGGGTGTATTCCTTCTGAAAAAAACATCTAGCATCACCCCCTACCCCAAGGTCTGTCCCCCCCCCACCAATGACCCCTCCACACACACTTTTTAAAAAAAATTTTTTTTTAATCTTATTTTATTTAAATGTTGGGTATCAGCAGGTATTCCTTCTGAAAAAAACCCATCTAGCATCACCCTAACCCCCCCAAGGTGTCTACCCCATCCAATGATCACACATTTTTTTTAAATTTTATCTTATTTAAGTGTTAGGTATTCCTTTTGAAAACAATGCCCAAACCCTAGAAACCATACCCCCCCCCAAGGCAGATCCTACCTCACACATTCATTTCATTATGCACACCAAAATGCAAATTTTTGAAAGAAGAAAAATTTTTTTTTTTGTTAATTTTTCTTCTTTTCTGTTTTTTTTTTATTTTTTTAAATAATTAAATAAAATGAAGCTTTAAGGTAAATTTTAAATTAATCTCCAAAAATTATTTTTTTTTTTTTTTTTTTTTTTTTTTTTTTTTTTTGTAATGTAACTCTTCTTTGGATATGGGCTGAAGAGGAAAAAATAAAACAAACTCCAGAAGGTGACATTTTTTTTTTTTTTTTTTTTTTTTTTTGTCCAGGGCTTACTCAGGGAAGTGTTTATTATTAGCATTCCAGTTGATTTTTTTTATTTGAGGTTATTATTATTTAATAATGTTAGTTATATAGAGCTTTGTAAATGGAGTTCAAAACTGTTTAAATTATACAAATATCCCCAGTGGTTCAAAAGTTATGAGAATTTAAATCCCCGAAATTGGGGTAAAAAAGTGGACATGATTTTGATAAAAAAATCTGCCAATTCATGGACCAATTCAGAACAAGAAATTCAGTAATTTCTTCACAATTTCTTTATTTTTGAAGCAATTTTGATAAAACTTTGCATTCTTATGTAAAATTCTATGTTCTTTCTGATTCTGGTCTGGACTTAGATTTTTATACTGCATGTATACACATATATAATATTAATTTAAATATATAACATCACTTTGAATTTAAAAATACATTTCTAAATGCTTATGTTAAATTACATATAAGAAATAGATTACCTATTTACATGTGATAGTTCTATGGATAAAAAACACATAAAAATTACATAGTCAGAAAGATTATTTCATTTTCTTTCGAACCATATGAATATTTTTTAAATTGGGCCCGAAATACGCTAGTAATTACCTTTTTAAGCTGATAAGGTCAAAATTACGAGAGATTGTTTACATTTGAAAATCGAGTGAATTTGATGATTTTCTTTTCAAAATTAAAACTTTTAGCAAAATCCCTGACGGTATACATTCGTTTTTATTTCACACATTATATATTGAAATAATCCTCAGTCTGTATTCTATTACTGGTATAGTGCTTTTTTTTTTTTTTTGCTTCTATTATATTTTTTAAGGAAATCGCCTTCAAATTCACTCGATTTTATTTTCGCTTTCATGGGGCTTAGAAACAAAAAAAAAAAACGTCCTGTTTGTACTTCCAGGTGTCTTCTAATTAGTGTAAAATTTCATGAATATTAATAAAGATTATCCACTATGATTTTAAAAAACAAAGTAGCGTGTAAAAATTAGTCTTAAAAAAAAATGTCATATTTTAAGTTTTCGTTTTTTTTTTTTTTTTTTTTTTTTTTTTTTTTTTTTAAGCAAAATATCATTTTAACTTGCGGTAAAAAATTATTCATTCATAAAAACATGTAAAATTTATATATCTAGAATGATTATTTTATTTTCTTCCCAACCATATAAATATTTTTAATATTGGTTCAGAAATACTTGAGAAATTACAAATTTTACTGATTAACAAATTTGAAAATGAGCTAAATGCTTGTAATAATGCTACCGGACGGATTAAGGTTGCAAATTTGAAAGTGTCAGCTTCAGCTAAATGCTTTTAATGCCGACCTGGATTGCAATCTACTAATTATAATGAAGTGCCTCGAGTCAGTAGTGCATATTAAATATTCGGTACAAGTAGGAAACAAACTTTACGTAAGCTGCATCAGTCTGGCTCTAGGGAGTGTGGAGTACGCCTCCATAGCCATTATTACCAGGTCCACTTTGTCTCCTGTGGTAGTAATAATAATAATGTAATTTATTGTGTACAGTGCTCAGGTGCACCACAACTCATCAAAGTCTCATGTCAAGTACACAGAATAATGTTGTGTCAGGAACATGAACAGTTCACAGTAGTATGCATGTATGTGTATGCATGTAATGTGGAGAGTGGCATCAGGTATAGTGTTGGCGGACTACAGGAAGCATGGAGGCTTTGAAAGATTCAGTGCTCCGGCAGCCTACAACAGATGCAGGCAGTTTATTCCATGTCTCCACAATTCTGAGCGTGAAAAAATGTTTCCGAAAGTCATGTGAACAGTGCTGTTTTCTGACTTTGTAGGCGTGTCCGCGTGTATTGGAGAGATGAGTACCTGTTAGGGTCACATCTATAGATCTTTTTTTTTTTTTTTTTTTTTTTTGAATCAGAATATTCATATTGCACAAAAGATATATATATATATATATATATATATATATATATAAATGTACAAATGTACAAGGAACACAATTTCCTCACTTTTAGACATAAAATAACCCTAGACAGGTTGACATGCCATTAAACCCAATCAATCTACTCTCCATAGCTATAAGTAGGGCAAGCAGGGTTCTCTAACCTGTGTAAGGTAATCAATCTAGGGGAAGGAAAACTATGAATTTAAACTAGCATTAGTCCGCTTAAAAATTGACCTTATGCCACATCCTGCTCATGGTGGAGGGGTTGTGTTGATTATTATGGGACTGATTATTATGATTTTAATAGAAGTTCGTCAAATTATATATCCATATGAGGAGGGGGGAGCACTATTATCCCCAGTTTTCAACAATTACGGAACAATGATGGTATTATTATTATTATTATTATTATTATTCACTCCTTTTGGTCTTTCACTGGAGTCTGAGTGACTGCAAGTCTCCTCAGGTCTCCAGGACTCTTCTGAGTATTCTGGCAGATTGCAGCTGTGCAGTATTCTGGATGGTCTCAATTTTTCCTCTGATGTCCAGATTTTCCAATCTCTTTAGGACCGTTCCAAGTGCACCAACTACAACTGGTATCACTTTGACTTTCATATTGCAAATAAATTTTTTTTTTTTACTTTTACTTTTAAAAAAATTTTTGACTTTTTTTTTTTCCTTTTTTTTAAAAACTTTTTTTTTAAACATATAAAAAGGTTACTTATTTTAATTATATTTTAATTGGTTCCTATACAAAATCATTCATAAGGACCTACATGAGTCAGTCACTATCTACTTAGGTTTCACCTGAATGGTTCTTCAGGTTTTTTTTAACTTTTTTTTTTAAACTTTTTTTAAACTTTTTTTTTTTTTTAAACTTTTTTTTTTTTTCACTTTTTTTTTTTTTCACTTTTACATTTTTTTTCCTATTTGATCTTTTAGTCTAATGAAAAGTGAAAAATTAAAAAAAAAAAAATACTTCTTTCACAATTCTTCATTAACTTTGTACTTTTTCTTCTTCTTGTTGGTGGCAAGTAAGTTAGTTTGTCCATAATAATCTATATATAAAGTGCTGTAAAGGTGATCGTCTTCTGGGAAATTGGAAAGTATTTTGTTGCTGTCAAATGTAAATTCTATTTATTATTCCACTATTTATGTTAAGTGCTGTACGTTTCGTTATTTTTAAATATTATCATTTGATTTCGATATTCAAAATGTTTCAATCAGCATTTTGACATTCATCTTTTGTATACCATGGCAAACACTAATGACATTTTTTACAATAAAAATTTTTAAAATCTTAAAATTGGTTTTGTTTTTTTTTTTTTTTTTTTTTTTTTTTTCGATTTAAAAAATTCTCTCTCTCTCTCGACTGGAGATGATTTTTACAATAAAAATGCATTGCACAATAATTTTTTTATAAATATGACTTATTTATTTATTTTTTTTTTTTTTTCGATTTAAAAAAATTCTCTCTCTCTCGACTGGAGATGATTTTTACAATAAAAATGCATTGCACAATAATTTTTTATATAAATATGACTTATTTATTTATTTATTTATTTTTTTTTTTTTCGATTTAAAAAAATTCTCTCTCTCTCTCGACTGGAGATGATTTTTACAATAAAAATGCATTGCACAAAAATTTTTTATATAAATATGACTTATTTATTATTTATTTTTTTTTTTTTTTTTTTCGATTTAAAAATTCTCTCTCTCTCGACTGGAGATGATTTACAATAAAAATGCATTGCACAATAATTTTTTATATAAATATGACTTATTTATTTATTTTTTTTTTTTTTTTTTTTCGATTTAAAAAAATTCTCTCTCTCTCTCGACTGGAGATGATTTTTACAATAAAAATGCATTGCACAATAATTTTTTATATAAATATGACTTATTTATTTATTTATTTATTTTTTTTTTTTTTTCGATTTAAAAATTCTCTCTCTCTCTCGACTGGAGATGATTTTTACAATAAAAATGCATTGCACAAAAATTTTTTATATAAATATGACTTATTTATTTATTTATTTTTTTTTTTTTTTTCGATTTAAAAAAATTCTCTCTCTCTCGACTGGAGATGATTTTTACAATAAAAATGCATTGCACAATAATTTTTTATATAAATATGACTTATTTATTTATTTATTTTTTTTTTTTTTTTTTCGATTTAAAAATTCTCTCTCTCTCTCGACTGGAGATGATTTTTACAATAAAAATGCATTGCACAATAATTTTTTATATAAATATGACTTTCGTCTCCACTCTTGATAGTACAGAGTATAAACAAGCTCTGAAGATTTTTATAAAATCGAAATATTGTTCAATATTAGCTATGAATATGCTATAAAATGTTTTCACTTTAACAGCATATTGTATTGTTTTCATATCCTTTTATCTATACTCATAAAAATGACTGTAGAACACACTGACTGCACCTCTGCAGAGGCCTATATGATTACCAACAATCAATCGGCTGGTCACATCAAGCCCTAGCACCTATATGATTACCCAACCCTATTGCCCTTATGGCAAACTCCCAACCCTTTTTATCATATGGGTGCTAGAAGGCGGTGACTGAGGATTTACATGTCCTGGGAATGACGTTAAACTCTATCTGATGGTGATGTTCCAGTTTTGGAGGTTTGGGGAATGTGGAGCACTCCTTCATCACCATTGCTCCCTGGTCCACTCTGATCCTGAGTGGTAGTACCTGTTACGGTCCCATCTATGGGTTAAATAGAAAAATGTATTTATAAAAGTTGAGTATCAATTACTGACTTTATTTCAAAACTTTATCGGCATTAAATGACCCACTGAGGTTGATATGCCATAAAACAAAACAAACGAAACCAAACCTCCGCAGAACGGTAAGATCCCCCTTTTTGGCCATGTTTGGCAACCCGTGATGCTTAAGGACAGAATCTTGGTGACTAAGTAGTCCATGACATGTAACACTCCATTTTGTCCTTTACTTCATTTTATTTGGATTATTCAGGCTATTGTCCTCATCTTTATTATCTACCCAACATTTCTACTGATGTGCCCTCCGGCCTTCTTCAGGTATTTCTCATCAGACTCGGGAACGAACTTCAAAATAGGCAAAAAACTAACCATTTTTAATTTATCAATGTTATTAATGAAAAGTGCAAAATTTTATGTAATGTTGTAGCTTCGTTTCTGAGTTAAAAACCAAAGTATATTTTTTGTACAAATGTTAGATATACTAGCAAATATATGCACCCTCCGGGTGCAAGTATTTAAGTTTTAATAAGATGAAATATCATTTTAAATTAGAAAGGCTAATGAAACTGAATAAGAATGCAGATAAAAAGATTTGGAACAGAGGGGGTATGATTGAAAAATAGAACAACTTTGAAACTAACTCTTCTATCAATTTCCATTACTCCCGTCTTTCATTGGTAAATTTTCCTAATTTAACTATTTAGTTAAAATAGGAAGTAAAGAATAAAATTACAGTTATTTCTTCTTGTTAATGGATTTCATTTAAGATTTATCCCCGAGATTTTTGCTTATATTCATTAAAATAAAATCAAACAATTATAAATCAATAGTACTAAACACATATTTATTAAAATCACATTTTAAATATCAATATGCAAATTAGCCTTTCCATTCACACTGTAAACCGCTATTTTGTTGTATATATAAATACAATTGCATGTTATTAGTATGTAGATATGGTCAACAGTGGCTTCGGCCTCTGGACCATTGCTATAATTAACGGCGTCGATCCCAGGGGGCCATCCCCTCAGGCAACACCTGCCCCCTTGATTTAAAGGGGCAGGGCTGGGTTTATTGCCCAGTGCCTGAGGCGCCCCCCTTGAGGGGGAATGCTGACGGGATCGACACAATTTTTCACCCGCCACCCCATGAGCTTCGGTTTGTGGGTGGTCCCACGTTAATAGGGCCTTGTGCCTGACCCATACAAGTGGGGTACGTGGAAAATATCATGTAGATATGGTCAACAGTGTTAATAATGTAAAACAATTTTATTAATAATTGAGATTTAAATAAAAATAAAATCATTGATATTGTGATGTCAATAACAAAGGGAATTGTGACTTGAGTAGGAATATAGTTTCGGTTACAGACAGAAAAACACACAATCTCCATTATAATAAGATGTAGAATAATAAGTTTTTAAAAATTTGTCATACTTCCCACTTACTGATCTTGCTATGAAAAAAATCAGAAATCATTAACTTAAAAATGGTTAGTTTTGTGTCTATTTTGATAGAAATTTTGGATTTTATAAACCAATTTTTAGGCATAGGGAAGCTCTAGAACTCCTTTTACAGACAAAAATAAATTACTGCAATGGAAAAGTTAAAGCGGCAATTGGATACTATATATATGTATATATATATATATGGGAGAAATAAGTGGAAATTAATCCGACAATATGTAGACAAACACAGGTTGTTGTACAAAATGGATGTTTATTGTAGGTAGTGATGTCAACGTTATAACGTTTCGGTCTGTTAGACCATCTTCAGGACATTGGATTGAGTTCTTGCTTCAACGGTGAACATTTTCATACTGGTTGTGAATAGGGGAAGCGTGTTCAATGGTTGGTGTTAGCAGGGGTGTTTAAGTTGGTACATCCAGTGTTTGTCTACCGTTATTTCCACATTATTTTATATATAAGAAAATATTTTTTAAATATAACAAACACAGGATGTTATGATCAGGGGAAACAATTTTATGTGTCAATATCACACATTTACTATACACTTAACATCTTTCATTTTGTGCCTCACATAAACATTACTTAACAGTGTCCTGAAGATGGTATAATACCGAAATACTTAAGTATTGACACAAAATTGTTTCCCCTGATCATAACATCCTGTGTTTGTTATTTTTAAAATATTTTCTTCTCATATTGTCGGATTAATTTCCTCGTCTTTCCATATATATATAGTTTACTTCTGTAAACATTTCTTTTAAAAAAAAAAAAAAAGAGTTCTTTTTTCTTTTCTTTTTTGCAAAGTAAATAATTCTCTCTTTTTTTATTATGGTTCACATTTGCAAAGTTTTTCCCTTTTTATGATTTACTTTTTGGAGAGTAAACAATTCTATTAAAAAAAAAAGGGGGGGGATCAATTTTGCAAAATAAACAACTAATATATATATATATATATGATAAGCCTATTTAGGTACTGAGCACTTTTTACTTATTAGTGTAGTGTTTGTTTGTATTCGCCTGGTGGAGTTGTCTACCCCTTTTAGTTTGATGATGCCCGCTAGGGCACCAGTATTTAAGCGCCGGTTTCAAACACTTTCGGCCTCTTTATAGTTTCAGCAACTACGAGCCACATGGGGTAGATTCTATCTAAACCCTCTCGTGGGGCTCCGCCCCCCTTACATTACTGTAAGTTCTTTACAGCATGGACTATCGCTAGTCTCATGTCTGTACTCTTTTATGTTATATCATTCATGAATGTGTTTTATCTGTATTTGTGTACCTCTTTTTATATGTACTCTTTATTATGAACGTTGTATTCTACTGTTATCCATGTGCTGTGTTATTAAATGTTTGTCTATTAACTTCGTCGGAGTTATTTGTATCCAAAGTATGTTGAACTTTAAACCTACGTTACATTAGCTTTAGTCTCCTGGCAGTTTTGTATGAATATATATATATATATATATATATATACATATAAATTGTTTTTTTCTTTTGGCCAAAATATTGTACCAATAGATTATTTTTGGTTGGTATGATTATCTTAGTCTTCTTTTTTTCAAAAAATTTTTCTCCCCGGTTGATGTTTGGTAGTATATTTTTACAATCAAACTATTTGCTGGGTTTTTTCTCACTGCGAGGATTTACCAACAAGTTTGGTATATTAAATTATATATATATATATATAATCAATAATAATGATATTATGGATATTAACTCATAACTATAAGTTTCATGCTTTTGCAATCTTCAGATGAGTCAAATGGTTGAGATTTTAAAAACCAGTTGTTTTTTAGCGTTTATATAAACGTGAAGTGTGTTCATGCGATAGAATGTTATAATGCTAAAGTTTGTTTTTTTTGTTTTTAAACTGTGGCTTGTTTAGCGTTTATATGACGTGAAGCATGTTCACGTGATGGAATGTTATGACGCTAAATAAATAAAAGGAAGGCAAAAATTAAGGGATTAATTAGGATCAGGTGGTAAGTGGCACAATAACTATATAAGTAAAGAAATAACAAAAGTCTTAGAGATTTAGCATTATAGTCTATTTCAGGGAGCTTAGACAAATTGTCTAACTCTCCCGACTCATCAGATGCGAATGATGAATTCTTTATTACTTTAAAGGCATTTGAAAAAGATTTTTATTTTTTTTATTTCTAAAATTTTATAGTCCTGTGATATGAATTCCAAACGAAATCCTTGATGTTGCAAAAAAATAAAAAAATTTATGTTGTAGTTTCAAATGTGAGCACTTCCGCCACAAATATCTTGGTCAACCATACATAAAGATACATTAAGAGATACATGGATTGTTGAACGAGATATTTGTGGCGGAAGTGCTCATATTTGAAACTACAACATAAATTTTTTTATTTTTTTTGCAACATCAAGGATTTCGTTTGGAATTCATATCACAGGACTATAAAATTTTAAAAAATTAAACAAATAAAAATCTGTTTTCAAATGCCTTTAAAGTAATAAAGAATTCATCATTCGCATCTGATGAGTCGGGAGAGTTAGACACTTTGTCTAAGCTCCCTGAAATAGACTATAATGCTAAATCTCTAAGTCTTTTGTTATTTCTTTACTTATATATTTGCTCTGTGACTGTAACATTAAGAGCACACATTGAGCTCTCAAACTGTGACAGGTTTTTTTAAATAAAACTCTTGTGTCGTAAAGAAGATTTCTTCTCTGGACTTTTGGATTATATATATATATATGTATATAAAATTATATTGCTTCAATAAAGAGTTCGGTGAAGGTAAAGAAGGCTTTTATCTTTAAAATTTTTTTTTTTTCTTTGAAGAGAGGTCCTTTGGAAAAGATTTTTTTTATTTATTCCATTCATTACCGTATTTGACGGCATATAAGAAGCACCCCCATTTCAGCAGGTCAGATTCAGGAAAAAAAGTTTTTAGTGTATTTAAGCATATATTGTTGAAAACAGTCTAGTTGTGCATTACACAAGCAGAAACATAGCTGTATAAAAGCAATTTGGCAGTACAGGCAAGCAATAAGCATACACAAGACATCTCAATAGCAAGAAATAATAATAATAATAAAATTAATAATAATAATAATAATAATAATAAAAACTTCACCTACGATGTTAAAGACGCAGGGCAATTTTTTGAGACAAAATTTTGGAAAAAAAGTGTGTCCTATATGCTGTCAAATATGGTAATTCATTTTTACATTAATTCTTAACTATATATATATATATATATTTTTTTTTTTTAAGGCAAAATAATGCAATTTATGTTGAAAAACATATTTATTTAAATTTTCTTTTTTTCCTTTTTTTTCTCTTAATATTTTCGGAGCAAAGTCCATCTTCAGAGAGTTGAAAAGTTTCCATCTGTGTTTGTTAAAATCAACTGTGGTATTATTCCGTTGAATTTGATGGAGATTTAAAGTTCGGCAAAGATCGTCAAATTCCGTTAAATCCCGTGTAGCTGTTGTATTTTGCGGGAACTTTTGAAATCATTTAAGATATTTTTATTTTTTTTATTTTTTTTAATACTATAAAAACAATAAGGCCCCGCTCCAGGCATATTGAAAAATTCCCGCAAAATACAACAGCTACACGGAATTTGACAATCTTTGCCGAACTTTAAATCTCCATCAAATTCAACGGAATAATACCACAGTTGATTTTAACAAACACAGAAGGAAACTTTTCAACTCTCTGAAGATGGACTTTGCTCCGAAAATATTAAGAGGAAAAAAAGAAAATTTAAATAAATATATTTTTCAACATAAATTGCATTATTTTGCCTTCAAAAAAAATATCTTATTACATTTTATGATTAATGCTTCAAACACACTATGAAAACAAAACAAAAAAAAAATCTTTTATATATATATATATATATATATATATATATATATATATTGGTTAGGAGGTTGATTTAAAAGGCTATCACAATGCAGTTTGGAATAAATAAAAAAATAATAATACGGTAACAATGGTGTTGTGTGTTGACCTGTATTTTTTATTATTTATTATTTTATTTTATATTAAATTATATTGTTACCGTATTAAATTATATTTATTTTATATTAAATTATATTGTTACCGTATTATATTAAATTATATTGTTACCGTATTATTAATTTTTATTTATTCCAAACTGCATTGTGATAGCCTTCTAAATCAACCTTCTAACCAATACATACACAATGCTTCAAGCAAATTATGAAACTCTCTCTCTCTCTCTCTCTATATATATATATATATATATATATATATGGTTTACTTTTGAAAAGTAAACAATTCACAAACAATAGACAAGGAAAAGATCCAAATAATTTTTAATGTTTTTTTGTTTCGGTGATAAACAATGAACAGGAGTACAAAATGCTAATTTCCTTTAGGATGAAGATGACAGATTTCTAGAGAAAGACGAAAAACGCTTCTCCAGCATCATTAGCTTGGGGGGGGCAGGGGTTCTCGAGGGCAAGGGGACTGCCACCAACTTTGAAACAGACTGATTGACCAGGAAAATGGAGTCTGGCCACCGGGTATAAAGGGCACCAAGTTTCAGTGGGATAGCAATGTTTGTAGATTTATTTTCTTTTAATTTCTTATCTCTTCTCTCAACCCATGTTCGTTCGATTTCCATCGCCACGGCGGACATCTAGCAAGACAAAAAAAAAGAAAAAAAGATTATTTCAAAACTGGGCATTAGTGTAGTTCGATTTTGGAACTGTAACATCTCCCATGTGATGAAAGTTGCAAATTAAGATAAATAATTACCACACAAAATATTTTACTTCAAAAATTTGCCTTCGTTTGAGAAACTAGATTTCAATCTTTTAAAATGTTATCATTGTTACAGTTTAATTATTAGGTAAACATTTTTTTAATTGCATCAAAAATTTCAATTAAATAAAATAAACTATCTAATCTTCAAAAAAATCCTCAAAAAATAAACTTATACAGCTTAGAATTGCTAAGGGGAAGAATTTGAAAACCAATTTGGAATGGTAATTTTTTTTTTTTGTCCAGAAAAAAAGTTGACCATATAGTTTTTGTGTATAATACACATCCCTAACATTGGTAATATGGTGTATAATAAAAAAAGTGCTCAGCCCAAAATATTGGGCCTATGGTATATTATAAAATAGTGCACAGCCTGAAATACTGAACCTTCAGTGTATAATAAAATAGCACTCAGTCTAAAATATTGGGCCTATGATATATCATAAAATAGCACTCATCCCGAAATATTGGGCCATACGGTGTATTATAAAATAACACCCAGCCCAATATATTGGGCCTATGGTGTATTATAAAATAACTCCGCACAAAATATTGAGCCTATGATATATCATAAAATAGCACTCATCCTGAAATATTGGGCCATACGGTGTATTATAAAATAACACCCAGCCCAATATATTGGGCCTATGGTGTATTATAAAATAACACTCAGCACAAAATATTGGGCCTATGGTGTATTATAAAATAACACTCAGCCCAAAATATTGGGCCTATGGTGTATTATAAAATAACACTCTGCCCAATATATTGGGCCTATGGTGTATTATAAAATAACACTCAGCCCAAAATATTGGTAATAAATATGGTATATCAAAAAGGTAAAGTGTAAGTGACTCACCATCTTTCCAATCATCCCAATTCCTCATTTTAGCCAGTTTCTCTGGATCATCTTTGTCAATTTTTGCTTCTTCCTCCGCATCCTCTTCTTCAAATACCTCTGAGGTTTTGTCTGGATTCATTGCCCAATCCTGAAGACTGGAGCCACTGGACAACAAAAAATAAGAAAAATAAAAAAAAGGTCATTTCCTATAATTCCAACATAAACAAAGGGGAACTACTCTTGACTGATAAATTATTTATTTTCCCATTAAACTAACCCTAAACCCTAAGTTCTTTTTTCCTAGTAGATCAATAAATAAATAAATAATTTATCAGTCAAGAGTGGTTCCCCTATGTTTATGTTGGCGTTATAGGAAATAACTGTAGAATACTGATAATTGTTATTCTGTGTTACTTTCACCCTTAGCCAGGATTGAACCTGCAATCTGGAAATGACTGTTACAGATTGTTAACTATTGGACAGTAGAACAGTCAAACACCTCCTCAGCTTAATGGACTCTTCCTGGCAGCAGTGGCAGGAATTATTTAAGCTGTTATAGTGGGTTCATTAGAGAACTAGTAACTTCATGTTAGGCTTGGCCAGTCAAACCAATTGTTGACTGTCTAACTGACTGACTTCAATAATAACCTCTATACGATTTAAGTATTTTATAATTTGCTTGAAGCATTACATAAATAATAATAATAATAATGAAATTTATTGTGTACAGTGCTCAGGTGCACCACAACTCATCAAAGTCTCATGTCTAGTACATAGAATAATGTATTAGTGTCAGGAACATGAATAGCGTACAGTAATAATATACATGTATGTGTACAATGCTCAGGTGCACCACAACTCATCAAAGTCTCATGTCTAGTACATAGAATAATGTATTAGTGTCAGGAACATGAATAGCGTACAGTAATAATATACATGTATGTGTACAGTGCTCAGGTGCACCACAACTCATCAAAGTCTCATGTCTAGTACATAGAATAATGTATTAGTGTCAAGAACATGAATAGCGTACAGTAATAATATGCATGTATGTGTGCACGTGCACGTGTGTCAAGGGGGGTATCAGGTATAGTGTTGGCGCATTACAGGAAACATCGAGG
Source organism: Doryteuthis pealeii (assembly GCA_023376005.1). Taxonomy (NCBI): domain Eukaryota; kingdom Metazoa; phylum Mollusca; class Cephalopoda; order Myopsida; family Loliginidae; genus Doryteuthis; species Doryteuthis pealeii. The sequence continues at coordinate 60,542,699 of CM042173.1, forward strand.
CTTTGAAACATGCAGTGTTTTGGCAGCCTACAACGGATGCAGGCAGTTTATTCCATGTCTGAGCGCCACGCGGAAGAGACGTGACTTTATGACACCTAGCAATTATGGTACACTGGAAAAAAATGTTTTTTCAAACTTCAGGGAGGGGGGATTTTTTTTTTTTTTAGGGTGGGTTAAAGTTGTCCCTCCCACTTGTGCCATTAATACTCCTTTCATAACAGCTGTTGCAAAATTATTAAATCGTATACACTGAATATATCATTAATTAACTTGTACATTCCTTAAATACATATTTAAATTTAGAAAGGTCTACAGGTGAAATTGCTGGATTAGGAAAACAAACTCACGTTGGAATCTGGAATGTTCCATCTTTGACTTTCTGTTCATAGAATTCCTCAACTGTCAGTGTTGGAAGACTTGGGTAACCGGCACCGATCACTTTCTTCTGTAATTGATCTTTGGTTATTATGAAAGGACGGAAGGGCTAAAAAAAGAAAAATAGAAAACATAGCAAAAATTAATCCATTTGCAGGGAATATCTTAGGTCATATTACCTTATTCAAAGAATAGCATAGGATATCAAGTTTAATAGACACCAAAGGCGGTCTTTAACTCTTAACATCCTGTTGAGAATTTTACAAATTCAGAACCCCATTCCTATAAGGATTTATTAAAAAATGGCTAAAAATGGCCTTTTCCTTTAAAGTTACCTGTTATTTCCTTTAAATTAAAGACTTCTAAATATGTTTAATATTACATTTAAACAAAGTCCAGAGCCCCATTCCTATAAGGATTTATCAAAAAATGGCCTTTTCATTTAAAGTTACCTGTTATTTTCCTTAAATTAAAGACTTCTAAATGTTTAATATTACATTTAAATAAAAGCTATCGTTTGGGGTGGATTAGGGAAACAAATGTGACTTCTGGCTGGGTGGAATGAGGTGGTATAGGACGTTAAGAGTTAAGTGAGTAACTGTGAATTAGGGTAGGTTGATTTTTCACTTTTTTTTTTTTTTAAATATCAAATTCTATCAAACAGTGAAAGTTGTGTGTTGGTATGATGAATTCTGATACCAAAAATTAAATCTCTTATTTGCACCAGTGTTTGAAGAAATAGCATCAAAGACCATCTTTTAGCAGACAAAAATTCACGATTTCGCAACATTTAGCCTAGAAATTGGTTAGAAAATTTATCAATTTCAATATTTAAAAAATTTTTTTTTTTAAAGAAAAAGAAGAAATGTTGAAATACAGGAGAGAATTTTTTTCTTTAAATTTTAATCAACAGCATTTCATCTTGGACAATTCGGACAGTCTCATTTTTAACCAGAGGGTGTTGCAAGATGATAATGGTTGTACAATTTAGGAACACGAGTATTAATATATAGATAGACACCATTGGTAGCGTTTAAGTGACTGGGAATTATTCTTTGTTTTAATTTAGTTTTAAATGAGTTAATTTCTTTCAAAATTGAAGCTGAAAAACTTGCTTAAGAATTTCTTACCTTTCTTTTTTTGGCATCTGATTTTTTCTCTTCAGCAAAATCGATACCTTTTGCCTTCATTGCTGCCATTTGCTTCAAAATTTGAATTTCCACTGAAATTACAAGTAACAGTTTTAGATATATATATATATATATATATATATATATATGAGTAAAGAAATAACAAAAGATTTAGAGATTTTGCATTATAGTCTATTTCAGGGAGCTTAGACAAATAGTCTAAATCTCCCGACTCATCAGATTCGCATCTGATGAGTCGGGAGATTTAGACTATTTGTCTAAGCTCCCTGAAATAGACTATAATGCAAAATCTCTAAGTCTTTTGTTATTTCTTTACTTATATATTTGCTCTGTGACTGTAACATTAAGAGAACACATTGAGCTCTCAAACTGCGACTTGGTTTTGTTTAAATAAAACTCTTGTGTCGTAAGGAAGATTTCTTCTCTGGACTTTTGGATTTGAAAGAACAAAACTCGGACAAAAATGTGTGGTATATTTCACTGGAGGATTGACCTCAGCTCCTTCTGCTTTATTGAATTATTAGGGTCATAAAATAATTCAATAAAGCAGAAGAAGCTGAGGTCAAACCTCCATCGAAATATACCACATATTTTTGTCTGAGTTTTGTTCTTTCATTCCTTATTTTACCTCATTCTGTCGGATTCATCCGAACCCCCTTTTCCTCATATATATATATGTGTGTGTGAAGAGAAAAAATGGAAGTGAATCCAACGATATGTAATATAGTGAAAAATTTGAAAAAAACACAGGTTCAAATAAATATCACTCATTTTATTTGAACCTGTGTTTTTTCAAATTTTATATATATATATATATATATATATATATATATATATATATATATATATATATATACACACACACTTATATGCTCCCGTAACCCGGTAGAGCTCTTTAGGAGTGATTTTAATAAACTTTCACCGCCAGCATAACGCAATGATCATCTGTACAGATTTGATACCTCTGGTGATGGTAAAGTATATACACAGATGTATGTGTTTAAAACAGTTAAAACAAGGCTGCTTAAGCGGCAGCTGGCAATGGCCTAGAGGGTAACGGATTGGGTAGACGTAAAGTCAGTCGGGGTTCGCTTCTGGTAGGAGTTAGTTGTTTTGTCTAGCCACACTGATGAGACGTGAAACATCGAAGCACGGTGTCTGTGGATGATGATATATATATATATATATATATATATGAGGGTAAGTAAACAAACAAACGTGTTTATATTTTATATGGCTTTAAGCCGACAATTTTTGGAGGATATGTGTTTAATTGAAGTCATACCTAATTTTGAAAATTAATTAGTTAATAATTAATGAATTTAGGCGGGCATATATGTTCAAATGTAAGGCTAAACAAGTTGAGAAAATGTCAATCCCTGAATGTACATTTCGACCTATTAGGTCTCATCAGCAAGGTTATAGACATGGGAGACTGCTCCATGTGTGACTCGAAACCTCGACTGTCAAGCTGACAGGCGAAGTCTCTAACCGTTACACTAGCTTGCCATTCCCACATTCTTCGCTTGTTTTGAAACTTGTTTATATTCCACTTTTTATTGACTTTCTACACGACAGTAAGTAAACAAACAAATGTGTTTTAAGTGGAATAGAATAGAAGAATACTTACTATACAATATATATAATAATATTAGTATATGCATATATACATAATAATAACTATATACATATATATAAGAGTCATCGTCGGGGCGGCCTAATGTCGGTATCAGCCATTCAGTGAGGGAGTCTATCCCCTTTTCACTAGCACTAGACCAAGGAGATTATCTTAGCGTCTGAGGTGGGCGCCACACCTACCATCAGCTCCTTACTTTACTGCACAGATCCCTGTGCTACTCATACGCTGAGTCGGCGAGGACCGGTATCGAACTAGGAACCTTGTGGTTTCTAGCCGAACACTCTACCGACTGAGCTAACCCGGCCCTTAATTATATACATATATACATAATAATTATATACATATACACATAATAATAATTATATATTTAAGTGCGTATATACATAATATTTAGTATATGATATACATGATTATATATTTAAGTGAGTATACATAGAATTGGTAAGTAAAAGGTTAAAAAAGAGAATAGAAGAATGAGAATAAAGAATAGGAGAATAATAGAATAGGAGTAAAAGAATATTTACTTTTTATATTTTCAAAATCATCCAATGATGTACTGATCCAGTTTTTAAGCAGCAGCAAATAATATTTTCTCTAGAAAAACAAAAAAAAAAAGAGAGAAAAAAAAAGTTTGAATATGATGATACATTTATTATTACTAGCAGGACCTGTGGATATACACAATATGATAAATTAATTATGGTTATTTCCTATAAGTCTAACATAAACAAAGGGGAACCACTCTTGACTGATAAATTATTTATTTATTGATCTACTAAGAAAAAAGAAGGTAGGGTTAGGGTTAGGGTTTAGGATTAGGGTTTAGGGTTAATTTAATGGGAAAATAAATAAATAATTTGTCAGTCAAGAGTCCTCTTTGTTTACGTTAGACTTATAGTAAATAACCTTAATTATTATATTTCATATGTTTACGTAAGAGCTATTGCAATAATTCAATATGTAAAAAGTATAACAATCTTGATTTAACTCTCTCTCTTTTTTCTTTCTTCTTTTCTACAGAGCATTTCCTTTCTGCTCTAAAAGAAGAATGCCCTGTCCCCTCTTTCCAAATCTATGATAGCCCCCCCCCCCGTATTCATTATCAAGAACCCCCACTCTACTACATGTCAATTTTTATAAAGTAGTAAAGTCATTGAGGTGGCCTAAAGTTGGTATGAACCAGACAGTGAGGGAGTCTTTCCCCTTTTCACTAGCGCTAGACCAATGAGATTGTTTTTTGACGTCTGAGATGGAGTGCCACACCTACCATCAGCTCCTCATTTTACCGCACAGATCACTGTGCTATTCATACGCCGAGTTGGCAAAGGCAGGTATTGAACCAGGAACCTTGTGGGTCCTAGGCAGATGCTCTAAATCCTGTGTTCATAGAAAAAATATGAACCCCACCCTTTGGGGGCCCCAAAGCAGGGGGCCCTGTACCAACATTAGGAAGAACAAAGTTTTGAATTTTACAGGTCTTTACTTGTCTTCTGTACCTTTGAGTCTTTGATACAGTCGATGTCAATTTACCGTAAACTAAAATATAACAAAAACAAAGGATATAATAAATCCATAAATAAACCAGTTAACAAAAGAGAAAATTTCAATTACAATGTGACTTACCAACTTTTACCTCCTCCTGGGCTGGTAGGGGGGGGGGTGATATCAAGGTCTTTTTTCCTGTACTATGTGTACTAATATAGCATATTGCATGCAAATGACCCAGTATACAGACATCGCATGCAATGACCCAGTATACAAAAAACTGTGCTGCATTCTGCTTTACTCGCAGAAGGCCGTGAGTTCGATCCTCGACGAAACCAACCATGCTGCAACAACTTGGTCGGAGCGAGGGGGGGGGGTAGTATGCGCCGACCCTAGATGTGTTACGTAGTAAATAGAGAATCAGAATAAATGTGGTCTTTATCGTTTGGCGATTACAGGAGATTGGTAATGTAGGGGAAATAACTCTGTAATTTTATTATTAACAAAGACTCCTGACCTTCAGGCTGTATGTCTAGGAGCTTTGGCCATTGGACTGGTAAAGAATTGAATAACAGTGTGGTCCCAAGGGGCCACCCACCAGGCAACACCTGCTCTCTTGATTTAAAGGACAGGGCTTGAGGTGCCTCAATAGAGGAATGCCGAATGGTTCCACACAATTTTTACACTTGCCACGCATAAGCTTCGGGGTAATCTGAACATTAGCTACATAAATGAGAGTAACCACCCCTTGTTTCTTTTATCTTGAAGCCATTTTTTGGTACAAATAATGTTCAATATATGTGAAATAATAATAGAAAAAAAAAGATTTGTCATAGATGCAGTGCCACATCGAGATATTGATCTTGCTAGGAAAAAAATCAGAAATCATGAATAACTTAAAATTGATTGACTTTAAGCCTTTTTTTTTTAATAGCGTTTTTGGATTCCATGGGCAAAAATGCTTTTATAAACCAATTTTTAGGAGTAGGGAAGCTCTAGAACTCATTTTACAGACAAAAATAGATTATAAAAAGTTGCCATTTTTTGCCAACCCCACCAAATTTGGAGTGCTAAAAGTCGACATAACCCGCCTTTTTAGAATTGGGAGCTCAAATTTTGGGGATCGTCTAATGTTAACATATTCCACACCTGGAAAAAATTTCAAAAAAATTGAGGGGGGGGGGACAATTTTACTTTTTTCTGGATGATTTGATATGAAATTACCCTACTTGAAGTTATAATTGTTTACTAAGGATTATTATTATTAGTTATTTGAAACTATATAACTGTGTGCAAATTAATTTTTACACTGCCCAGAGAGCGTTTTTTTTTTTTTTGCTAGTACACATGATAACAAATCAACTATATAAAGATTTCCAATTTTCTGATTCAATAATTCAAAATGTGATTTTTTAAAAAATCCTCAATTACCTGGATTTCTTCATCAACGTGGTTAATTCTTTAAAATATATTCCTTAATATACAGGGTGATTGAAAAGTAATTCCCTATTTTAAACTATATATAATTTTTTTATATAAAGTTACATTTTTTTCAATTCTTTAATGTATATTCCTTAATATACAGGCTGATTGAAAAGTAATTCCCTATTTTAAACTATATATAATTTTTTTATATAAAATTACATTGAAAAGATTTCCAATTTTCTGATTCAATAATTCAAAATGTGATTTTTAAAAAATCCTCAATTACCTGGATTTCTTCATCAACATGGTCTTTTTCAATGTAAACCCGTAATTCTTTGATTTCTTGCAATGTTTTCTTTTGTTCTTTATAACGGTCGATTTTGGTTTGGCGCTGATTTGCCATTCCAAGTAAATCTGGTTCCCTAAAGATCATTGAAAAAAAAAAAAAAAAAAATTTTTTTTTAAATTAAAAAACATTTTAAAAAACATACAGGGTGATTGAAAATTAATTTCCTATTTTAAACTACAACACTTAATTGTCAACAACACTTTTGTTTTGTTTTACGGCATATCAACCTCAGTGGGTTATTTAATGCCGATAAAGTTTTGAAATAAATCAATTCTTAATGGATAATACAATTTTTTTATAAATACATTTTTCTATTTAACCCATAGATGGGACCCTAACAGGTCTACCACTCCGGGTCAGAGTGGACCAGGAGCAATGGTGATGAAGAGGTGCTCCACATTCCCCAAACCTCCAAAACTGGAACCTCACCATCAGATAGAGTTTAATGTCATTCCCAGGACATGTAGACCTTCAGCCACCGCCTTCTAGCACCCATATGATAAAAAGGGGTTGGGGCTTGCCATAAGGGCCGGAAAGTGAGGAAGTCTATCGCCTTTTCAATAGCACTAGGCCAGTGAATTTTTTTCTGAGATGGAGTGCTACACCTATCATCAGTTTCCCACTTTAGCGCACAGATCAGATTACCCAATTTGTGCTACTCATGTGCTGAGTTGGGTGGGAGACCGGTATCGAACCAGGGGCCTTCTACTGACTGAGCTAAACTGTCCCCTCATATAAATCAGCTCTAGATTTGATCCCCGACAATTTCAAGATACCATATGCTGATTTGAAACCTAAAATTAATAGATTCCTTCATACAAAATGGCAACAACACTGGAATAACAACATCCACAATAAACTCTTCCTAATCAAACCCACTTTGGGAGGCTGGAGACCAACTTTAAGGAAGTCTAGAAAGGAAAAAGTCATTGTGTCCCGATTATGCATTGGTCACACAAGACTAACTCATTCCTATATACTCAAACAAGAACAACAACCACAATGTGGAACATGTCAAACACCTTTGTTAGTTAAACACTTATTCATGGAATGCAGGTTTTTTTGCAGAAACCGTTATTTTAAAGCAAACAATATGAAAGATCTGTTTGAAAATGTCAACATAGAGGATATTCTCTCTTTTTGAGGGAAATAAAATTATACCATAGAATATAGACATGAAACAAATCAATACCATACAACATAATCCCCAATAATGCTAACACATTACTAAAAAGTATAAATATAAATACACAATATGTATTACTTCCTAACCGTTATACATGACACAACCCCAGACAGGTTGATATGCCGTTAAAATCAATAAACAAACATTTAAACTATGATTTTTTAATTGCAGTTACATTTTTTTCAATTTTTTAATGTATGTTCCTTAATATATGGCAATTAAATCAACATATTTTGATGGATCCTATAGATGGGGCACTAATAGGTACTACCACTCCAAATCAGAGTGGGCCTGGGAGTAATTGTGCTCCAAAATTGGAACCTCACCACTAGATGCAGTTTAACATCATATCTAGGACACTTGTAACATTATTTTATCTATATACTGGGTGATTAAAAAGTAATTCCCTATTTTAAACTATTTATATTTTTTTTTATATAAAGTTACATTTTTTCAATTCTTTAATGTATATTCCTTAATATACAGTGTGATTAAAAAGTAAATCCCTATTTTAAACTATATATAATTTTTATATATAAAGTTACATTTTTTTCAATTCTTTAATGTATATTCCTTAATATACAGGGTGATTAAAAAGTAAATCCCTATTTTAAACTATATATAATTTTTTATATATAAAGTTACATTTTTCTCAATTCTTTAATGCATATTCCTTAATATACAGGGTGATTAAAAAGTAAATCCCTATTTTAAACTATATATAATTTTTTATATATAAAGTTACATTTTTCTCAATTCTTTAATGTATATTCCTTAATATACAGGGTGATTGAATATTAATTCCCTATCTTAAACGAATTATATAAAGTTACATTTTTTTCAATTCTTTAATGCATATTCCTTAATATACAGGGTGATTAAAAACTAATTCCCTATTTTAAACTATATATAATTTTTTTATATAAAGTTACATTTTTTTCAATTATTTAATGTATATTCCTTAATATACTGGGTGATTAAAAAGTAATTCCCTGTTTTAAACTATATATAATTTTTTTTTATATAAGTTACATTTTTTTCAATTCTTTAATGTATATTCCTTAATATACAGGGTGATTGAATATTAATTCCCTATCTTAAACGAATTATATAAAGTTACATTTTTTTCAATTCTTTAATGTGTGTTCCTTAATATACAGGGTGATTAAAAAGTAATTCCCTATTTTAAACTATTTATGTTTTTTTTATATAAAGTTACATTTTTCTCAATTCTTTAATGCATGTTCCTTGATATATGGAAATTAAAACTGTGTCGTTGTTTGTGTTCTTTCACATTTTGCTATTGTTGTTCGTGAATGGCTGAATCATTTTCTTGAGAAATGGATAGGCAGATGTAATCTGTATGATTGGCCGGCTAGAAGCCCTGACTTAACATCCTGCGACTTTTTTCTTTTGGGTTGGTTAAAATGTTACATAATCTATGCGGTTGCATAAGATTATTGTTGGTCCCCTGTAATTCTGAGGGGATGACCCTTTTCATACCATGGCCAGGTCCTTCTATGGAAAATTACAGAAGCCCGCCAAATATGTGAAGTCACGTGGGACCTTTTTGAGTCCCCAGTTTGCAGTTAGGCGTCAGGCAGAGCAGTCGGCCATTTTATGCTCTGCCTAAACTGGAACTCACGTGCGCTATGTTAGTCAGATATTTAGTTACATGAAATGTATAGTTAAGGAAATAAAAGTTTGTATAATTAATATGTTCTTGTGGTTGATGAATGTCTTGGTAACAAGACTAAGAAATGAATCTAGGACGACCAGCCAGCAGGAACATAGCAAAAGAAAGTCCAGACCTTAGCAGATTCCAGACCAAGTCAAGATGTTAGAAGATATACCAAAGATGATCAGAATACTAAAGACGGCCAAGAAATAGAAGTAAAGAAAGGGTATACAACAGAAAGAGCAAGTCTAGTCTGCAAAACCAACGACTTTGGAAGAACTTGAAGGATAAATATGAGAATTTATTTTTGTTATTCCACAAGAGTTCCTGGGAAGATCAGTTGATGTGATTCCCGAGCAGCTTGAGGCTTTTAGTTTGGTTTACGGCATATCAAACTCGGTGGGTCACTTAATGCCGACAAAATTTTGAAATAAATTAATTCTTAATGGATAATCAAATTTTGTTTATAAACTCTTGTTTTTCTATTTAACCCATAGATGGGACCCTAACAGGTACTACCACTCTGGGTCAGAGTGGACCCGGGAGCAATGGTGATGAAGGGGTGCTCCAAATTCCCCAAACCTCCAAAACTGCAACCTCACCATCAGATAGAGTTTAACATCATTCCCAGGACATGTAGACCCTCAGACACCGCCTTTTAGCACCCATATCATAAAAGGGGGTTGGGGCTTGCCATAAGGACAATAGGGTTGGGGCAATCATATAGGTGCTATTGATTGATAGGAGGGGCCGTCTAGCCCAAGAAAGGGCCAAAGTGGAGTTTTGCAAGCCATGGACAGCTCATCCACTTGGGTTCTATCCTCAAGCATCACGGCTAGTCAACCACAGCCAACAGATGGTCCCATTGGGAGAGTCTTACCCCTCTGCAGAGTTGCATTCTAACGGCCCAGCAGACAGGGCGGCAATCATATGCTGTTACCCATATAGAATTTTAAATAAAACTATGTTATGTGTGTTCTCATATTCATTTTTTGTAGAAAAAATGATTCAGAAATTAATAAGATTTCTAAAATAGGGAAGGGAGTTATTTTACAATCATCCTGTATATTAAAAAAAAAATAATAATAAACATTCAAAAAATATAAAACAATAACATTTTTTTAAATATCTAAAATTTCAAATCAATCATCTAAAAAATAAATTTCTTTTTATTAAATTTAAAATCAAATATTTAAAAAATGAATTTTTTTTTTTTGAAAAAATTGAATATTTAAAAAATGAATATTATTTTTGAAAAATCAAATATTTAAAAAATGAATATTATTTTTTGGAAAAATCAAATATTTAAAAAATGAATATTTTTTTTTTAAATTAAATATTTATAAAAATGAATATTCAAAAAAAAAAAAAAAAGAAAAAAAATCAAATATTTAAAAAATGAATATTATTTTTTAGAAAATGATACAAATCAGAAATGGATGAAATTTACTTTTTTGTTGAAAATGGTTTGCTGACTTCCTTTCCGTTTATTCCAGAATTTTCTTCATCTTCGTCATCATCCTTGTCTTCAAGTTTGATGGTCGTCAGGTTATACAAAGCACAAAGTCGCATAAAGTCCTTTACATATGCCTGTCACAGACAAAAAATAAATAAATACATACACACCATGAAATTAAGTAAATAAAATTTTCATTTTTATTGGTCCTCAATGAGACCAGGCATAATTTTATTTTATTTATACACACACACACATATATATATATATATATATATATATATAGCTAGATTTTACGGCATGTCAACCATTGGGTTATTTTATGCCAAAGACATTTTATTTTATTCATTTTTTGATTATTCAGACTATTGTCCTCATTTTTATTGTTAACTACACAATTTCTCTGAATTTTTTAGATGAGGCTTGATAATTTGTATTATTCTGACTTTATTGTTATCTACACAACATTACCATTGAGTTAATACAGTTCTAAGTGACAGTTATCTCTGAATGGCAGGTTCAATCCTTGCTGAGGGCTAAAGTAACATAGAATAATAAACAAAGTTTAACATATTCACCCGCTCATGGTTAACGGAATGAGAACAGTCTACCCCCATGGATTGAATAAATGGTTGGGTGCAAAGTTCCATGAAGGCTCCAGAGTTCGACTTTGACATGAAGGTTCCAGAGTTCGAAGAGAAGGTTCCTCGAGTTTGAAAAGGAGGTTCCCTGAGTCCAACAAGAAATACCTAAAGAAGGCCAGAGGGCACATCAGCCAAAACATTGTGTAAATAACAAAGGATTCTGTTCGAGGTTCTTTGAATACTCCTGATTACGACATGAAGGCTCCGAGTTCGAGAAGGTTCCCAAATCTGACAAGAAATACCAGAAGAAGGCCAGAGGGCACATCAGCCAAAACATTGTATAGATAACAATAAAGATGAGGACAATAGTCCAAATAATAAAAATTTAGTACTCATGACTACTATTACTATCAAACATTTTCTATCTTTTTTCTTTATTTTTAACAAGATCAAGAGACCTTACTTATCAATCCAACAACTTACCTTGGCTTTCTTCACTAATTCCAAACGATCTCCTCCAACTTTCTTCATTGTGAAATAATTGAGTAAAGCCGGCAATAATAAATATAATAAATATCTGAATAATAACAAAAAGAAGTTTAAGATTTTTGAATGATAACAAAAAGAAGTTTAAGGTTCTGAATAATAACAAAAAGAAGTTTAAGATTTCTGAATGATAACAAAAAGAAGTTTAAGTACAAACATGAGTTCTGAATAATAACAAAATGAAGTTTAAGATTTCTATATTCTTGTTAGTATGAATAATAATAATAATAATAATAACCTATTAATAATGGAGATTAGGTCTATTTGTAACCGAAACTATGTCACTGCTTACATCACATTACCTAAAATCATCATAACATAGAATAAATACGCTCAAAATTTGAGCATGCAAACTTAGACAGTGTTTTTTTTAAGACAAGCTTTAATAAATTCATACTTGGTATCATATATTTAGATATAGTTTATTTCATATTAATATATATTTAAAGTTATCAGAACTGAATTTCCATTTCAAATTGTTTTATTTTTTTACTCTTTTAATAAATTTGATGATTTTACTTACTTATGATACAAACTCTCTGACATTGAATTTTTAACTCCCAGGCAATATATTTCAAAACTTAATTTTCACACCACCCAAAGGGTGTTTTTATTTATTTTATTTTTTGGGGCTAGTAATAATAATAATAATAATAATAATGATAATGATAATGATAATAATGCAAAAAATTAAATTTTGACCATACAACAAAATGGTATATGCATAAACCAGAATCTGTTCTTGAGAACGAAATGCATGAAATTCTCTGGGACTTTGAAATAAAAACGGATCACCTTATCCCAGCAAGAAGACCAAACCTAGTGTTGATAAACAAAAAAGAAAGAACTTGTCAACTGGTGGATTTTGCAGTGCCAGCAGATCACATGGTGAAGCTGAAGGAAAATGAAAAAATGGACAAATATCTGGACCTTGCCAGAGAACTAAAAAAGTTATGGAATATGAAAGTGAAGGTGATACCAATTGTAGTTGGTGCACTTGGAACAGTCCCAAAAGGATTGGAAAAGGGTCTGGAATGTTTGGAAATCAGAGGAAGGGTTGAAACCATTCAGAACACTGCACTGCTGCAATCTGCCAGAAGAGTCCTGGTGTTGCAGGATGGGTATATTCCTGACTTTTGTGAGCTAGAACTGCTAATGGAAGGAGGAGGAATAAATAACAAAGGCTTAAAAAATAGTGATGACCCAAAAGAGGAGAGCGATGGTTTGACCGTAGCGTGACCCCGAACGAAGAATTGAGTGGCAAGCGGAAGTCGAGTGTTGACCGGAAGTCACATGGTGACGTGGGAAGAAAGAAAGGGTTCGTCCTCTTTTTGCCTGGGGCGGTCGTAGAGCACGGACCTCATGAGAGCCCAGTAATCTAGTAGTGTTCTCTCTCTCTCTCTTTCTCTCTGCCTTTCCTCCCCTCTGGTAGAAGCCCACTATACGAGCACGAGAATAAAGGCTGGCAGTTGTGACGACATGTTTCTCGTGTTATGATTTTTTATCGGAGTTTTAGTACCAAGAAAGAAAAAAGGACTACGGTACATGTATCGTTTTAGTGCCGTGAACATTACAACGTAACATATATCGTTTTGGTGTTTTAGTGCCGTGAATATTACAACGTAACACCTGGAGACCTGAGGAGACTTGCTGTCACTCAGACTCCAGTGAAAGACCATCAGCTAATGCTGATGTGAAAACTCAAAAGGAGAAAATAATACTAATAAATAGTAAGTACTTACTTGAGACTTGGTGTGGATACTTCATCAATATCTTCATTATTGCTAAACAAATGAAGAAGGTTTGTCATGTGAATAGAGTTTTCTGTATTTTCAATACTTTCGGTAACTCTTCGCTGAAAAATAAAACAAAGAAATTTTAGGATTTAAAAAAAAATTCTATATTATAGAAAAATATAGCAAAGTTTAGAATAGAAAAGGTGTTGGAAGGCTATTGAGTTCGACAAGAAGGTTCTTGAGTCTGACAAGAAATACCTGAAGAAGGCCGGAGGGCACATCGGCCAAAATGTTGTGTAGATAACAATAAAGATGAGGACAATAGTCTGAATAAACCAAATAATCCAAATTATCATGCCTCATCTCAAAAATCCTGAGAAATAGAGAAAAAAAACTAGTCCAGGAATTGAACTCTGTTTGCCATATCCATTTCCTACGAAGATAAGAATTATATATATATTTACCAACCCCTCCGCACAAGCAGGATGTGACACATGGTCAATTTCTTAAGCGGAGTTTAACAGGTTTGAATTCAGAGTTTTCCTTCTCCTAGACCAGTTGCCTAACCAAGGTTAAAGAGCCCAGTCTGCCCTACTATTTACCCATAGCTGGAGGGAGAGTAGAATTCATACCTTTCCCAAGGGTATTAGCGCTAAGTGAAATGCAGTTACCACATCCAGGATTTGAACTCGGGGCGACGAGTCCATTTCCTATGACTTTATCCATTACACCACACGCTTCCTAAGAATCATATATATATTTACCAACCCCTCTATCCACGCAGGATGTGACACATGGTCAATTTCTTCAGGTCTGAATTCCAAGTTTTCCTTCTCTTAGACTGGTTACCTTATCAAGGGAAAAGAGCCCAGTCTGACCTACTATTTACCCATACTATTTACCCATACTATGGGCCATAGTTGGATTCATACCTTTCCCAAGAGTATTAGCACAATGTAAAATGCAAACAACCTAGCCTAGGAATTGAACTCTGTTTGTCATATCCATTTCCTACGACGTGGATATCAAAGTAAGAAAATAATCTTATGATGATGACACTTCTTCATTTCTTCTCCGAGTTTCGATAATTTCCACAAAAACAAAAAACAAAAGCTGAAACTAATTACCTCTTAAAACTAGCAATTACAGTTTTAATTAAATTTTCTGACCGTTATTTTCACTGTTTACAAGCTGGAAATCACTTGGCAATAAAAACAAAGTCGTAATTATGGTATTTAGACACACTGACCTATATATAGTGGTCATTTAGAGACTAAATGAATTGGATTGAGCCGACATGAACAACATGTTCTCCATTCTCTGTGAGAAGCGCCTTTGCTAGCTTGGACAGGTCAGGAGAATGGAAAATGGACGCATCCCAAAATATCTTTTGTACGGCGAATTAATAAAAGGCTCCTGACTGGTTGGTAGACCACACCTACAATTTAAAGATGTCTGACTGGAGAGTTATGAGGATATGCTATATTGACACAAACACGTGGGAGGTAGATGCAAAAAATAGAGCGGCCTGGTGCCTTAATGTTAAGCAAGGCACGGAGAGGGTTGAGGCAGAGAAGAGAGTAGCCTCGACAGCAAAGAGAGCTAGAAAGAGAGAGAAAAGCCAGCAGCCCCAGAAAGCATCACAGTTTGTGTGCATTCAGTGCACCAAAGACTGTCACTCAAGAATTGGCCTGAGATTTTTGGACACTATGCCATCGTCCTTAGTGGACAGAAAGGACCATAATAGAAATTAATAGTCTTGTTTCTTAGCTTTATTTTTTTTAACCTAATTAACTGTAGAGGAAGATTTGGTTTGGTTTGTTTTGTGGTCACTGACCTATAAATGTTTCTTAGCTTTATTTTTTTAAAACCTAATTAACTGTTAATTAGTCTCTAAGCCAGAACCGCGACCGGGGTCACCACGGTATTACGAAAGGCATCTCTTTTCGTTCCACTGGAGCTTGCCATAGCAGTCGTCTGTCGCTAGTAGTAGCGGCTGTTGCGTTCGGCGGGGCAGTTCGCCGTCTCCATCGGACATGGCTTGTCGTCGTTGCATACGCGGCAGGGTGCACGAATGGGCAAACCGACTTGACATCAGCGACAGGCGGGATTTTGTCGTCGCCGTCTTGTTTCAAACCCTGAGGAGTGTGAGATGAGGGATCGCTCGTAGACCACTTGACTTCAGGCTCAGGGTGTCGTATTTTCACTGTTTACAAGCGTTTGTTTTACGGCATATCAACCTGTCACTGACCAATAACTAGAAGCGGCTACCTGGCATCACCTGGGTAGAAAGGGGCGGGGGTGCAAAAAAGTAAGTCTCGCAGATCCATTAATTCATTACTGAATCAGGAGATAGATCCTCGCAGGATGCCCCATTAAAATCCCAATGTAAAAAATGATCTTGCGTTGATCCGGTCTGGTGGAGCATCAGAAAAAATGTAACGAGATGGTGAAGGTCCTGAGTTTTGCGAGGACTACTATAGAAAAGGAGGAAGAAGAAATAAGAGGGAGTAAAGGTTTTTTTAAAAAGTGATGAACACAAAACGGTTTGTCGGGAATTTGACCGGGCGTTAACCCCCGAATGGAGAATTGAAAGCCAACCGGAAGTTTTGGGTGTTGACCGGAACCAGAAGTCATGCGGTCACGAGGAATGACGAAGAAAAATACCGGTCTCTTTTTGCTTTCCGAGGCCTAGGGTACAGACGGGCCTCTGGTCCCTAGTGTGGGATTACAGTAATTCAACAGTGTCCTCTCTCTCTTTCTCTCTGCTTTTCCTCCTCTCCGAAAACAACCCATGAGACGAGCCCAAAAATAAAAGCTAAGTAGCTTGTGACTATATATTTCTCGCGTTATACCTTTTTATCGACAAGACAACCACCGCGTACCAAATACCTTTTTAGTGCCGTGAATTTGGAGGCATGTTGACAAGACCCGCTAGACAACATATATCTCTATTAGAACGGTACAAAAAAAACAAAAAAAAAAAGTGCACAGATACTCTGAAAAGAAAAATTAATGTCTCCTATCAAAAATATTAATTTGCAAAAGAAAAAAAAATAGTATTTAAATCTTATTGTTTAATTATCTTCATGAATATAAATCATATCTTCATTATTTTTGCTCAAATAGCAAGATCTGGTGATAGTGAATGGGTATTTATATTTACTTTGTCATTAATTGTTTTACTTTTTGTAGTTTCAGCTGAACATACACACATACATCCACACAACTGCCCTTTATATATGTACTAGAAGTGGCTACCCAGCAATGCCTGGGTAGAGGGGGAGGGAATCCCCGTGTATTGATTTGTTTATTTTTGAGATTTACAAATGCTGAACATTTCTAAGTAGAATGCTATTTCTATGTATATTTTAACTTTTAGATATCTTTAACTTTTAGATATCTTCGAATATAAATCAAATAATCATAATTTTTTAACCAAAAGCAAGATCTGGTGATAGTGAATGTGTATTTATATTTACTTTGTCATTGTTTTATTCTTGTAGTTTTCTCTAGACATACATAGTGATCGAAACGTCTTGTCAGACGACTGCCACTCCTTCATCCATTGTCTGTTTGTGGGCTCGTTCATGACTTTTTAATCCCGCCAAAGTCCTGTATATCCTTGAGCATATCTGGCACACATAACGATTGGGGCTGACTGCGTCGACAGGTGTTGTATACTCATCATTGTCCGCATGTTGGGGATCATGTTGGGTCTTAGGGTGTGGCATGGTAGAGACAACAATTGCAGTCGGGTAGCTCTTATGTGATTTCATGTGATTGACCAACCCCGCCTTTGATAATAAGTCCCGGTCACACTCCTCACAGATCCACACATCACCAGAATTGGCTGGCAAAGTTTCTCGTTTTTGGCACGCTCTCCTGAGTTTTGCCCGGTCCACCCTTGCAGCTTCAAACAGTTCTGCACCCCTGTATATCACAGCCCTCCATTGCACACTAGACACTCCTTCACACTATCACGAAACCGTTTTTTGACTTGTGTTGTGGTCTTTTGACAAAAAGGAGCTCAACATAAAAAAGCCGTTTTGGTAGTCTAGAGTCATCAAGCCGAACAAGATGACCCGACCAACGCGTCTGATTCCTCATCACAATTGCAGCAACGCTAGTTGTTTTGACTTTGGTAAAGACAGCTGTATCTGGAACATGGCTCTCCAAATTCAAACCAAGAATATGTCTAAGACAGTGCTGATGGAATCTTTCAAGCTGCCTCATATGAGATTGATACAACGTCCAGGTTTCAGAAGCATAGAGCAAGGATGACAACACACATGCTTGATATACAGACACTTTAATTGCAAGAATTATATCACCATCGGACCAGACTCTGTCTTCTAGCTTATCAAAGAACCCAGATGCCCTGCTTATTCTCTGTTTGATTTCCGCATCAAGAGAACCGTCACTAGATAAAGAACTACCAAGGTAGACATACATACATACATACACATAACTGCCCTTTATATATTTATAGATGGTCATTTAGATACTAACAGTCTTGTTTCTTAGCTTTATTTATTTTTCAATCTAACTAGCAAATATATGCACCCTCCGGGTGCAAGTATTTAAGTTTTAATATAATAAAATATCATATTAAATTAGAAAGGCTAATGAAACTGAATAAGAATGCAGATAAAAAGATTTTTAAAAAATAGAACATCTTTGAAAAATAACTCTTCCATCATTTTCCCTTACTCCTGTCTTTCATTGGTAAATTTTCCTAAATTAACTATTTAGTTAAAATAGGAAGTAAAGAATAAAATTACAGTTATTTCTTCTTTTTAATGAATTTCTTTTAAGATTTATCCCCGAGATTTTGTGACTTGAATAGTAATGTAGTTTCGGTTACAGACATAAAAACCCACAATCTCCATTATAATAAGATTAACTGTAGAGCAAGAAGCTCAGATCACATCTTAATTTACTAAATGAGTGTAATGGTTAAGGAGCAAAGCAAGCAGATTCTTGTTAAAGAGTTCATTTCTCAGTATGCTCCATACTCTATCTGTGCATCTTCTTGGGGGGGGGGGGGGATTCAATGAGAAAATATTTACATATAATGCATTCAAATTTATGGAGGCACGTGGTCTAATGGTTGGTGTTGTAGGAAATGGACTCGTCGACCAGAGTTCAATTCCTGGACGAAGCTGTTTGCATTTCACATAGCGCTAATACCCTTGGGAAAGGTATGAATCCAATTCTCCCTCCAGCTATGGGTAAATAGCAGGGCACACTGGGCATTTTAACTATGGCTAGGTAACCAGTCTAAGAGAAGGAAAACTCTGAATTCAAATCTGTTAAACACCTTGTGTCGCATCCTGCTAGTCTGGAGGGGTTGGTAAATATATATATATATATATGCATTCAAATTATTTTAAAAGTAGAATAAAACAATAATAGAAAGCCATGTGTAAAAACCTCATGCTCTGAAGATGATGACATGTTTCTCGTTATTTAAATTTCATCCATACAAATATATTTATGTTTTTCCATTTATCTTCTCATATATATATATATATATATATATATATATATATATAAGTAAAAGTAAAGTAAAGTCGACGGGGCGGCCTAAAGTCGGTATCAGCCAGTCAGCGAGGGAGTCTATCCCCTTTTCACTAGCGCTAGAGAGGAAAGAAGCCGCCACAGAAAAGAGAGCCAAAAGGAAGGAGAGACGACAGCAACTCCAGCAAGCATCACCGTTTGTTAGCAGTCACTGCACCAGAGATTGCCATTCAAAAATTGGTCTGTTCAGCCACTCACGTAGTTGCAGATAAAAGAAAGGGGGTGACACTACGCCATCATCTTTAGTAGATGGAAGGATGCCAACGAACGAGATATATATATATATATATATATATATTATATATATATATATATATATATATATATATATTGAGATATATTTTTGTTCTATATCCGTTTTTCGGAAGTACATATATCAGGTTTGGGCATTAGTGTGAAGCATTAAAGTGCTATATTATAATAATGTAGTTATCATAATATATTCATATTTATTCCCAGATGAATATATTATGACTACATTATTATAATATAGCACTTTAATGCTTCACACTAATGCCCAAACCTGATATATGTACTTCCGAAAAACAGATACAAAAATATATCTCAAATATACTCACTAGAAGCATACAGAGACTCCCAATCAACACCATATATATATATATATATATATATAGATATATATAGGTTAAATTATTATTATTGTTGGAGAATTGATTATAGAGGGCTCAATTACTTATGTAAGAGCTTTATTTATTTATTTATTTATAATTAATAATACAATTTAAAAGTTGGTCCTACCATTGGTTTCTGAATAACACTTTTTCGGTGTTATTCGTCGTCAGAGGCGTTGACTTTTTTTTTAACTAGATATATATATATATATATATTGAAGGGATACCAATACTACTTAAACAGATAACCAAAAAAACTGATTTAATAAATTCACTACAACAAGTACTACGACTTCAGGTCAAAGTGGACCTAGGAGTAATGGCAATGAAGGGGTACTCCATACTCACCAAAACTTCAGGACTGGAGCCTCACCACCAGTTACAGCTTAGAAGTGTCATACCCAGGATACTGAGAATTTAGATTAATCTATATATCCATAGGGTCGGCTTAGCTCAGTCGGTAGAGCGTTTGGCTAGGAATCACAAGGTTCCTGGTTCGATACCGGCCCTCGCCAACTCAGCGTATGAGTAGCACAGGGATAATGCGGTAAAGTAAGGAGCTGATGGTAGGTGTGGCGCTCCACCTCAGACGTCAAAAAACAATCTCCTTGGTCTAGCGCTAGTGACAAGGGGATAGGCTCCCTCGCTGTCTGGCTGATACCGACATTAGGCCGTCCCGACGACTTTTACTTTTATATATCCATTAAAAGTATGACTGTCATCTTCCAACACCCTCTCATTAAAAAAAATGAGACCATCCAAATCGTCCAAGATGAAATGCAAAAAATGTAAATCCTGATTATCTGGTGTTGCTTATCTGCCAAATTCTTATTTCTTATGAGTCTCATGATAATGGACAATCATGTTTTTGTTTTAAAGAAAGAAAGGGAAGAAAAGGGACATGCTACACAGAAAAATATAATAAGAAAGAAAGAGAGTATGGAAAAAAAATCGAGAGAGGGGGTGAGCACACAGAAGTGTTCATGCTAATCTGTTTCAATGAAAAGGAAAGAAAGAAAGAAAGAAAGAAAAAAAAAAGAGAGGGAGTTAAATCAAGACTATTATTATACTTTTTACATAATGAACTATTTAGCAATAGCTCTAAAGTAAATAAATCAAACATAATAATTGAATTATCATATTGTGATATCCATTGGTCCTGCTATTAGTAAAAACTTAATTAAAAAAATTTTAAAAATCACTTTCAATTCGAACGAGAACACTCCTAACGTAGTGGTACAAGTAGTAAAGTGGCTTACTGTCGGTATCAGCTAAACAGCGAGGGAGTCTATCCTCTACTTGTTAGTGCTAGACCAGGGAGATTGTTTTGCTGAGGTTGAGCACCACACCTAACATCAGCTCCCCGATACTTTACTTGCACAGATCAAAATACCCAAGCTGTGCTACTCACGCGCTGAGTTGATGAGAACTGATATCAAACCAGGATTCCTAGGAGTATACCCTACTGACCTAAACCAAATGACATTTGGATGGATACAGCTTTAGGTTATTTCCCATAACTCCAACCTAAAAAAAGGAGAACCACTCTGAATTAATTTTATCTTTTAATTAATCTACCCATTTTCACATTAAACTAACCCTAAACCCTGTGGGATTGTCTTCCCTTGACTGGAAGAGTTATCTTCCCTCTGGTTCCCAGTTTTTGACCACCAAGGTTTTTTTTTTGTATTAAGCACCTGTTATTAGAACTCTCAGCCCTTCTTTCTTCTGCAGACTGCAGGCACATGAGTTAGAATTTATGTCTACACCCTTCTCGTGTGGGGCTTCTTCCTCCCAACGCAACGCTAGTAAGTGACATTGCCCTATGACTCTCCATAACTTCTATATGTACATTTAGGTATCTCTTGTATACCTCCTTATTGTATCTCTATTCATGAATGTGTTCGTTTATTATATGTTCTTTGTATTTCTGTTATATGTATCATTTCCATGTGCTTGTATAAAAGTCCTTTTGTATATGTAACACTTGTGTCGGAGTTGTTTTGTTCAATTTATTATAATTTTGAACCTTACAATCCTAATCCCAACCCCGTCTTCTTTTTTCCTAGTAGCTCAGTCGGTAGAGCGTTCGGCTAGAAACCACAAGGTTCCTAGTTCGATACCGGTCCTCGCCAACTCAGCGTATGAGAAGCACAGGGATCTGTCCGGTAAAGTAAGGAGCTGATGGTAAGTGTAGCGCTCCACCTCAGATGCTAAAAAACAATCTCCTTGGTCTAGCGCTATTGAAAAGGGGATAGTCTCCCTCGCTGACTGGCTGATACCGACTTTAGGCCGCCCCGTCGACTTTTTTACTAGATCAATAAATGAATAAATAATTTATCAGTCAATCAGAGTGGGTCCCCTTTTTTAGGTTGGAGTTATAGGAAATAACCCAGCTTTATTCTCAAAGTTAGAGTACGACAATTGCTCTAATACAAATCTCGCTATCATGTTCTGTTTACTCAGAGCAGTAGAATACACTGTTTCTCTATGATTGTCCCAACCCTATTGCCCTTATGGCAAAACCACAACCCTTTTTATTATATAATTATTTACTAATCTTAGCTTAGATGTGGCACAAGGTCTGAAGTAAGGGGCGCCCAGTGAGAAACTAAACAAAGATCTGCAAATCTAGCTAGCTAATCATTACACCGTGTGAGATGCCCTTTTTGGTTTGGTTTGTTTTACGCAACAACCTCGTGGTTCATTTAATGCCGATAAAGTTTTGTAATAAATTCATTCTTAATGATACTCAATTTTTTATAAATACATTTTTCTTTTAACCCATAGATGGGAACAGGTACTTAAAGTCGTTTAAAGTTATCAAATACTACCCTTTTCTAGCGCTAGACTAAGGTAGCGTCAGTTGAACCCTTGGCGAAACCATCGTAGGACCTACTAGCCGAATTAGGACTTGCAACCTCTGCGGCTCATTTAATGCTGGTAAAGTTTTGAAAGATTAGTAGCAATAGTTTGGTAGAAGTTTTTTTAACTCAATATTTTCTATTTGGCCCATAGATGGGACCTTAACACGTACTACCACTCCGAGTGTACCTGGAAGCAATGGTGATGAAGGGGTGCTCCACATTCCCCAAAAATCCAGAACTGGAACCTCACCATCAGAAAGAGTTTAACAACATTCCCAGGATGTAGACCCTCAGCCACCGCCTTCTAGCACCCATATGGTAGATTCCCTTTTTATCATATATGTGCTACAAGGTAGTGACTTAGAAAATAAGTGTCTTCAATATGACGTTAAACTGCATCTAGTGGTGATATTCTAATTCTGGTGCTGTGGGGGAGTGTGGAGTACCTCTTCATCGCCATTACTCCCAGGTCCACTCTGACTGGTAATGGTAGTACCTGTTAGGGTATGGGTTAAATAGATTAAAAATGAGTTTTTAAAAAATGTTTAAAAAAATTGTTTAAAAAAAAAATTGAATGCCCATCATGAATGAATAAAACATAAAATAACCCAACAAGGGTTGACATGCCATAAAATCCAACCAAGCAATCATGTTTCGTTTTTGCATGCATACAATCTGAATGAAAATTCTAGTACTTTTGTTTGTTTTGTTTTTTATTGTTAGTTTTTATTTTTTCCAAAAATTTATTTTGAAAAGCTTATTGACCAAGAGAAAGAAAAAAATGGGGGGGGGGGTAATTGGCTAAATGAAATCGTAATAATAAATCAAACTCAAATAGTCAGTATAATAATTAATTACATCCTGCGCAATCAATATAAAATTGTCAACACTGATCATCCGTACGCATAAAATGATCACATTTATTCTACGGAACAACCATAACGCAAAAAGACTTTTATTGCTTCTAAAATAGAAAAAAGAAACATGGTTTTGCCAATTTATTATCATAGAGATAATAAATTTATTTTTGTAATTATTAAACAATATTTATTGTTTTATTTGTTTATTCAATTATTATTTATTTATTTATTTATTCATTGCGAAGAGAATACGGAACAGAAATTTGAACTCTGCGGATATTATGAAATAGACCTTTAACAGTAAAAACCAATAACTTAGATATGTATGACAAAAATAAAAATGCAATAAAAAAAAATATAAGACAAATATTTAAAAAGACACTAATTTAAAATTTAAAAACATTTTTTCGGGGGTGTTAGGATTTTTATTTATTTATTTATTCATCCTACGTACAAATACAATTTGTCAAAAACGTTCGAATAATTCATAATTTATTATTTATCTAGTAAGAATATAATTACGAATTAATAGACAGAATTTTCAGAAATGTTAAATAGAATTGATCTACAAAAATATATTTAAAAATAATATTAAAAACGTGATTTAAAATCACACACAAGAGACAATAATACTTAACAAACAAACAAAAAGAAACACGTTTAAACCAAAGACGAACAATCAAGGGGTTAAAAATAATACCTGATATTCGGCTTCTGTAGAACCGAGGTCCGTTGTTTCGAGGAATTCATAATTTGACCAAATCTTAGAATAAATATCAGAGAGTTTTCCTGTTTCTCCTTCCTGTGTTTTATTCGTGTTAGCCATTGTCGGGTGAATTTGCTGTTTCTATAAATCAATATAAAGTCAATGAGTTATTTCCCCTTACCTTTCTTAAACTAAGGGGCGTAATTTTTTTTTTAGTACAATTCATTTATTTTATATACTATATTTATTAGTATTATTCTAATTCATTTATATATATATTATTATTTATATATTATTTTATTATATTATATTATTATTATTATTATTATTATTATTATTATTATTATTATTATTATTATTATTTATTATATTCATTATTATTATATCATTTATCCTCATCATCATCATCATCTTTATTATATCATTTATTTATCATATTTATTATATTATTTATTTATTTTATCTATTTATTACATTATTATTTATTATATGTATCTATTATTATATTTATTATATTATTCCTTATATTTATATATATCATTATTTTTCTTAGTATTATTTTATTTCATTTATTTTACATATTATATATGTTATTATTTTTGTTAGTATCATTATCTTATATATATTAAAAAAAGGATTTAAAATTTTAGATATTTTATGATAAAATTAAAATTAAAATTAAAATTAAAAAATGAATATATCGGGCAAAATTTGATTGAAAATATTTTCTAATTATTATTATTATTATCACAAACTGAATTTTCTGATTTGTAATTTTATCTTTTTCCAAATAAAAATAGAATTATCTTTTAATTATTTATAGATATGTCCACTTTTCGTCAGGGGAGATAATAAATTTTTATTTTTAATTTTTCAAATTTGAATATAAAAAATTATCAAAAATTGTCCAATTTTAATGAAATTTTCAGCTCTTTGTTCATTAAGGACTTAATTCTATCATGAATAGCTTATTCTATTAAAAAGAAAAACTTTAAAGAAATGTGTTTTTTTATCAATTATGATTGTGTGTATGTGGGGGGGTCAAACTCCAGACCCTCATTTTGAATTTTTTATTTTTTACTCTACAGAGAAAAAAGTCCTATCACCTGGGGCTTTAGAATACACCGACTGCACCTCTGCAGAGGGGTAAGACCCCCAGGCCACCTGTTAGCAGTAGATGCTTAAGGACGAAATCCTGGTGGAGGAGCAGCCCATGACTTGCAACACTCCACTTTAGCCCTTACATAGTCTAGATGGGTGATCAGAGAAGCCCCCTCTGATCAATCGGCTGGTCATGTCAACCCCAAGTACCTACATGATTTTCCCAACCCTATTGCCTTTATGGCAAGCCCCAACCCTTTTTATTATATATGTGCTAGAAGGTGGTGGTTGAAGGTCTTCATGTCCTGGGAATGATGTTAAACTCTATCTGATGGTGAGGTTCCAGTTCTGGAGGTTTGGGGAATGTGGAGCACGCCTTCATCACCATTGCTCCCAGGTCCACTCGGACCCGGAGTGGTAGTACCATCTATAGGTTAAATAGAAAAATGTGTTTTTAAAAAAATTGAGTATCCATTAAGAATGAATTTATTTCAAAACTTTGCAGGCATTAAATGACCCACTGAGGTTGATATGCCATAAAAAATTAAAAAAACAAACAGAGAAACAAATCCAAATCCGTAAAACTTAGTGAATAGATGTAGAACTATTCTCCAGTTTTAAAGGAATTGGGTTTGTGAAATAACTTGTAGGGGTCAACGTTTGTTCATTTGAATAAAAAATCTGTACATTGTCATGAGTATGTGTATTCCTATTGTATGTATTTTCTCCATGTGCTCACAGAATAAAGTCTATGGTTTGTTATTATATTATAATTCTTTGTCGGATTAATTTATGTACACATATGTATTATAAGCACATCTTATACTTTTAATACTAAGACATTAAAAGACCCTTTTAACTTATTATAAATGAACGTAATTCTTCATCATTATACTGACATTTATAAAAGTACTTCTTTTTTGTCGTAATTCTTATAGACTATAAGTAAAACATCTTCATTCTTATAACTGACATAAAAAGACCTTCAACTTTTATACTCTTCATCTTATACTGGCATTAAAAGACCCACTGGAATTGAAACCCCCTGGCTTTGTAAAATCAAATGACAACAGGCTGTAACCTACAAGGCAAGAGAGCCGAATCAAGAAAAAATCCCAACAGCAAGAGTCAGCCTTCCCTACACTAACGGACACTAGCAGCAGTCCCTTAGGGTCACATGATGCCAACTATAAAAGGGGGGTTCCAAGAATTCGGTCTTTCTTTTTGCCTCTACCCCTTACTAGCAATACTTGACCGCGCCCAAGACAGTGACGATTCGTAATCATCACTACATAGAAGCTAGGTGGCAAACACATACCAAAAACCATTGTACAGGGCTCAACAAGTTATGAGGAACAGAATTCACAAGGTTTTACAGCTAAGTTCCGCAGGCATTTTTATCTGCAACCTTTAATTTCATTTAACTACCATTAACAAACTTTACTTATAATAAAATTATTTGTACTGTGCTCGGTGCACCACAACTCATCAACTCTTTTAAGTACACAGAATAATTTGTCAGGAACATTGAACTCAGTTGGACTCTGTGAATATTGCTGTTGTGTGGACTGTCAGGTAATCCTTTGGCTCTATTTGACTCATGGAGCTTTGAACTCTTTAAAACTCAGTTGGACTCTTTGGACTCAGTTAACTCCATTCTGGCCTTTTGAGTCAGTGGCTTTTGTTTGACTCTTTGACTGCTTTGCTTTGGACTTTGTTACTCTTTGATGGACAATACCAACACACTTTTGAACTTTTGGACTCTTTTGGACTCTTTGGACTCTTTGAACTCTTTTAGTTATTTTACATTGTGTATATCCCTGTTTGATATTTGTTTATATGTACAGTAAACATTTTTTGTATAAAAAGGCGTTTATCTCCTTTCTTTAAAAGTGATGCCCATCTCCTCACTGCGTTCGAAGTACGTTTATTCTCTTACAAAACTTAGGGTCTAGCCAGTGCTTTTCCGGGGACAAAAATCCCAACAGTTGTTCTGTCTCTTCGCTGTCTTTTTTTTTTTTTTTTTTTTGTTTTATGTACACATAACTTTATTAAACTAGACATCTTTTCACATATGTCTTACCCGGGGTGTGGAGGCACTTGTGGTGTAATCGTTATTATCATAGGAAATGGAGACGGCAACACGAGTTCAAACCCTGGACAAGGCTACAAGCATTTCACATAACGCTAATAAAAGTAAGTAAAGTAAAGTTGGCGAAGTGGCAAGGGAGTCTATCCCCTTTTCAATAACGTTAGACTAGAGAAATATTTTGTTGAGGAGGAGCGCCACACCTACTGTCAGCTCCCCACTTTAAGGCACAGATCAGATTACCCAAGCTGTGCTACTCATTGGGAAAGGTGTGCATCCAATTATTCTCCCTCCAGCTATGGTAAATAGTAGGGCAGACTGGGTCTTTTACTTTATAGTCTCTTGAGCTATGTATCAACCAGTCTAGGTCGAAGGAAGAAATTATATTAGCATTTAGATATAGATAGATAGAACACTGTATGTAATTCTTGTTTATTTACTAAAACAAGACATTAACAAACATGGTATTTAAAGTAAAGATAAATATGACCAATTGAAATAGATAGATAGATGGATAGTTTTGAATAGCTTGAGCTGGGTCGTTTTTTGTCACCCGGGCAGCAACTATTGTTTTTTTAATGTGGTCTACTTGAAAATTATCGAACTGGAATTTTTTTTATTGAAATGACAAAAGTTTGAACCCCTTCTCCCTCCAATCATTTAATTGATTAAAAAAAAGGGCATTCATTATAAAATTAATTCATTAATGAATAAAGTGCTGAAAATTTCGTTAAAATTGGACATTTCCTTGATTTTGCTAACCGTTTTTAAATTTTAAAAATTTTATTTAGAATTTATTAATTACCTCCCTTTAATTTTTTTGAACATACCTACTAAGGCGTACCGCAAATATAGAAAAAAAAAATCTTAATTATCTCCCCTGGATTTTGGAATTCTTCTCTGGCGTGGAAGCAAGATGGCGGCATCCAAAACAAATTTGTCTGTCTTTCGAGGCATAATTAGAGAATTACAACGTATTTACGGCAAGGTAAGAAATCCGATTAAAAATACAACCAAGAAAAAAATCCTTGTTACCATTTTTAGCCGGTAAAGTAACATAGAGTTAGTTTTTCTTTATCTAAATAGTTTTTATTACTTTTTCTTCATTTTTGTAAATGGCATTGTTTTGGGTTTTTTTTATTACAGTGGACGACTTCGTTTTTGCTTGTAAATTTTTTTAATCAGAATTAAAACTTCTTTCTTTATTATAAGTAAATAAATAGCAGCAATCATTACCCCCCCCCACACACACACACACACACTCGTTAAACTTTTATAGCAAGATTCTTTAACCTCCAGTTTGCCCCTCTATTTCCCGCATCAAGAGAACCGTCACTAGATAAAAGAACTACCAAGGTAGACAATCATACATACATACAATACATACCATACATACACACAACTGACCTTTTATATATTTTATTAGATGGTCATTTAGATACTAACAGTCTTTTTCTTAGCTTTATTTATTTATCTATTTAACCTAACTAGCAAATATATGCAACCCTCCGGGTGCAAGTTTTAAGTTTTAATATAATAAAATATCAATATTAAATTAGAAGGCTAATGAAACTGAATAAGAATGTAGATAAAAAATTTTTTAAAAAATAGAACATCTTTTGGAAAAATAACTCTTCCATCATTTTCCCCTACTCCCGTCTTTCATTGGAAATTTTCCTAAATTAACTATTTTAGTTAAAATAGGAAGTAAAGAATAAAATTCAGTTTATTTCTTCTTTTTTATGAATTTGCCTTTTAAGATTTATCCGAGATTTTTGCTCATATTCAATAAGATAAACCAAAACAATTTAGAAATTAATAATACTAAGCATAAATTTATTAAAATCAAATTTTAAGATCATATGCAAATTACCTTCCAATTCACAACTGTAAACCGCTATTTTTCTTGTTATATAAATAACAATGCATGTTATTAGTATGTAGATATGGTCAACAGTGGGCTTCGGCTCTGGACCATTTGATATAATTACGCGTCAATTTCCAGGGGGGCCAATCCCCCCAGGCAACACCTCCCCGTTGATTTTAAAGGGAGGGCTTGGGTTTTATTGCCCAGTGCTGAGGCGCCCCCCTTGAGGGGGAAATGCCGACGGGATCGACGCAATTTTTTCAACACCGCCACCCATGAGCTTCGGTTTGTGGGGGTCCCAAACGTTAATAGGCCTTGGTGCCTGACCCGTACAAGTGGGGTACGTGGAAAAATATCATGTAGATTGTCAACCAGTCTTATGATGTAAAACAATTTTATTAATAATTGGAAAAGTTTAAATAAAAATAAAATCATGGAGAATAAAGGAAATTGTTGACTTGAATAGAAAATGTAGTTTCGGTACAGACATAAACCCACATCTCCATTATAAATAGATTAACTGTAGAGCAAGAAGCTCAGATCACATCTTAATATTACCTAAAATGAGTGTAATGGTTTAAGGAGCAAAAGCAAGCAGATTCTTGTTAAAGAGTTCATTCTTCATATGCTCCATACTCCTATCTGTGGCATCTTCTTGGGGGTGGGGGGGATTCAATGAGAAAATATTTACATATAATGCATTCAAATTTATGGAGGCAACAAATGGTTGGAGTCATAGGAAAATGAACTATCGACCAGAAAGTTCAATTCCTGGATGAAGCTTGTTTGGCATTTCACATATCGCTAATAACGCTTGGGAAAAGGTATGAAATCCAATTCCTCCTCCAGCTATGGGTAAATAGCAGGGCACACTGGGCATTTTTAACCATGGCTAGGTAACCAGTCTAAGAGAAGGAAAACTTCTGAATTCAAATCTGTTAAACCACCTTGTGTCGCATCCTGCTAGTCTGAGGGGTTGGTAAATATATAATATATATGCATTCCAAAATTTATTTTTAAAAGTAGAATAAAATAATAGAAAAGCCATGGTTGTAAAACCTCATCTCTGAAAGAATGATGACAGGTTTCGTCGTTATTTAAATTTCATCCATAACAATATATTTATGTTTTTCCATTTATCTTCTCATATATATATATATATAATATATATATATATATATAAGTAAAAGTAAAGTAAAAGTCGACGGGGCGGCCTATAAGTCCGGTATCAGCCTGTCCAGCGAGGGAGTCCCTATCCCTTTTCACTAGCGCTAAAGAGAGGAAAGAAGCCACACAGAAAAGAAGCCAAAAAGGAAGGAGAGACGACAGCAACTCCAGCAAGCATCAACGTTTGTTAGCAGTCACTGCACCAGAAGATTGCCATTCAAAAAATTGGTCTGTTCAGTCCACTCACGGTAGTTGCAGATAAAAGAAAGGGGGGGACACTACGACCAATCGTCTTTAGTAGATGGAAGGATGCCAACAGAACGAGATTATATATATATATTGTAATATATATATATATATATTATTTTGAGATATATTTTTGTTCTGTATCCGTTTTCGGAAGTAAACATATATCAGGTTTGGCATTAGTGTTGAAGCATTAAAGTGCCTAATATTATAATAACTAGCAAATATATGCCACCCTCCGGGTGCAAATTGTATTTAAAGAATAAAAATTCAGTTATTTTTTCTTGTTAATTGAATTTCAATTTAAGATTCATTGGAAGAGGATTTTTGCTTATATTCATTAAAATAAAAACCAAACAATTAGTAAATCCAATAATACTAAGCACATATTTTTTAAATCACATTTTTAATATCAATAATGCCAAATTGCCTTCCCGTTCACACTGTAAACCGCTATTTTTGTTGTATATATAAATATAATTGCATGTTGTTAGTATGCTGGATATGGTTAACAGTATTAATAATGGTTAAATCCAATTTTTATTATAATTGAGGTTTAATTAAAAAATAAAATTATTGAGAAAATGTGATGTCAATAACTAAGTAGTAGTGATATAGTTTCGGTTACAGACAGAAAAACACACAATTCCATTATAATTAAGATGTAGTTATCAGAATAAATCATATATTATTCCCAGCATGAATATATTATTGTACTACATTATTATAATATAGCAATTTAATGCTTCACACTAATGCCCAAACCTGATATATGCTACTTCCGAAAACAGATACAAAAATATATCTCAAATATATCACTAGAAGCATACAGAGACTCCCATCAACACCATATATATAATATATATTATATGAATATATAGGTAAATTATTATTATTGTTCGGAGAATTGATTATAGAGGGCTCAATTACTTATGTAAGAGCTTATATTTATTTATTTATTATAATTAATAATACAATTTAAAAAAGTGTCCTACCATTGGTTTCCTGAATAACACTTTTTCGGTGTTTATTTCGTCGTCAGAGGCCGTTGACTTTTTTTTAACTAGATAATATATATTATATATAATATTAAGGATACCAATACACTTAAACAGATAACCAAAAAACTGATTTAATTATAATTCACTACAACAGTACTACGACTTCAGGTTCAAAGTGATCTAGGAGTAATGCAATGAAGGGGTACTCCATACTCACCAAAGCTCAGAACTGGAGCCTCACCACAGTACAGCTTAGAGTGTCATACCCAGGATCTTGAGAATTATGATAATCTATATATTCCATAGGGTCGGCTTAGCTCACGGTAGAAGCGTTTCGGCTAGGAATCACCAAGGTTCCTGCGTCTCGATACCGGCCCTACTGCCAACTCAGCGTATGAAAGTAAGCACAGGGATACTTGCGGTAAGTAAGGAGCTGATGGTAGGTTGGCGCTCCCTCAGACGCTAAAAAATCATCTCCTTGGTCTAGCGCTAGTGAAAGGGGAGTAGGCTCCCTCGCTGTCTGTGATACCCGACATTAGGCCGTCCGAACGACTTTTACTGTTTATAATCCAATTAAAAGTATGACCGTCATCTTCAACACCCTCTCATTAAAAAAATGAGAGCCATCCAAATCGCCAAGATAAATGCAAAAAATGAAATCCTGATTATCTGGTGTTGCTTATCTGCCAAATCTTATTCTTATGAGTCTCAATGATAATGGACAATTCATGTTTTTGTTTTAAAGAAAGAAGGGAAGAAAAGGCATGCTAACACAGAAAAATATTAATAAAAAGAAAGAGAGTATGGAAAAAAAAAAATCGAGAGAGGGGGTGAGCACACAGAAGTGTTCATGCTAATCTGTTCAATGAAAAGGAAAGAAAGAGAAAGAAAAAAAAAAAGAGAGGGAAGTTAATCAAGACTATTATTATACTTTTACATAATGAAACTAATTTAGCAATAGCTCTAAAAGTAAATAAATCATAACGTAATAATGTAATTATCATATTGTGGATATCCATTCGGTCTGCTTATTAGTAAAAACTTAATTATAAAAATTTTAAAAAATCAACTTCCCAATGTCCGAACGAGAAACTCCTAGTAAGTGGTAAAGTAGTAAATAATGGGTTACTGTCGGTAATCAGGCTAAACAGCGAGTGAGTCTATCCTCTACTCGTGTGCTATAGACCAGGGATTTTGTTTTGCTGAGGTGAGCACCATACCTAACAAATCAGCTCCCCGATACTTTACTATGCACAGATCAAGAATACCCAAGCTGTGCTACTCACTGCGCGAGTTGATGCACGAAGACTGATAATAAACCAGGAGTATTCATCTAGAGTGATACCCTACTGACCTAAACCAAATGCATTGAAAAGTTAGGTATTCCCAGATAATTCCAACCTAAAAAAGGGAACCACTTCTGAATGAATTTTATCTGTTAATTAACATCTCTCATTATTCATCATTAAACTAACCCCTAAACCCTGTGGGGATGTCTTCCCTTGCTGGAAGAGTTTATCTTCCCTCTGGTTTCCCAGGTTTTTGACCACAGGGTTTTTTTTTGTATTTAAAGCACCTGTTTTAGAACTCTCAGCCTCTCTTCTTCTTCGCAGCACCTCAGCACATGGGTTTAAAATTTATGTCTACACCCTTCTCAGTGTGGCGCTTCTTCGCTCCCAACGCAACGCTAGTAAGTGACATTGCCCTATTGACCTCCATTATCCCATTACTTCTATATGTACATTTAGGTATCTCTTGTATACCCCTTATTGTATCTCTATTCATGAATGTGTTCCTTATTATAATCTTCTTTGTATTTCTGTTTATATGTATCATTCCATGTGCTTGTATAAGTCCTTTTGTAGTATGTAACACTGTGTCGCGAGTTGTTTTTCAATTTTATTATAACTTTGAGACTTACAACCCTAATCCAACCCCAGTCTTCTTTTTTCCTAGATAGTTTATTAGTCGTTGTAGAGCGTTCGGCTAGAAACCAACAAAGGTTCCTATTCGATACCGTCTCTCGCCAAACTCAGCGATATGAGATAGCACAGGGATTCTGTCGGGCTAAAGTAAGGAGCTGATGGGTAAGGTGTGCGTGCTCCACCCTCAGATGCTAAAAAAAACAATTCCTTGGGTCTAGCGTTCTATTGAAAAGGGATAGTCCTCCCTCCTGACTGGCTGATACCGACTTTAGGCCGCCCCGTCGACTTTTTTAACTAGATCAATAAATGAAATAATAATTTATCAGCAATCAGAGTGGTCTCCTTTTTTAGGTTTGGAAATAACCCAGCTTCATTCTCAAATTTTAGAGTACGACAATTGCTCTAATACAAATCCCGCTATCATGTTCAGTTAGAGTACACTGTTTCTCTATATTGTCCCAACCTATTGCCCTTATGGCAAAACCAAACTCTTTTTATATATAATTATTTACTAATCTTAGCTTAGATGTGGCACAAGGCTGAAGTAAGGGGCCGCCCAGTGAGAAACTAAACAAAGATCTGCAAATCTAGCTAGCTATATCATTGACACGGCTGGGTGTGAGAATGCCCTTTTTGGTTTTGGTTTGGTTTTAGGCAAACTCACCTCTAGTGGTAGTTTAATGCCAATAAAGGGTTTCTGTAATAAAGT
This sequence comes from Doryteuthis pealeii, assembly GCA_023376005.1. Lineage (NCBI taxonomy): Eukaryota > Metazoa > Mollusca > Cephalopoda > Myopsida > Loliginidae > Doryteuthis > Doryteuthis pealeii. Next base: position 60,577,062 of record CM042173.1, read on the forward strand.
TCATACTCTTAATGGAGTACCAACTTCTTTTTATACAAACTAATAAGGGCCGCAAGATTGGAATCCTAACAGGACTAAAAAAAGAAAAAAGTAATCCGTGAAAGAGCCTAAAGTCGTATAGCAAATCAGTCAGGAGTCTACCTTTTTCAAATTAGTGCCGTCTAAACAAGGAAATTTTGTATTACGCAGTCTGAGGTGGACCGCCCACTCCATCAGTCCTTCTTTTAAACCGACAATCCCTGGTCTAATCTCATATGCTGAGTTTTGGCAAGACCTATGAACTAGATCCTTCGTGTTTTCTTTACCAACGCTCTACCATGGGTGCAACCTCTTGCGGCTTCATTTAATGCAGGCAAAAAGTTTTGAAAAGATTAGTAGCAATAGTTTGGTAGAAGTTTTTTTAAACTCAATATTTTCTATTTGGCCATAGATGAGACCTAAACAGGTACTACCACTCCGAGTGTACCTGGAAGCAATGGTGATGAAGGGGTGCTTCCACATTCCCCAAAATCCAGAACTGGAACCTCACCATCAGAAAGAGTTTAACAACAATTCCAGGATGTAGACCCCTCAGCCACGCCTTCTAGCACCCATATGGTAGATCCCTTTTTATCAATTATGTGCTACAAGTGGTGACTTAGAAAATAAGTGTCTTCATATGACGTTAAACTGCATCTAGTGGTGATATTCTAATTCTGGTGCTGTGGGGGAGTGTGGAGTACCTCTTCATCGCCATTACTCCCAGGTCCACTCTGACGGTAATGGTAGTACTGTTAGGTATGGGTTTAAATAGATTAAAAATGATTTTAAAAAATTTGTTTTAAAAAAAATTGTTTAAAAAAAAATTGAATGCCCATCATGAAGGAATAAAACATAAAATAACCCAACAAGGTTTGACATGCCATAAAATCCAACCAAGCAATCATGTTTCGTTTTTGCATGCATACAATCTGAATGAAAAATTCTAGTACTTTTGTTTGTTTGTTTTTTTATTGTTAGTTTTTATTTTTTCCAAAAATTTTATTTTGAAAGCTTATTGACCAATGAGAAAGAAAAAATGGGGGGGGTAATGGCTAAATGAAATCGTAATAATTACATAAACTCAAATAGTCAGAATAATAATTAATTACATCCTGCGCAATCAATATAAAATTGTCACACTGATCATCCGTACGCATAAAATGATCACATTTATTCTACGGAAACAACCATAACGCAAAAGAAACTTTTTATGCTTCTAAAATAGAAAAGAAAACATGGTTTTTGCCAATTTATTATCAAATAGAAGATAATAAATTTATTTTTGTAATTATTTTAAACAATTATTTATGTTTTATTTGTTTATTCAATTATTATTTATTTATTTATTTATTCATTGCGAAGAGAATACGGAACAGAAATTTGAACTCTGCGGATATTATGAATAGACCTTTAACAGTAAAAACCAATAACTTAGATATTATGAACAAAAAAAAATGCAATAAAAAAAATATAAGACAAATATTTAAAAAGAAATATTTAAAATTTAAAAACATTTTTTCGGGGGTGTTAGGATTTTTATTTATTTAATTTATCATCACGTACAAATAAATTTGTCAAAAACGTTCGAATAATTCATAATTTATTATTTTATCTAGTAAGAATATAATTACGAATTAATAGACAGAATTTTCAGAAAATGTTTAAATAGAATTGATCTACAAAAATATATTTAAAAATTAATATTAAAAACGTGATTTAAAATCACACACACAAGAGACAATAATACTATACAAACAAACAAAAAGAAACAACGTTTAAAACCAAAGACGAACAATCAAGGGGTTAAAAATAATACTGAATATTCGGCTTCTGTAGAACCGGGGTCCGTTGTTCGAGGAATTCATAATTTGACCAAATCTTAGAATAAATATCAGAGAGTTTTCCTGTTTTCTCCTTCCTGTGTTTTATTCGTGTTAGCCATTGTCGGGTGAATTTGCTGTTTCTATAAATCAATATAAAGTCAATGAGTTATTTCCCCTTACCTTTCTTAAACTAAGGGCGGTAATTTTTTTTTTAAGTACAATTATTTATTTTATTCTACTATATTTTTTATTAGTATTATTCTAATTCATTTATAGTATATTATTATATAATTTATTATATTATATGTTTATTATCATATTATTATTATTATTATTATTATTATTATTATTATTATTATTATTATTATTATTTATTATATTCAATTTATTATTATATATTATTTATCTCATCATCATCACATCTTTATTATATCATTATTTACATCATATTTATTATATTATTTATTTATTTTATCTATTAATTACATTATTATTTATTATATGTATCTATTATTATATTTATTATATTATTCCTTATATTTATATATATCATTATTTTTCTTAGTATTATTTTATTTCATTTATTTTACATATTATATATGTATATTATTTTTGTATCATTAATATTATTATTAAAAAAAAGGATTTAAATTTAGATATTTTATATATAATTAAAAATTAAAATTAATTAAAAAATGAATATATCGGGCAAAATTTGATTGAAAATATTTTCTATTATTTTATTATATTATCACAAACTGAATTTTCTGATTTGTAATTTTATCTTTTTCCAAATAAAAATAGGAATTATCTTTTAATTATTTATAGATATGTTCCCCCTTTTCTCGTCAGGGGAGATAATAAATTTTTATTTTTTATTTTTCAAATTTGAATATAAAAAATTATCAAAAATTGTCCAATTTTAATGAAATTTTCAGCTCTTTGTTCATTAAGGACTTAATTCTATCATGAATAGCTTATTCTATTAAAAAAAAACTTTAAAGAATGTGTTTTTTATCAATTATGATTGGGTGTGGGGGCCAACCTCCAGACCCTAATTTTGATTTTTTATTTTTTACTCTACAGAGAAAAAAGTCCTATCACCTGGGGCTTTAGAATACACCGACTGCACCTCTGCAGAGGGTAAGACCCCAGGCCACCTGTTAGCGTAGAGTGCTTAAGGACGAAATCCTGGTGGAGGAGCAGCCCATGACTTGCAACACCCCACTTTAGCCCTTACATAGTCTAGATGGGTGCAGAAGAGCCCCTCTGATCAATCGGCTGGTCATGTCAACCCCAAGTACCTACATGATTTTCCCAACCCATTGCCTTTATGGCAAGCCCCAACCCTTTTTTATTTATATGTTGCTAGAAGGTGGTGGTTGAAGGTCTTCATGTCCTGGGAATGATGTTAAACTCTATCTGATGGTGAGGTTCCAGTTCTGGAGTTTGGGAATGGTGGAGCACGCCTTCATCACCATTGCTCCCAGGTCCACTCGGACCCGGAAGTGGTAGTACCTCTATAGGTTAAATAGAAAAATGTGTTTTTAAAAATTGAGTATCCATTAAGAATGAATTATTTTCAAAACTTTGCAGGCATTAAATGACCCACTGAGGTTGATATGCCATAAAAAATTAAAAAACAAACAGAGAAAACAAATCCAAATCCGTAAAACTTAGTGAATAGATGTAGAACTATCCTCCAGTTTTAAAGGAATTGGTTTTGTGAAATAACTTGTGGGGTCAAGTTTGTTCATTTGAATAAAAAATCTGTACATTGTCCATGAGTATGTGTTTCCTATTGTATGTATTTTTCCATGGGCTCACAGAATAAGTCTATGTTGTTATTATATTATAATTCTTTGTCGGAAATTAATTTATGTAAGTGTACCACATACTGCTAGTTATAAGAACATCTTCATCTTACCTACATATTATAGGAAGATTCCCAACTGCTCTGCATACAGAAATTTCTCTTAACCGTGACTATTAAAAGAACCCAACTTATTATAAGAACATCTTCCATCTTATACTGACATTAAAAGACCCAACTTATTATAAGAACATCTTCTCTTAATACTGACATTAAGACCCACTGAAATTGATGCTGTAAACCAAAACCAAAACAATAAAAACTAAAAGGCAAGAGAGCCGAGTCCTTCCTACAGTTTAAATATACCCCAACCCTTTTTATCATATGGGTGCTAGAAGGCGGTGGCTGTTCGGGTCTACAATGTCCTGGGAAATGACGTTAAACTCTATCCTGATGGTGAGGTTCCAAGTTTTGGAGGTTTGGGGATGTGGAGCAACCCATTCATCACCATTGCTCCTGGTTCACTCTGACCGGAGTGGTAAGTCCCCGTTAGGGTCCCATCTATGGGTTAAATAGAAAAATGTATTTATAAAAAATTGTATTATCCATTAGAAATTGATTTAATTTCAAAACTTTAAATCGGCATTAAATGATCCACCTTGAAGTTTGATATGCCACAAAACCAAAAACAAACCAACCAAACAGTTAAATAGTTCCACCCACTATAACAACCATTTCACAAGTGGAGGATCTTATATCGCTATCTTGTCTTCTTGTCCCTGTAATTGTTGTGGAATTTATAAGAAGAAATGTGGCTATCCCGGCCTCACTGGACACTAGGCAGCAGTCCTTAGGTCACATGAATGCCAAACTATAAAGGGGGGTTTCAACCAGAACCGCGACCGGGGTCACCACGGTATTACGAAAGGCATCTCTTTTCGTTCCACTGGAGCTTGCCATAGCAGTCGTCTGTCGCTAGTAGCGGCGGCTGTTGCGTTCGGCAGGGCAGTTCGCCATCTCCATCGGACATGGCTTGTCGTCTTTGCATACGCGGCAGGGTGCACGAATGGGCAAACCGACTTGACATCAGCAACAGGCGGGATTTTGTCGTCGCCGTCTTGTTTCAAACCCTGAGGAGTGTGAGATGAGGGATCGCTCGTAGACCACTTGACTTCAGGCTCAGGGTGTCGTATTTTCACTGTTTACAAGCGTTTGTTTTACGGCATATCAACCTGTCACTGACCTATAACTAGAAGCGGCTACCTGGCATCACCTGGGTAGAAAGGGGCAGGGCTGCAAAAAAGTAAGTCTTGCAGATCCATTAATTCATTACTGAATCAGGAGTTAGATCCTTGCAGGATGCCCCATTAAAATCCCAATGTAAAAAAAGACCTTGCGTTGATCCGGTCTGGTGGAGCATCAGAAAAAATGTAACGAGATGATGAATGTCCTGAGTTTTGCGAGGACTACTATTAAAAAAGAGAGGAAGAAGAAATAAGAGATAGTAAAGGGTTTTAAAAAAAAAGTGATGAACATAAAACAGTTTGTAGGGAATTTGACCGGGGCGTGACCCCCCAAATGGAGAACTGAAAGCCAACCGGAAGTTTCGGGTGTTGACCGGAACCGGAAGTCACGTGGTCACGAGGAACGCCGAAGAAAAATACCGGGCTCTTTTTGCTTTCCAAGGCCTAGGGTACGGACAGGCCTCTAGTCCCTAGTGTGGGATTACAGTAATTTAACAGTGTCCTCTCTCTCTCTTTCTCTCTGCTTTTCCTCCTCTCCGAAACAACCCATGAGACGAGCCTGAAAATAAAAGCTAACTAGCTTGTGACTATATATTTCTCGCGTTGTACCTTTTTATCAACAAGACGACCGCCGCGTACCAAATACCTTTTTAGTGCCGTGAATTTGGAGGCACGTTGACAAGACCCGCTAGACAACATATATCTCTATTAGAACGGTACAAAAAAAAAAAAAAAAAAAAAAAAAAAAAAAGTGCACAGATCCTCTGAAAAGAAAAATTAATGTCTCCTGTCTAAAATATTAAATGCAAAAGAGAAAAAAATAGTATTTAAATCTTATTGTTTAATTATCTTCATGAATATAAATCATATCTTCATTATTTTTGCTCAAAAAGCAAGATCTGGTGATAGTGAATGTGTATTTATATTTACTTTGTCATTAATTGTTTTACTTTTTGTAGTTTCAGCTGAACATACACACATACATCCACACAACTGCCCTTTATATATGTACTAGAAGTGGATACCCAGCAATGCCTGGGTAGAGGGGGAGGGAATCCCCGTGTATTGATTTGTTTATTTTTGAGATTTACAAATGCTGAACATTTCTAAGTAGAATTCTATTTCTATGTATATTTTAATTTTTAGATATCTTCGAATATAAATCAAATAATCATAATTTTTTAACCAAAAGCAAGATCTGGTGATAGTGAATGTGTATTTATATTTACTTTGTTTTATTCTTGTAGTTTTCTCTAGACATACATAGTGATCGAAATGTCTTGTCAGACGACTGCCACTCCTTCATCCATTGTCTGTTTGTGGGCTCTTTCATGACTTTTTAATCCCGCCAAAGTCCTGCATATCCTTGAGCATATCTGGCACACATAACGATTGGTGTTGACTGCGTCGACAGGTGTTGTATACTCATCATTGTCCTCATGTTGGGGATCATGCTGGGTCTTAGAGTGTGGCATGGTAGAGACAACAATTGTAGTCGGGTAGCTCTTATGTGATTTCATGTGATTGACCAACCCCGCCTTTGATAATAAGTCCCGGTTACACTCCTCACAGATCCATACATCACAAGAATTGGCTGGCAGAGTTTCTCGTTTTTGGCACGCTCTTCTGAGTTTTGCTTGGTCCACCCTTGCAGCTTCAAACAGTTCTGCACCCCTGTATATCACAGCCCTCCATTGCACACTAGAAACTACTTCACACTATCAGGAAACCATTTTTTTTTTTTGGCTTGTGTTGTGGTCTTTTGCCAAAAAGGAGCTCACCATAAAAAAGCTGTTTTGGTAGTCTAGAGTCATCAAGCCGAACAAGATGACCTGCCCAATGCATTTGATTCCTCATCACAATTGCAGCAACGCTAGTTGTTTTGGCTTTGGTTAAGACAGCCGTATCTGGAACATGGCTCTCCCACTTCAGACCAAGGAAATGTCTAAGACAGCACTGATGGAATCTTTCAAGCTGCCTCATATGAGAATGATACAACGTCCAGGTTTCAGAAGCATAGAGCAAGGATTACAACACACATGCTTGATACACAGACACTTTAATTGCAAGAATTATATCACCATCGGACCAGACTCTGTCTTCTAGCTTACCAAAGGACCGAGATGCACTGTTTATTCTCTGTTTGATTTCCGCATCAAGAGAACCGTCACTAGATAAAGAACTACCAAGGTAGACATACATACATACATACAATACATACATACATACACACAACTGACCTTTATATATTTATAGATGGTCATTTAGATACTAACAGTCTTGTTTCTTAGCTTTATTTATTTATCTATTTAACCTAACTAGCAAATATATGCACCCTCCGGGTGCAAGTATTTAAGTTTTAATATAATAAAATATCATATTAAATTAGAAAGGCTAATGAAACTGAATAAGAATGTAGATAAAAAGATTTTTTAAAAATAGAACATCTTTGAAAAATAACTCTTCCATCATTTTCCCTTACTCCCGTCTTTCATTGGTAAATTTTCCTAAATTAACTATTTAGTTAAAATAGGAAGTAAAGAATAAAATTACAGTTATTTCTTCTTTTTAATGAATTTCTTTTAAGATTTATCCCCGAGATTTTTGCTCATATTCAATAAGATAAAACCAAACAATTAGAAATTAATAATACTAAGCATAAATTTATTAAAATCAAATTTTTAAGATCAATATGCAAATTAGCCTTCCAATTCACACTGTAAACCGCTATTTTCTTGTATATATAAATACAATTGCATGTTATTAGTATGTAGATATGGTCAACAGTGGCTTCGGCCTCTGGACCATTGATATAATTAACGGCGTCAATCCCAGGGGGCCATCCCCCCAGGCAACACCTGCCCCCTTGATTTAAAGGGGCAGGGCTGGGTTTATTGCCCAGTGCCTGAGGCGCCCCCCTTGAGGGGGAATGCCGACGGGATCGACGCAATTTTTTCACCCGCCACCCATGAGCTTCGGTTTGTGGGTGGTCCCACGTTAATAGGGCCTTGTGCCTGACCCGTACAAGTGGGGTACGTGGAAAATATCATGTAGATATGGTCAACAGTCTTAATGATGTAAAACAATTTTATTAATAATTGAAGTTTAAATAAAAATAAAATCATGGAGAAATAAGGAAATTGTGACTTGAATAGTAATGTAGTTTCGGTTACAGACATAAAAACCCACAATCTCCATTATAATAAGATTAACTGTAGAGCAAGAAGCTCAGATCACATCTTAATTTACTAAATGAGTGTAATGGTTAAGGAGCAAAGCAAGCAGATTCTTGTTAAAGAGTTCAATTCTCAGTATGCTCCATACTCTATCTGTGCATCTTCTTGGGGGTGGGGGATTCAATGAGAAAATATTTACATATAATGCATTCAAATTTATGGAGGCACATGGTTGGAGTCATAGGAAATGAACTCATCGACCAGAGTTCAATTCCTGGATGAAGCTGTTTGCATTTCACATATCGCTAATACCCTTGGGAAAGGTATGAATCCAATTCTCCCTCCAGCTATGGGTAAATAGCAGGGCACACTGGGCATTTTAACCATGGCTAGGTAACCAGTCTAAGAGAAGGAAAACTCTGAATTCAAATCTGTTAAACACCTTGTGTCGCATCCTGCTAGTCTGGAGGGGTTGGTAAATATATATATATATGCATTCAAATTATTTTAAAAGTAGAATAAAACAATAATAGAAAGCCATGTGTAAAAACCTCATGCTCTGAAGATGATGACAGGTTTCTCGTTATTTAAATTTCATCCATACAAATATATTTATGTTTTTCCATTTATCTTCTCATATATATATATATATATATATATATATATATATATAAGTAAAAAGTAAAGTAAAGTCGACGGGGCGGCCTAAAGTCGGTATCAGCCTGTCAGCGAGGGAGTCTATCCCCTTTTCACTAGCGCTAGAGAGGAAAGAAGCCACCACAGAAAAGAGAGCCAAAAGGAAGGAGAGACGACAGCAACTCCAGCAAGCATCACCGTTTGTTAGCAGTCACTGCACCAGAGATTGCCATTCAAAAATTGGTCTGTTCAGCCACTCACGTAGTTGCAGATAAAAGAAAGGGGGGGACACTACGCCATCGTCTTTAGTAGATGGAAGGATGCCAACGAACGAGATATATATATATATATGTATATATATATATATATATATATTTGAGATATATTTTTGTTCTGTATCCGTTTTTCGGAAGTACATATATCAGGTTTGGGCATTAGTGTGAAGCATTAAAGTGCTATATTATAATAACTAGCAAATATATGCACCCTCCGGGTGCAAGTATTTAAAGAATAAAATGTCAGTTATTTTTTCTTGTTAATGGATTTCATTTAAGATTCATTGAAGAGATTTTTGCTTATATTCATTAAAATAAAACCAAACAATTAGTAATCAATAATACTAAGCACATATTTATTAAAATCACATTTTTAATATCAATATGCAAATTAGCCTTCCCGTTCACACTGTAAACCGCTATTTTGTTGTATATATAAATATAATTGCATGTTGTTAGTATGCTGATATGGTTAACAGTATTAATAATGTAAATCAATTTTATTAATAATTGAGGTTTAATTAAAAATAAAATCATTGAGAATGTGATGTCAATAACTAAGTAGTAGTGATATAGTTTCGGTTACAGACAGAAAAACACACAATCTCCATTATAATAAGATGTAGTTATCATAATATATTCATATTTATTCCCAGATGAATATATTATGGTAACAACATTATTATAATATAGCACTTTAATGCTTCACACTAATGCCCAAACCTGATATATGTACTTCCGAAAAACAGATACAAAAATATATCTCAAATATACTCACTAGAAGCATACAGAGACTCCCAATCAACACCATATATATATATATATATATATAGATATATATAGGTTAAATTATTATTATTGTTGGAGAATTGATTATAGAGGGCTCAATTACTTATGTAAGAGCTTTATTTATTTATTTATTTATTTATAATTAATAATACAATTTAAAAGTCGGTCCTACCATTGGTTTCTGAATAACACTTTTTCGGTGTTATTCGTCGTCAGAGGCGTTGACTTTTTTTTTAACTAGATATATATATATATATATATATTGAAGGGATACCAATACTACTTAAACAGATAACCAAAAAAACTGATTTAATAAATTCACTACAAGTACTACGACTTCAGGTCAAAGTGGATCTAGGAGTAATGGCAATGAAGGGGTACTCCATACTCACCAAAGCTCCAGAACTGGAGCCTCACCACCAGTTACAGCTTAGAAGTGTCATACCCAGGATACTGAGAATTTAGATTAATCTATATATCCATAGGGTCGGCTTAGCTCAGTCGGTAGAGCGTTCGGCTAGGAATCACAAGGTTCCTGGTTCGATACCGGCCCTCGCCAACTCAGCGTTATGAGTAGCACAGGGATCTGTGCGGTAAAGTAAGGAGCTGATGGTAGGTGTGGCGCTCCACCTCAGACGCTAAAATAATCTCCTTGGTCTAGCGCTAGTGAAAAGGGGATAGGCTCCCTCGCTGTCTGGCTGATACCGACATTAGGCCGTCCCGACGACTTTTACTTTTATATATCCATTAAAAGTATGACCGTCATCTTCAAACACCCTCTCATTAAAAAAAATGAGACCATCCAAATCGTCCAAGATGAAATGCAAAAAATGTAAATCCTGATTATCTGGTGTTGCTTATCTGCCAAATTCTTATTTCTTATGAGTCTCATGATAATGGACAATCATGTTTTTGTTTTAAAGAAAGAAAGGGAAGAAAAGGGACATGCTACACAGAAAAATATAATAAGAAAGAAAGAGTATGGAAAAAAAAAATCGAGAGAGGGGGTGAGCACACAGAAGTGTTCATGCTAATCTGTTTCAATGAAAAGGAAAGAAAGAAGAAAGAAAAAAAGAGAGGGAGTTAAATCAAGACTATTATTATACTTTTTACATAATGAACTATTTAGCAATAGCTCTAAAGTAAATAAATCAAACGTAATAATTGAATTATCATACTGTGGTATATCCACAGGTCCTGCTATTAGTAAAAACTTAATTTAAAAAATTAAAAAATCACTCTCAATTCGAACGAGAACACTCCTAACGTAGTGGTATAAGTAGTAAAGTGGCTTACTGTCGGTATCAGCTAAACAGCGAGGGAGTCTATCCTCTACTCGTTAGCGCTAGACCATGGAGATTGTTTTGCTGAGGTTGAGCACCATACCTAACATCAGCTCCCGGATACTTTACATGCACAGATCAAAATACCCAAGCTGTGCTACTCATGCGCTGAGTTGACGAGAACTGATATTGAACCAGGAGTCATGCAATTCCTAGGTGGATGTCCTACTGACCTAAACCAAATGACATAAATTAGGATGGATAATTCCAACCTAAAAAAGGGGAACCACTCTGAATGAATTTTATCTGTTAATCAATCTACTCATTATTTTCTCATTAAACTAACCCTAAACCCTGTGGGATTGTCTTCCCTTGGCTGGAAGAGTTATCTTCCCTCTGGTTCCCGGTTTTTGACCACCAGGGGTTTTTTTTTGTATTTAAGCACCTGTTTTAGAACTCTCAGCCTCTTCTTCTTCTGCAGCACCTCACGCACATGGGTTAAAATTTTATGTCTACACCCTTCTCGTGTGGGGGCTTCTGCTCCCAACGCAACGCTAGTAAGTGACATTGCCCTATGGACTCTCCATAACTTCTATATGTACATTTAGGTATCTCTTGTATACCTCCTTATTGTATCTCTATTCATGAATGTGTCCTTTATTATATGTTCTTTGTATTTCTGTTATATGTATCATTTCCATGTGCTTGTATAAAAGTCCTTTTGTGTATTTAACACTCGTGTCCGAGTTGTTTTGTTCAATTTATTATAACTTTGAACCTTACAACCCTAATCCCAACCCAGTCTTCTTTTTTCCTAGTAGATTAATTAGCTCAGTTGGTAGAGCGTTCGGCTAGAAACCACAAGGTTCCTAATTCGATACCAGTTCTCGCCAACTCAGCATATGAGTAGCACAGGGATCTGTGTGGTAAAGTAAGGAGCTGATGGTAGGTGTGGTGCTCCACCTCAGATGCTAAAAAACAATCTCCTTGGTCTAGCGCTATTGAAAAGGTGATAGTCTCCCTCACTGACTGGCTGATACCGACTTTAGGCCGCCCCGTCGACTTTTTTACTAGATCAATAAATGAATAAATAATTTATCAGACAATCAGAGTGGTTCCCCTTTTTTAGGTTGGAAATAACCCAGCTTTATTCTCAAATTTAGAGTACGACAATTGCTCTAATACAAATCCCGCTATCATGTTCAGTAGAGTACACTGTTTCTCTTTCATTGTCCCAATCCTATTGCCCTTATGGCAAAACCACAACTCTTTTTATCATATAATTATTTACTAATCTTAGCTTAGATGTGGCACAAGGTCTGAAGTAAGGGGCGCCCAGTGAGAATCAAACTAACAAAGATCTGCAAATCTAGCTAGCTAATCATTACACCGTGTGAGATGCCCTTTTTGGTTTGGTTTGTTTTACGGCATATCAACCTCAGTGGGTCATTTAATGCCAATAAAGTTTTGTAATAAATTCATTCTTAATGGATACTCAATTTTTTTATAAATACATTTTTCTATTTAACCCATAGATGGGATCCTAACAGGTACTAAAAAAAAAAAGTAAAGTCGTTGGGGCAGCCTAAAGTCGGTATCAGCCAATCAGCGAGGGAGTCTATCCCCTTTTCAATAGCGCTAGACCAAGGAGATTGTATTTAGCGTCTGAGGTGGAGCGCCACACCTACCATCAGCTCCTTACTTTACCGCACAGATCCCTGTGCTACTCATATGCTGAGTTGGCGAAGACCGGTATCGAACTAGGAACCTTGTGGTTTCTAGCCGAACGCTCTACCGACTGTGCAACCTCTGCGGCTCATTTAATGCAGGCAAAGTTTTGAAAGATTAGTAGCAATAGTTTGGTAGAAGTTTTTTTAACTCAATATTTTCTATTTGGCCTATAGATGAGACCCTAACAGGTACTACCACTCCGAGTGTACCTGGAAGCAATGGTGATGAAGGGGTGCTCCACATTCCCCTAAAATCCAGAACTGGAACCTCACCATCAGAAAGAGTTTAACAACATTCCCAGGATGTAGACCCTCAGCCACTGCCTTCTAGCACCCATATGGTAGATGCCCTTTTTATCATATATGTGCTACAAGGTGGTGACTTAGAAAATAAGTGTCTTCGATATGACGTTAAACTGCATCTAGTGGTGATATTCTAATTCTGGTGCTGTGGGGGAGTGTGGAGTACCTCTTCATCGCCATTACTCCCAGGTCCACTCTGACCGGTAATGGTAGTAACTGTTAAGGTATGGGTTAAATAGATTAAAAATGAATTTTAAAAAAATATGTTTTAAAAAATTGAGTTTAAAAAAAAAAAATTGAATGCCCATCATGAACGAATAAAACATAAAATAACCCAACAAGTGTTGACATGCCATAAAATCCAACCAAGCAATCATGTTTCGTTTTTGCATGCATACAATCTGAATGAAAATTCTAGTACTTTTGTTTGTTTTGTTTTTTATTGTTAGTTTTTATTTTTTCCAAAAATTTATTTTGAAAAGCTTATTGACCAAGAGAAAGAAAAAAATGGGGGGGGGGGGTAACTGGCTAAATGAAATCGTAATAATACATCAAACTCAAATAGTCAGCAAAATAATTAATTACATCCTGCGCAATCAATATAAAATTGTCAACACTGATCATCCGTACGCATAAAATGATCACATTTATTCTACGGAACAACCATAACGCAAAAAGACTTTTATTGCTTCTAAAATAGAAAAAAGAAACATGGTTTTGCCAATTTATTATCATAGAGATAATAAATTTATTTTTGTAATTATTAAACAATATTTACTGTTTTATTTGTTTATTCAATTATTATTTATTTATTTATTTATTCATTGCGAAGAGAATACGGAACAGAAATTTGAACTCTGCGGATATTATGAAGTAGACCTTTAACAGTAAAACCAATAACTTAGATATATATGACAAAAATAAAAATGCAATAAAAAAAATATAAGACAAATATTTAAAAAGACATAATTTAAAATTTAAAAACATTTTTTCGGGGGGTGTTAGGATTTTTATTTATTTATTTATTCATCCGACGTACAAATATAATTTGTCAAAAACGTTCGAATAATTCATAATTTATTATTTATCTAGTAAGAATATAATTACGAATTAATAGACAGAATTTCAGAAATGTTAAATAGAATTGATCTACAAAAAATATATTTAAAAATAATATTAAAAACGTGATTTAAAATCACACACAAGAGACAATAATACTTAACAAACAAACAAAAAGAAACACGTTTAAACCAAAGACGAACAATCAAGGGGTTAAAAATAATACCTGATATTCGGCTTCTGTAGAACCGAGGTCCGTTGTTTCGAGGAATTCATAATTTGACCAAATCTTAGAATAAATATCAGAGAGTTTTCCTGTTTCTCCTTCCTGTGTTTTATTCGTGTTAGCCATTGTCGGGTGAATTTGCTGTTTCTATAAATCAATATAAAGTCAATGAGTTATTTCCCCTTACCTTTCTTAAACTAAGGGGCGTAATTTTTTTTTTAAGTACAATTTATTTATTTTATATACTATATTTTTATTAGTATTATTCTAATTCATTTATATATATTATTATTATATTTATTATATTATTATGTTTATCTATCATATTATTATTATTATTATTATTATTATTATTATTATTATTATTATTATTATTATATTCATCATTATTATTTATTAGATCATTATTATTATATTATTTATCATCATCATCATCATCTTTATTATATCATTTATTTATCATATTTATTATATTATTTATTTATTTTATCTATTTATTACATTATTATTTATTATATGTATCTATTATTATATTTATTATATTATTCCTTATATTTATATATATCATTATTTTTCTTAGTATTATTTTATTTCATTTATTTTACATATTATATATGTTATTATTTTTGTATCTTATATATATTTAAAAAAGGATTTTAAATTTTAGATATTTTATAATAAAATTTAAATTAAAATTGAAATTAAAAAATGAATATATCGGGCAAAATTTGATTGAAAATATTTTCTAATTATTATTATTATTATCACAAACTGAATTTTCTGATTTGTAATTTTATCTTTTTCCAAATAAAAATAGAATTATCTTTTAATTATTTATAGATATGTCCCCTTTTCGTCAGGGGAGATAATACATTTTTATTCTTATTTTTTCAAATTTGAATATAAAAAATTATCAAAAATTGTCCAATTTTAATGAAATTTTCAGCTCTTTGTTCATTAAGGACTTAATTCTATCATGAATAGCTTATTCTATACAACAAAAAAATTTAAAGAAATGTGTTTTTTTATCAATTATGATTGGGGGCGGGGGTCAAACTCCAGACCCTAATTTTGAATTTTTTATTTTTTACTCTACAGAGAAAAAAGTCCTATCACCTGGGGCTTTAGAATACACCGACTGCACCTCTGCAGAGGGGTAAGACACCCAGGCCACCTGTTAGCTGTAGGTGCTTAAGGACGAAATCCTGGTGGAGGAGCAGCCCATGACTTGCAACACCCCACTTTAGCCCTTACATAGTCTAGATGGGTGGTCAGAGAAGCCCCCTCTGATCAATCGGCTGGTCATGTCAACCCCAAGTACCTACATGATTTTCCCAACCCGATTGCCCTCATGGCAAGCCCCAACCCTTTTTATTATATATGTGCTAGAAGGTGGTGGTTGAAGGTCTTCATGTCCTGGGAATGATGTTAAACTCTATCTGATGGTGAGGTTCCAGTTCTGGAAGTTTCGGGAATGTGGAGCACGCCTTCATCACCATTGCTCCCAGATCCACTCGGACCCGGAGTGGTAGTACCATCTATAGGTTAAATAGAAAAATGTGTTTTTTTAAAAATTGAGTATCCATTAAGAATGAATTTATTTCAAAACTTTGCAGGCATTAAATTACCCACTGAGGTTGATATGCCATAAAAAACAACAAAAAACAAACAGAGAAACAAATCCAAATCCTTAAAACTTAGTGAATAGATGTAGAACTATCCTCCGGTTTTAAAGGAATTGGGTTTGTGAAATAACTTGTTGGGGTCAAAGTTTGTTCATTTGAATAAAAAATCTGTACATTGTCATGAGTATGTGTATTCCTATTGTATGTATTTTCTCCACGTGCTCACAGAATAAAGTCTATGTTTGTTATTATATATAACTTCTTTTGTCGGATTAATTTATGTACACATATGTATTATAAGAACATCTTCATCTTATACTGACATTAAAAGACCCAACTTATTATAAGAACATCTTCATCTTATACTGACATTAAAAGACCCAACTTATTATAAGAACATCTTCATCTTATACTGACATTAAAAGACCCAACTTATTATAAGAACATCTTCATCTTATACTGACATTAAAAGACCCACTGAAATTGATATGCTGTAAAACAAAACAAACAAATAAAACCTAAAGGCAAGAGAGCCGAGTCTTCCCTACAGTTAAATACCCCAACCCCTTTTTATCATATGGGTGCTAGAAGGCGGTGGCTGCGGGTCTACATGTCCTGGGAATGACGTTAAACTCTATCTGATGGTGAGGTTCCAGTTTTGGAGGTTTGGGGAATGTGGAGCACCCCATTCATCACCATTGCTCCCTGGTTCACTCTGACCCGGAGTGGTAGTCCCTGTTAGGGTCCCATCTATGGGTTAAATAGAAAAATGTATTTATAAAAAATTGTATTATCCATTAAGAATTGATTTATTTCAAAACTTTATCGGCATTAAATGATCCACTGAGGTTGATATGCCACAAAACAAAACAAACCAAACCAAAACAGTTAAATAGTCACCCACTATACAACCATTCCAGTGAGATCTTATATCGCTATCTTGTCTTCTTGTCCTGTAATTGTGTGGAAATTTATTAAGAGAATGGCTATCCGGCCTCACTGGACACTAGCAGCAGTCCCTTAGGGTCACATGATGCCAACTATAAAAGGGGGGGTTCCACAGAATTCGGTCTCTCTTTTTGCCTCTACCCCTTACTAGCAATACTTGACCGTATCATTAGAAGCCCAAGACAGTGACGATTCGTAATCATCACTACATAGAAGCTAGAGTGGCAAACACATACCAAAAACCAATTGCACAGGGCTCAACAAGTTACGAGGAACAGAATTCACAAGGTTTACAGCTAAGTTCCGCAGGCATTTTTATCTGCAACCTTCAATTACATCTAATTATATTTAATTCCCTTTAACTTCCTTTAACAACCTTTTACCTACCAAACACTTTAACTCTTTTGAACTCCTTTGGACTTTTTTGGACTCTTTTGGACTCTTTTGGACTCTTTTGAACTCCTTTGACTCTTTTGGACTCTTTTTAACTCCTTTGGACTCTTTTGACTCTTTGGACTCTTTGAACTCTTTTGAAACTCCTTTGGACTCTTTGGACTCTTTAACTCCTTTGGACTCTTTTGACTCCTTTGACTCTTTGACTCTTTTTTGGACTCTTTTGACTCTTTGGACTCTTGGACTCTTTGAACTCCTTGGACTCTTTTGAACTCTTTGACTCTTTTGAACTCTTTTGGTTGTTTTACATTGTGTGTATCCCTGTTTGATATTTGTTTATATGTACAGTAAACATTTTATTGTATAAAAAGGCGTTTGTCTCCTTTCTTTAAAAGTGATACCCATCTCCTCACTGCATTCGAAGTACGGTTTATTCTCTTACAAAACTTAGGGTCTAGCCAGTTCTTTTCCGGGGACAAAAATCCCTACAGTTGTTCTGTCTCTTCGCTGTTGTTTTTTTTTTTTTTGGTGGGGGGGGGTTAATGTACACATAACTTTATTAAACTAGACATCTTTTCACATATGCCTTACCCGGGGTATGGAGGCACTTGTGGTGTAATGGTTATTATCATAGGAAATGGAGACGGCAACACGAGTTCAAACCCTAGACGAGGCTACAAGCATTTCCCATAACGCTAATAAAAGTAAGTAAAGTAAAGTTGGCGAAGTGGCAAGGGAATCTATCCCCTTTTCGCTAACGTTAGACTAGAGAAATTTTTTGCTGAGGTGGAGCGTCACACCTACTGTCAGCTCCCCACTTTAACGCACAGATCAGATTACCCAAGCTGTGCTACTCATTTCCGGTCCTTGGGAAAGGTGTGCATCCAATTATTCTCCCTCCAGCTATGATTAAATAGTAGGGTAGACTGGGCTCTTATACCTTGGTATGATAACCAGTCTAGGGAAGGAAAAAATTAGCATTTAGTTGGAGACACTGATTAGTACTCAGGTGTATTTCAAGTTGAGTCGACTCTTTTTGTCTTTGTTTTTTTAATGTGGTCTACTTGAAAATTAGGAATTGGAATTTTTTTTATTGAAATGACAAAAGTTTGAACCCCTTCTCCCTCCAATCATAATTGATTAAAAAAAGACATAGGTCATTCATTATAAAATTAATTCATTAATGAATAAAGTGCTGAAAATTTCGTTAAAATTGGACATTTCCTTGATTATTGCTAACCGTTTTAAAATTTTAAAATTTTATTTAGAATTTATTAATTACCTCCCTTTAATTTTTTTGAACATACCTACTAAGTGCGTACTGCAAATATAGAAAAAAAAAATCTTAATTATCTCCCCTGGATTTTGGAATTCTTCTCTGGCGTGGAAGCAAGATGGCGGCATCCAAAACAAATTTGTCTGTCTTTCGAGGCATAATTAGAGAATTACAACGTATTTACGGCAAGGTAAGAAATCCTGATTAAAAATACAACCAAGAAAAAAATCCTTGTTACCATTTTTAGCCGGTAAAGTAACATAGAGTTAGTTTTTCTTTATTTAAATAGTTTTTATTACTTTTTCTTCATTTTTGTAAATGGCATTGTTTTGGGGTTTTTTTTATTACAGTGGACGACTTCGTTTTTGCTTGTAAATTTTTTTAATCAGAATTAAAACTTCTCTTTCTTTATTATAAGTAAATAAATAGCAGCAATCATTACCCCCCCCCCCCCACACACACACACACACTCGTTGAACTTTTATAGCAAGATTCTTTAACCTCCAGTTTGCCCCTCTAACCTTGAAAGATATACCAGGGATTTATTTTATTTATTGATCGTCATCCGCTCCGAAGATAATTAGTCCGGGTTCATGCCTTCCCCTTACGAAAACAATTGAATTACAATATGAAAATCTCCCAGATATACAATTGTCTGGAGATGTTATTTCTACTAAGAGAAATAAAATAGTAAAAAAATGTTTTCGGACTCCCAATTAAAACAAAAACAAAAAATCAAAACAAAGGGTAGATAACTCATGTCTCATGACCATTTCCCCGTTGTATGGACGAAATGTGAGCGCCTCACGTGTTGTAATGGTTAGCAAGCTAAATTCGCAGATCATTGTTAGTGAGTTCGATTCTCACCGGGTGCCTCATACTTCTGGCTATTATTAGTATCACATCTAAGCTAAGCTTAGTAAATAACTACATGGGCACTTCATGTGTTGTAATGGTTAGCAATCTAGATTCGCAGACCATTGTTAGTGAGTTCGATTCTCACCGGGTGCCCCATACTTCTGGCCTTGTGCCACATCTAAGCTAAGCTTAGTAAATAACTGTATGGACAAAATTTTGATACAACAACATCTTCCCCTTTCTTTAAACTTTTGGTGCATATCGCATTCGTGCGTCCTGATCTAAAAAACGCTAAGCGGTGCCTTCTGAAAAATGGAACCGTGCTAGTTATGAACCACTTAGCTGTTTGAAGGCGTTTTTACCGACAAGTTAATGCGATATGAAAGCGATATTTTACCACCACCCAAAGTTTTTTATCGACAAGTAATTGTAAATATTTTACCCCCCCCCCGTCTTTAAAATATTTTTTTTAGTGGTTTGAAGGTGTTTTTTATCGAGAAACCTTTTTTTTTTTTTTTTTTAGTGGTTTTAGTGGTGGTGTACTGGTTAGAGTCGCAGGAAATGGACTCGTCGAGCCGAGTTCAAATCCTGGACAAAGTCACAGTTCACATAGCGCTAATACCCTTGGGAAAGGTATTCCAACTATTCTCCCTCCAGCTATGGGTGTAAATAGTAGGACAGACTGGGCTCTTTAACCTTGTTTAGGCAACCAGTCTAGGAGATGAAAACTCTGAATTCAAACCTGATCACTACTAGAATAGACTCAGGCCTACTTAGTGATCTAATTCAATTTAAAAAAAACAAAAAACTAATGCAATAAAAAAGAGATATTTTGAATAATTAAATTTATTGTGTACAGTGCTCAAGTGCACTACAACTCATCAAAGTCTCATGTCAAGTACACAGAATAATGTATTAGTGTGAGGAACATGAACAGTTTACAGTAGTAATATGCATCTATGTATGCGTATGTGTGCATATGTGTGTGGAGAGGGCATCATGTCGGCGGACTACAGGAAGCATGGAAGCTTTGAAAGATTCAGTGTTTCGGCAGCCTACAACAGACACGGGCAATTTTGAGCATGAAAAATATTTCACCCCACCTTTTAAAATATCCTTTTGTTTTTTGGTATTTTCACTTTATTTTAATTCAAAACAACTGTCACACCCACAGCTAAGTGGTTCATAACTAGCAAGGTTCCATTTTTCAGCAGGCACCGCTTAGCGTTTTTTAGGGCAGGAGGCTAGGACACATGAATGCGATATGCACCAAACTTTTAAATGAAAAAAAAAAGTAAAGTGTGAATTATTTCAATGGTAATATACATGGAGTTCCATCCCAGCCTCCTGCCTCAAAAACGATAGCCGGTGGCTGCTGAAATAAAACACCAGCTATGATTGAAGTCCGTAGCCGAAGCGGTGTCACTTGAAAAAAAAACTAGGGTTGGGGTTTAGGGTTAGTTTAATGGGAAAATAAATAATTTGGGTTCTGTTTTTTCTGAGTCACACTGTTTACTGGTGACCCAGAAAAACAGAACCCACAAATTTTGTGATAAAACTGTTAATTTTAACTAGGGTTAGGGTTAGAGTTGGGTTTTAGGGGAAAACGCCCTAAGCTGGTTGGGTTTTTTTGGGTTTTTTTTTTTTCAAGTGACACCGCTTTGGCTACGGACTTCAATCGTAGCTGGCGGGTTTTTTTCAGCAGCCACCGGCTAGCGGTTTTTGAGGCAGGAGGCCGGGACGGAACTCTGCGAATATTACTATTTCAATTTTTCCTTATGAACAAAGCTTAAACTTGCATATAATTTTTTTGTACAAATTTCTCAAAGAAAGAGGCTATTTTGCCGGTTCCGATAAAATGGACAAACCTGCTTTTAGTCTTATTTTGCCGTCCTAGTAAAATAGACAAATCTACTTTTATGCTTATTTTACCGGCCATGTAAATATTCTTTATTATGAATGCAAGTAATGTTAATATTTTTATTATGAATGCTAGAAACCCTAATCATTTAATCTTTTAGCTTTTAGATAGTTTGAAAATATATTTAAAGGCAAAATAGCCTGTGGTCTATTTTACCGGACCGGCAAATTAGCCTATTCTATTTCCTTAATCAAAATAGTGAAATAAATCACGTTAAAAAGAGAGAGAGAGGCGAAAATTCGCTGTTATCATCTTGCAACACCTCTGGTTAAAAATGAAATCGTCCAAGAGGAAATCCTGATTATCTGATGTTGCTTATGCGCTGAATTCTTATTTCTTATGAGTATCGTCACCTCAACTAAATAATGGAACATTCCGTTTTTATTATAAAGAAAGGGGAGAAAAAGGATATGCTACACAGAAAAAATATTATAAGAAATAAAGAAGGGGAAAGATAGAGGGGGGAGTGAGCGTATGGAAGCGATAACACTAATCTGTTTCAATTGAACAAGATGAAAATATAGATAAAAAAGAATGAGAGAGAGAGAGAGTTAAATCAAGATTATTATAATTTTTTTAAATATTGAAATATTTGCAATAACTCTTAAGTAAACATATCAAACGTAATAATAAATTTTCATACTGTAGTATATCCTCAGGTCCTGCTAATCTATAATTATTATTTGTAGATGTTCTCATTTATTTTCATCTTCTCAATTTAATTTCAAATGTTATCAATCTTGTTATGATGGAGCTTGTGTGTTTGTCTGCAACCAAAACTATATCACTACTCAACTTCAATTCCCTTAGTTATTTATGTTACACTCTCCATGATTTATTTTTATTCAAACTTCAATTCTTAATAATATTGTTTTACATTATTGATACTATTGACTATATCTACATACTAATAATATGCAATTGTATTATATATATTTAACAAAATAGCAGTTTACAGTGTGAACAGGAAGGCTAATTTGCATTAGGGTTATTTTATTTTCAAAATTTAATTTTAATGAATATGTGCTCAGTATTATTGATTTCTAATTGTTTGGTTTTATCTTAATGAATATGAGCAACAATCTCGGGGATAAATCTTAAAAGAAATCCATTAACAAGAAGAAATAAAGTAATTTTATTCTTTACTTCCTATTTTAACTAAATAGTTAAATTAGGAAAATTTAACAATGAATGACAGGAGTGATGGAAGAGTAAGTTTCAGTTGTTCTATTTTTTTATTATACCTCCCCCCTGTTTCAAATCTTTTTATCTGCATTATTATTTAGTTGCAGTAGCCTTTGTAATTTTATATAATATTTTATTACATTAAAATATAGATACTTGCACCTGGAGGGTGCATATATTTGCTAGTTTTATTAATTTAGTGATTAGCAATTGTATATTTAACAAAATAGCGGATTACAGTGTGAACGGGAAGGCTAATTTGCATAATTGGTTTCTTATTATAATGAAGATTATGTATGTTTCTATAACCAAAAATATGTCACCACCTATATTACTATTGCCTTAGGTATTTATGCTATATTTACAATGGTTATTAAATAATCATTATCTAATCTTAATTAGCATCTAATTTATTAACAATGTCTTCTATTAAAGTCTAACTGATTTAGATTTGCCTTAAAATAACCCATGTTATTAATGTGCTTCAATTCCTGTAATGTGTGTTATATTGCTGAGAAATAAAGGTTTACATAATATATTGTATGGATGATATCCATACTGGGTTTAATAAAAACAGGTTTAATAAAAAAAATTACTTGGGGTTATTGCTTTCTAATAACATTCTCAAACATATTAAAAGAAATCCTATGTATAATTTTATATAAAAATCAGTCAAAATAAAATTAAATCAGTGTAATCTTTTTATATGCATTCTAATTTAGTATAATATCTATTATATTAAAACTTAAATAATTGTGTCTGAGGGGACATATTTTTTGCTGTGCAAATAATAATAATTATAGATTAGTATGATTTCATCTTAATGAATATGAGCAAACATCTCTTCAATAAATCTTAAAAGAAATCCATTAACAAGGAGAAATAACTGTTATTTTATTCTTTACTTCCTATTTTAGCCTTTCTAATTTAATATATAATTTCATTACATTAAAACATAGATACTTGCCCCTGGATGGTGCATATCTTTGCTAGTTTTATTAATTTACTGAATGATTCCACCTGATTTTTTTTTCTTTATCAGAAAAAGTTTCATGATGCCCCTGCCTATGCTTACGTGAAGGATCAGTACCGAAAACATAACATGACAGGTGAAAAATTCTGTCGAGACAAACTGACTTGTTGTATCAAGCCAACACCTACCTTATGTATTTACAGAGCACACGAAAATATCAGGTAACTAACTCCTTTATGTATTTCCAACCCCTCAACCATAAACAGGATGTGACACAAGGTCAATTTTTGGTTATCTTCAAGATATGCACCCCGATTTTTTTCAGTTTTTTTTTTTGTATTTTTAAAACTTTTTATTTTAGGAATGCTTCCTTCAAATTACCGTATTTGACGGCATATAAGATGCACCCCCATTTCAGTAGATCAGATTCAGGAAAAAAAGTTTTTAGTGTATTTAAGCATATATTGTTGAAAACAGTCTAGCTGTGCATTACACAAGCAGAAACATAGCTGTATAAAAGCAACTTGGCAGTACAGGCAAGCAATAAGCATACACAAGACATCTCAATAGCAGGAAATAATAATAATAATAATTATACTAATAGTAGTATTAGTAATGATGATAATAAGCATAAGCTGGGTTAGTAAGTATCATAGAGAAGATTAGCCTCGGTCTACGGGAGGTCTCAAACTTCATCTATGATGTATAAGATGCAGGGCAATTTTTTGAGCCCAAAATTTTGGAAAAAAAGTGTGTCCTATATGCCATCAAATACGAGAAACAGAAGAAGAGGAAAATCGGCCTTTTTTGGCTGGGCCTTGCTGAGATGCAGACATAGTCTCCAGTTCCCCGTATGGGTTTCGCATAGTAGTACCTATAGAACGGGGGGAACATAGATATTTGAGTTAACAAGTTCCTGCTGAGTGGGGACCAAAAAGAAGCGAGTCCACCGTCTTTTCGCAGGCCAAACTTTCTTTTGGTCAACACAGTCTTCGTCTTCGTCTTCGACAGCAGCTGAAAATTCGTTGTCGTCGTCAAAATAATCTTTAGCAGCTAAAAATCACAACTCCCATTTAGTTTTGTTTCTTTGTTGGATTAAAATCAATTTCTTTACTGGGTCGTTCACAACGCGCTTCGTCTCGCGTCAGTCAACGGCTTGTCACCCCACGCTCCACTCGCTTTGGTTATTTATGGGCATATTACCCAAACATCCGGGCACATCAGTCGAACCTCGTCTGTCCAGTGCCTAAATCGCATTTGTTTTTGCATGTGGGGGACGCAGGTTCAATCCCGGCTGGCAAGACAATGTCTTGCTCTTTTTCCTTTCTCATCTTCCGTCACAATGATTTAAGATAGAATAGTTTGACCTTAATCTCTCTCTCTCTCTCTCTCTCTCTCTCTTCTCTCTCTAAAAAGAACCCATGAGCCTAGGAAGAAAATAAACAGCCCCTTGTGAGTATGTTGTTGCTGAACTAATGACAACTACTACTATTAAACAACTACTACTACAACTCGAACTTGCCCCTATGCAACAAATCCTCTTGTATCCCTCTTTGATTTTGTTTTTTTCACTTTTCCTTTTTTCAATCCAGGAAATTTCCGACCATTACAAAGGTGACGGTGAAAGAGGAATTGAAGAAACGGCCAAAATGGTTGGCTTTAAACTTCCACAAATGCCAAAAAACGATGCTGAGTGATTTTCTTGGCAAACACATCAACGCCAGGAGAAAAGCCGGTTTATTTAGGATTTAAAAATCAAAACAAAAAAAATGATTTTTCTATTGAAAATTTATTTGTGTAAATATCACAGATTTCCAGAATAAAAGTACTTTTCGTATTTATAACAAATTCTGAGGGTTTTTTTTTTTTTTTTGTCTTTATCTTTTTTTTTTTTTTCACTTCCTCATTCAATTAAAGATGTTGATAAATTGTCTGACAATTGATCGCTGGATGTACAGACCAGCATATGATGATTATACAACTCTTTAACATGGATCAGCGGACAAGGATTAAAACTGATACTACATCTTTCTACTTCAAGAAATTCTGATGTTTTTTGTTTTTTTGTCTTTATTATTTTTTTCACTTCCTCATTCAATTACCGAAAATACTTGTGTATCATGCAACTTTCTCAAAAACTTTCTAAATTAAAACATTGATCATCTGTGTACAGACACTGGACGCCGTGTGGAGGACTTGCTAGGAGTAATGACTAATAAGGATGAGTAGCGAGAGTAACTGTAGGTGTTTTTGCGCATAAGATGTGCTGATGAATAAGACTTATATTTATACACTGTTTCAAAAAAGCTGAATCAGCCAATCAAAACGCCCAAAATTTACTATTTAAAGGTGTTTACTCTCTTTTTCACTCCTTTTCATTCCTTGTTTTCCACTCTGGTGACAGGATTTTGAATATGCTGACTGTATCAGACAGCATATTCAAAATTCTGTCACCGGAGTGGATTTTGAATATGCTGTCTGTATCAGACAGCATATTCAAAATTCTGTCACCAAAGTGGATTTTGAATATGCTGTCTGTATCAGACAGCATATTCAAAATTCTGTCACCAAAGTGGATTTTGAATATGCTGTCTGTATCAGACAGCATATTCAAAATTCTGTCACCAGAGTGGAAAACATTTTAGGACCTCCAATTATTGTAAGAAAAACAAAAAGAAGCAATTAATAAAATAATCTATATCTTAATATTCTTTTAGAATGCATAACTATGATTTCAAAAAGGTGTAAGACTCCCTCCCCCTCACAAAAGGAGTGTTATGACTCTAAATTATCTGAGGGTGTGGTTTCAGTTCTAGAACTCTGGAGTACTCCATTGCCATTACTTCTATGTCCACTCCATAGCGGTAATATCTATTAGTGCCATCATCATCATCATTCATCATCATGTTGCGCAATTAGCACAGATATCCATGACAATCTCTCGCCAACCTTCCCTATCATTCATTTTCCCAGGGAGGTCCTCTGCGCAGCATCTAGCATCTTTGCATAGCTGGTCAATGTAGGTTTGATGGGCAGCCCACACTAGCATGTCCGTGTGTTGGCTTCCACAGGAGAATGTGGCTTATGAGTTCATCTTTGCTTCTCTAGCATTGCCCGGCATGCCTTGTCCGTCTCACTCGAATGGTTTGTGAGATGGGGGGCAGGTGGTCATATAGCTGTTTCCTCGTGGGGTGCTGCTTCTACGATTTGTTCAAGACTGCACGCAGCATTCTTGTGCAGCTTCCATCCAGCTTATTCTCAAGGCGCCTCGTTAGGGTCCAAGTGGTGCAGCCATACAGCAGCACTGATATAACCACAGCCTGGAAGAATTGTTGCTTTAACTTGTCAGTGAGATTGGATTTCCATAATTAGTCCCATACACAAGTCAAATAGATCTATTTGCTAATTATTTGCTTTAGATAGAAATATTTTATATCATATAACTATACAAAAAGCTCTTAAAACTCTTAACATCCTATACCACCTCATTCCACCCGACCAGAAGTCACATTCATTTTCCTAATCTACCCCAAACGATAGCCTTTGTTTAAATGTAATATTAAACATATCTAGAAGTCTTTCATTTAAGGGAAATAATAGGTAACTTTAGATGCAAATGTCATTTTTAGCCATTTTTTTATATATCCTTATAGGAATGCTCTGGACTTAGAAAATTCTCAACAGGATGTTAAGATTTAAACTACACACAATGATGTATGCAATTCTCTAGGCATAAAAATAACCCCTGACAAGTTAACATGCCGTTAAAATTAGTGTAGCTTTTGTCTTAATCAGTTGCATGTAGTGTGTAATATGAAAAAAAACCCAAAAGTTTTAAGTTTTTTATGCATACTGGATGTTTTAAAAAATGGGTTTTTAAAAAGTGTTAAAAAAAAGAAGAAAGAAACTTGCTTGTCAAGATTAGTGAAGGGCTCAAAAGAAAGAAAGTAAAAATTTTAAATTTTAAATTTTAGATTTTAAAAATTTTAAAAACAAAAAAAAAGAAATATGAGAAAGTATGCTGCCGTAGCAGCATAATTTGAAGAAATGTGATATCAGAAACGGCAGACCTTAGAAATGGAGAATTGGCGAGAATGTATTTGCTCGTATGTAAATTTTTTGAGATCAAGTTGTGCATTAACACCAATCAATAGGGAAAAAGGTGAGACACTTTGATGCAGTATTGAGGTTAAAGACCGCTGTGTTATTCTTGCAAGTGATAGACTTGTCATCAGACTTTGAAATTGCAAAAGTCATTACTCAGATCAGTTTAATGTTTTGGGTATGATGTTAAACTCTATCTGATGGTGAAGTTCCAATTTTGGAGCTTTTGGAAATGTGGAGTACCCTTGTGATGCTTAAGGATGGAACCCTGGTTGCTGAGCAGTCCACGACATGCAACAATCCACTTTTTAGGCTAGATGGGTGATCAGAGAAGCCCCTCTCTGATCAATTGATTGGTCACATCAAGCCCTAGCACCTATATGATTGTCCCAACTCATATTGCCCTTATGGCAAGCCCCAACCCTATTTTTATCATATATGTGCTAGAAGGCGGTGACTGAAGATCTTAATGTCCTGGGTATGATGTTAAACTCTATCGGATGGTGAAGTTACAATTTTGGAGCTCTGGGAAATGTGGAGTACCCCTTCATCACTATTACTTTCAGGTTCACTCTGACCCGGTCAGATAGGACCCTCTCTGATCAATTGATTGGTCACATCAAGCCTTAGCACCTACATGATTGTACCAACTCATATTGCCCTTATGGCAAGCCCCAACCCTTTTTTATCATATATATATTTACCAACCCCTCCGCACGAGCGGGATGCGACACAAGGTCAATTTCTTAAGCGGAGTTTAAAAGGTTTGAATTCATAGCTGGAGGGAGAAATTGGATTCCTACCTTTCCCAAGGGTATTAGCACCATGTGAAATGCAAACAACTTCGTCCAGGAATTGAACTCGCATTGACGAGTCCATTTCCTACGACTCTAACCATTAGACCACGCATCTCCTTTTTATCATATATGTGTACTAGAAGTACCTGTTAGGATAACATCTATGGGTCAAATAGAAGAAGAAAATGAGTTTTTAAAAACTGTTTTGAAAAAATTGGGCTTAAGAAAAAATTTTGAATACCCATCAAGCATAAATAGAAGAAAACGTCTTCAGCATAAAATAACCCAACAAGGGTTGACATGCCGTAAACTCCAACCAACCAACCTACCTACCTACCTTATAAAAACTAGTACATAAAAAAAAAACACCCTCCGGGCGATGTAAAAGTAGATTTTTGAAACATATTGCCTGAGGAGTGGGAGTAAAAAAATTCAATGTCAGCGAGTTTGTACCCTAAGTAAGTAAAATCATCAAATTCATTAAAGGATTAAAAAAATAAAACAATTTGAAATGTAAACTTTAAATATGTATTAAAATAAAACAAACTATATATAGATATATAATACCAGTCATGTATTTATTAAAACTTGTTTTTAAAAAACAATGAGGACTGTCTAATGTTGCATGTTCAAATTTTGAGTGTATTTATTCTAGGTTATGACGATTTTGGGTATTAGTTTATAACCAATACTTAATTCTTCTAACACATTAGTGCCTGTATAAATACATTAATACTGTGCGAGTTCTGGATGCTGCACGGGGGACTTCTCAGAGGCGATTACCGATAGGGATGGTTAGAGAGAGAGAGAGAGAGAGAGAGAGAGTTAGTCGGACAAGGATATCTGTGACGTCAGCGAGACCTGATGATGATAGTGCTCTTCAAGAAAATTTGCTGCCTATCTCCAAGATCTAAGGGAGACAACTCTCAAAAGAAAGTTTAATTATTATTCCCCTTTAACGACACGTTTCGTTATATATATATTTTATTGGATTGATGTGGTTTGTTAAATCATTATCTTAAGGCAGTGGTTCTCAAACTTTATACAGTCTGGGCGCACTTACAGTACTACAGATACTTGATAGCGCACTGTATACAAAATAGGACTAATATGTTATTAAGTTGACAGTTAAAATATATTTAAAAAATAACACATTTAACAAAAGCAAACTTAACACACCTCTATGAAGTTTATTCATTCCTGTGTTAATGAGCAACATGAGCTTGAGACTTTGCGATTTCTTCAATGTTTGGTCTTATGTTTAAGAGACAAACTCTCATTTCCTCATCAATGCATTGAAGAGTTCCTCTCTTTTTACACTTAATTGTTGCAAGGGTTGAAAATCCCAGTTCACATAAATATGAGGTGGAAAATTGCAATAAAATAATTTTTTCCCAATAAAATTGTTTAAAACCTGTGTTTTATTTAGTTGCAATAAAAGTAACTTATAACTATCATAATAATGTTGCATGGAGGTGCGTGGGCTAGTGGTTAGAGTCGTGGAAAATGGACTCGTCGATTCGAGTTCAATTCCTAGACGAAGCTGTTGGCATTTCACATAAGCGCTAATACCCTGGGAAATGTATGAATCCATATATTCTCCCTCCAGCTATGGGTTAAATAGTAGGGCAGACTGGGCTCTTTAACCTTGGGTAGGTAACCAGTCTAGGAGAGGGATAACCCTGAATTCAAAATTCCTGAGGTCGGTCGTTGATTGGGTTTGGGCAACCTTTGATGCACCAATTTTTCCTATCGACTGTGCCAAAAAGTGTGGATGGTCCAACACAAGCCTTCACCACTATTAACAAATCCCTGTGTGGGAGTTCATTGTGTGTATGAACCCTCATACGTCGAAGATCGACGGGAGAGTCCATTTAAAAAATTTTTAAAATTAAAAAAAGTGAGAGTGTTCGTAAAAAAGCAGAGTGTTCGTAAAGGAATGGTATAATATAGTAACTTAGTATACATTTGCTTTTCATATCTGGATAGATTTTTCAGGAATACTACGGAGCGCACCTGAAAAAGCTCTGGGACGCACCAGTACGCCCCGGCGCACTGTTTGAGAACCACTGATGTAGACAGAAGACACAATTGGTGCGTGTTACCTCTGTAAAGGCTGGCGGGTGAAAGAGGGTTTTACTCTGGCACTTCCACCTTTATATAGCTACTTGCTACGTCACCTAGTGCTTAGTGGTAGATACTTCTTGTGTTCCTTATTAGTTGAGAGATGTAATCCCAACATACGTATCAACATTTAACCTAAGCAAAACATTGTGAAAATTAATGTTTACTTTATCATGTGAGTGTAAGCATGGTCACGTTTTTGAATTCTCACTCTACCAATACGGTTTCAAATCACACCAGTTCTAAATTGTTCATCTATACATATATAAAGGGCAGTTGTGTGTATATGTATGTCCGGAGGAAACTTCGAAAATAAAACAATTAACGACAAAGTAAATATATATACACATTAAATATCACCAGGGCTTGGTTTTTGAGCAAAAAATATAGAGTTTTGATTTATATTCGTGAAGATAAATAAAAAAAATAAAATTTAACTGATAACAGCATGGATTTTTTTTTCATTTAATATTTTTTTTCATTTTATTTCATCTTTCTTTCTTTCCTTCTTTCTTTCTAAGTCTTCCCGTTTTCATTCTTTCTTTTTTCTGTCTTTTATTCGTTTCTTTATTTCTTTATTTCTTTCTTTCTTTCTGTCTCTTCTTTATTCCTTCTATTTCCTCTTCTTCAGAGCTTTTTTTTCTTCTTTTTTCTGCTTCCTTTTCTTTTTTCTTTCTTTCTTTCTTTCTTTCTGTTCTTTAAGTGTTTTTTTTTTCTTTCGTTTCTTTTTTCTTCTTTCTTTTTCCTTTTTCTTTGTTTATTCCCTTTCTTAGCACTTTCTTTCTTTCTTTCGTTTTTCTCTCTTTTTCGTGTTCCTTTCTTCAAGTTTTTTTTTCAAATTCTTTCATCTTCTATTAGTTTTTTCCGTTTCCTTATTTTTTCTTCTTTCTTTTCTTTATTTATTACTCGTTCTTTCTTTCTTTCTTTCTTTTTTCTTTCTTTCTTTCTTTTTCTTCTTTTTTTCTTTCTTTATTACTCGTTCTTTTCTTTTCTTTCTTTATTAATCGTGCTTTCTTTCTTTTTTCTTTCTTTCTTTTCTTTATTTATTACTCGTTCTTTCTTTCTTTCTTTCTTTCTTTCTTTCTTTCTTTCTTTCTTTCTAGACATTAATTTTTCTTTTCAGAGTGTCTGGATCAACGCAAGTTCTTTTTTACATATGGATTTTAATGGGGCGTCCTGTGACGATTCAACTCGCGATTCAACAATAATGGATCTGCGAGACTACGTTTACCTGGGTAGCCGCTTCTAGTTTTATATAATTGGGTTTGTTTCACCGTGACACTTCCTGGTGAATAGCCACCCTGTTGGATTGAATTATAGAATATGCCAACTGCACCTCTGCAGAGGGTAAGACTCCCCACCAAATGTTGCCACCTGTTTGCCGTGGGTGGCCACCCGTGATGCTTAAGGATGAAATCATGGTGGCTGAACAGTCCATGACATGCAACACTTTACGTTTGCTCTTGTAGTGAGCCGGAAGTTAACGCTCTGAAACCAAAAATAAAATGACGAAAATAAACGCTTTGTGCATAAGGATCGGCGCAGATAGAGAGAAAAATAGAAATATTAAAAATGATAATTTTCAACCAATCAGAGGCGTTCGCGCCTAAAAAAGAAGTTTATCAAACAGACCCTTTTTGGAGCCTGTCTGAACCCTATATAAACGAGAGGTTTTTTCGAAGAACAGCAGAGAAAGAACCAACTTGCCTGAATACTCCACGCCTTTCATTATAAGAAATATTTCCATACTGCTGAAGGTATTATACTCTCTCTCTCTCTCTCTCTCTCTCTCTCTCAAAGTAACTTGAATGCTGATTTGATGTTGAACACTACCGTTTCTTTCTCAGTTGGAGTCAATTCAACAATTCTTATCTTATTACATGAACATTTGAAAAAGCATTTTCTGCAGGACATTGATCAGTATTCTTGATTATTGTAATCTTTGTTTCAATACACATTCTATTTTAAATTTATGAGTTCTTTGTTCTTCTGCTTTAATACATGTGACCTTAGGGTGTGATGAGTAAATTACCCAAATCTATTAATAATGGAGATTCGCTTCCGGTTTTTGTCTGTAACAAAAATTACGTCACTGCGTACGTCACATTACCCAAAATCGTCATAACATAGAATAAATACTCAAAATTTAACATGCAACATTAGACAGTCCTCATTATTTTTTTAAACAAGTTTTAATAAATACATGACTGGTATTATATATCTATATATAGTTTGTTTTATTTTAATATATATTTAAAGTTTACATTTCAAATTGTTTTATTTTTCAATCCTTTAATGAATTTGATGATTTTACTTACTTAGAGTACAAACTCGCTGACATTGAATTTTTTACTCCCACCCCTCAGGCAATATGTTTTAAAAATCTATTTTTACACTGCCCGGGTGTTTTTTATATTTTGTACTAGTATATATAACTCCCATCGATTCCATCGCCATACTCTTACTAAAGCTAGACAGGCGGTGGAGAAGCTTCATTTAATCAAGCACCTGGTCCCGTCAAACCCTAGCACCTATATATACTGGCTGTATTGTTCTTATGGCATTCCCCAAATCTTTTTAACATAAATGTGCTAGCAGGCGGTGGTTGAAGGTCTTAGTGTCCTGGGTATGACGTTAAATTGCATCTAGTGGTGAGGTTTCAATTCTGGAGATCTGGGGAGTGTGGAGTACCCCTTCATTTCCATTAATCCCAAGTCCACTCTGACCTGGAGTAGTAAAATCCGTTAAGGTTTCATCTCTGAAAAAATGTGTTTAAAAATTAGTTAAAAAGGTTGAATACCCAACAAGAATGAATAAAACAAAACGACTTCTGCATAAAATAACCCAACAAGGATTGACATGCCGTAAGAACCAACCAACCAACCAACCAACCAAACAGGTGAACAGACAAATTTACTGACAACGGCTTTTAAATTGATAATTTATCTTCATTTATCTGCGTATCCTGTAGCCATTTACTTCAGTTGGCAGAATGGCACATGGCCAGAAATATGGGGCACCCATGAGATCGAATTCACTCGTAATGATCTTCTTCTCCACCTAGCACGCTAACTAACCCTTATACACTACGTTTGGCCAGCACACCCTCAGGTCGTACATTATATAGTTCCCCCTCCTCCCTCCTCCTCCCTGGTAGACAGCGACATCATACTGGCAGAAAGCCAAGAAGTTTATTGTTTCGTCTCTCCT
>CM042173.1:60610953-60613453 GCA_023376005.1 Doryteuthis pealeii
G
The DNA here is from genome assembly GCA_023376005.1 of Doryteuthis pealeii. Lineage (NCBI taxonomy): Eukaryota > Metazoa > Mollusca > Cephalopoda > Myopsida > Loliginidae > Doryteuthis > Doryteuthis pealeii. The sequence continues at coordinate 60,610,955 of CM042173.1, forward strand.
AAGGGAAGAAAAAGGAGGGAAAAGGGGAAAGAAGAGAAAGACAAAAGGAAAACGAGTGAAGGGAGAAAAGAAAGAGAAAGAAGAAAGAAAGAAAGAAAGGAGGAGGACCCAAAATGGGAAAGAAAGAAAAGAAAAAGAAAGAAAGGAAAGAAAGAAAGAAGAAAGAAAGAAAAGGAGAGGAATGAGAAAAGAAAGAAACAAGAAGAAGGGAAAAGGAAAAAGGAAAGAAGAAGAAAGAAGAAAGGAAAAAGAAAGGGAAGAAAAGAAAGAAAGAACGAGAAGAGAAGAGAAAAGAAAAAGAAAGAGAAGATAAGAAAGAAAGAAAGAAAGAAAGAAAGGGAGAAAGAAAAAAGAAAGAGAGAGACAAAATGGAAAAGAAAGAAAGAAGAAAGAAGAAAAGAAAGGGAGAAAAGAAGAAAAAGAAAGAAAGAGAAATAAAGGAAAGAAAAAAGAAAGAAGGGAGGAAAAGAAAGAAAGAAAAAGAAAGAAGAAAAGAAAGAAGAAAGAAAGAAATAGAGGGACAAATGGAAAAGAAAAGTAAGAAAGAAAGGCAGAAAAATAGAAAGAAAGGAGGGAGATAAGAAAAGAAAGAAAGAAAGAAAGAAAGATAAGAAAGAAAGAAAGAAAGAATGTAAAAAAAGAATCAGGAAGAAAAGGAAGAAAGAAAGAAAAATTTCTACTGATCCAATTCAAAACACTTCTTTTAATAAGTTTTAATTATAGATTATTTTAGTTTTTAATATTTCCGTTAAGCCACTAAAACAACATATGACATATAGACATATTCATGGGTCACCAAACCAGGAACAAATTGACTAAATAACTTGCTTGTGAAGCTATGCCCCTCAATCCTTGTAAAACAACTATTAGGGAATCCAATCTACTCCCCCTCCGACCCCCCAAAGCTTTTAAAGCAAAAAATCCCACTGACAAAGACCGTTCGCGCCTTAAAATTCACAGCAGGTGTTCATGGGATTATGGGCACGACCGATGGTTAATAACACACTGAATAGTGACATATTATTTCTTACGGGACGGAGACTATCTCTTTTAACGTCTGCTAGATCATTTAGTGTGAGAACATTTGTTAATTGGTAGGGATGCTCGAAAAGTGCTCTTTTCACACGCACGCAAATTGTTAAAAAAATATTTTTAATACGTCAATAAAAAATGGAAAGCTAACTTTTTAATGTTTTCTTTTACGTTTAATATAAAGAACAATTCCAAGTTTATGTGTAAAAAAAAAACCAAAAAAACAAATTTCTGTTACATATAACCTAAATTTTTGCATTTTTAATTAAATTCCCGTAAATTCTTAATCTTTGTTGACATAGTTATCGCATCTTAACGCGAATAATTAGATCCCAGTAATTCTTTTATGGAGGATTATACATGCAATTTTTTCTCTAATTCTTTTTATTGTTGATTTCAAAAATAATTAATTTCTTCAAACAAACACTGGTTGAGATCTACAGGTGTCCCGGATTTGAATTTATTTAAAATTATTCACAGCGCAGCAGCAGCAGCAGCAACAGCAGCAGCAACAACAACAACAGTTTTCAAAAAAAAAAAAAAAGAGAAAATAGAATATTATGTCCCCTACATACTTCCATTAATAAAAATGACGACAATTTTTAATTCAAACATTATTTTCAATATTTTTTTTTATAAAGACTATACTATATTATGTTCGTTAGCTAAATATTTTTTATACAATATTTTCTTTAATTGAATAAATACGATTTTGCTATACACTAAACAAAAGTATTTATTTTACATTTTATAAATTTAAAAAAGATCCCTAAAAAAAATTTTAAAAAATAAAAAAGTAGACAACAGGAACTTATAATATAAAATTCCTTAGAAAATAATCTAACTATTTAGAAAAAGAAAAAAAATAAAGATACATATTTTTTCTTATTTACGAGACTTAATTTTCAAGGTTTAAGACGCCTTATTACCAAACCTGTTCTATTATTTATTTATTTATTTACATATGTTCCGTCATTGAATTATCTTTCCAAAAATGTAAAATTTATTTTCATACAAAAAAAAAAAAATTACTAAGACATTTGTTCGGGGGATCATTGCGTGAAACAAAAACTACCGAAAAAAATTATTAGCTTTTCAATTTAGTAAACATTTATTTACAATAAAAATTCGTCTTTTATTACTTCCTATACCGAAAGTGTTATTAAAATCGGATAGTTACTGTATTTTATTTTATTTTTAGAAGAATTTCCTGTGATCCCCCTTGGCAGCAGGTGCGCGAAAAGGGGTATACCTATTAATTGGATTTTACGGTTTACACCATTTTATCTTACATTTGCGACACGTGTTTCAGATCTTCTGATATCTTCTTCAGGCTTTGATCAATCATATATATATATATATATATATATATATATATATATATATATATATATAAACCACATCCGGGCTTTCCCAAGCACAAGAATCTACCATCGGTGACCACCTTTGTAGTTCAAATAACTGTAA
>CM042173.1:60615953-60635953 GCA_023376005.1 Doryteuthis pealeii
TCTACATATTTACCGACCCCTTCACACCAGCAGGATGTGGCACAAGGTCATTTTTAGGCGGAGTTTAACAGGTTCAATTCAGAGTTTTACTTCTAGACTGGTTGCCTTTACCAAGGTTAAAGGGTCTAGTCTTCCCTGCTATTTACTCATAGCTGGAGGGAGATCAGGTGGATGCATACCTTTCCCAATGGTATTAGCGCTATGTGAAATGTAGTGCAATGTACAATTAACATGGGATACATGGGCCATCTAGATTATCTGCAGTTTATCTACATTAGATACATGATTTAATTTTCGGTTGACTTCTGATTTAGGTCGGAAAATTAAAACGGAAAGTTTTTTGGTGGTCCCCAATGACAGTTTAACTACAGTCTATGAAATTAACATTTTGCGAATTGGGTTACGGTTTTAGGAGATTAAGGTTGTTTTTAATTATGTATTGCTTAAAAAAAAATAAACAACAAAAAAAACCAAATTAACCCAAATTACTATACATTTAATGTTGAAAAATACTTAAACTAAGGTTAATTGAAATTATACATTGCAATACTAATACAAACAACTGTCTCTATAATAGATTCAATAATTAATTTCAATGGTTAATTAAATGTACAGTAATTTGGTTTTTTGTTGTTTATTTTTTTAAGCAATACGTAACTAAAAACAACCTTAATCCCCTAAAACCGTAACCCAATTCGCAAAATGTTAATTCATAGACTGTAGTTAAATTGTCATTGGGGATCACCAAAAAACTTTCCGTTTTAATTTTCCGACCTAATCAGAAGTCAGCCGTGTAAAAGGAAATTGTATGGTTATTATTATCTGTTGTCATTTTAAACGAAAACGAACAAAATATCATAACTAGAATTCAAATTGAAAATATGCCCCCCCATCACAACCGACAATTAAGGTGTTGGGTCAGTAAAATGGTTATTCCTGTATATAGAGTGAGTGAGGGAGAGGCTCTGTGATTGGATATACCAATCACGTAATAGCCCAGAGTTTTGGCGCAATATCCAAAGAGTGGTCAGACAGATTCCACCCGCGGTACCACGAGGCAACGAATTCAGGGGCTCAAAGAAACCACCCTAAGATATCTTCTCCAACTAACCAGTAAGTCCCTTAAACACAACTTTATATACAGGAAGGACTTTATATTGTTGTTTGTTGTTTTATGTCTAGCCAATAAATTGTTTGAATTAGAGGAAATATTAATTCCTTTCTTGTTGTTGCTAGTGTTACGTTCCATCAAATGATAGAACTTTTGGAATATTCTGAGAGACTTGCTGACGCCGGGAGAGGGGGGAGTCCCAGAATGTGACCCTAAAACTTCGCTTAGCCGGCCTAGCTAAGAAGAGGAAGGCACACGAAACGAACGACTGATACTACACTCGTTGCTTTACCCACGTACGCAAAACGTATCATACAGGTGACGTCACGATTTGGAGGAAGGGAAAGCGATCCCTATTGTCAGTTTCAACAGTATATACCAGAGGGCCGGTCAGTGAACATCTCGTGGGGGAGGGAAGACAAAGAATGTCTCCCAAGAAGAAAGTTATCACAATTGAAAATGCCAGATAAAGAACTAATACCGGAATAATCATTATCACGGAAAACAAATCACCCATAAAACAAAGATAAGTGCAAAGTCCTTTCATTATGAACCTTTCTAAATTGATTTGAAGAAGGAATTCCACCAAAATGACATTATAAACTCTAGCCTGTCGGCGTTCGTATTATGATTCCCAAAGACTATAACCTTGATTTAAATGTTGTGTTTTAAATTAATACTGTGTTTTATTGTTCTTTGCCAAGTTTTTTTGCATGTGCACCTTTCATTTTCTTTGGTATCTCTGATGGAAAAGCGCTGTATAACGTTGAACGATAGGCGTATGTAACATTAGTCTTAGAATTGAATGCTATACTAACACAATAAGGGTAAGTCGACTTTGGAACTTTAACGTCTCCCATGGGTGAAAGTTACAAATTAACATAAAGAATTAGCACAGACAATATTTTCCTTCAAAACTTTGCTTGCGTTTGAAGAAATAGATTTCAATATTTTAAAATGTTACAGCTTAATTAATGAGGTAAAAAAGCAACATATCGGCTTAAATAGATGAAAAACTGTGTTTAAAAATGAGTTTTTAAAAATTGTATACCCAACATGAATGAATAAAACAAAATGTCTTTGGCATAAAATAACCCAACAAGGCTTGAAATGCCGTTAAAATCCAACCAACCAACCAACTAACCAACCACTGTTAGGTTCCCATCTATGAGTTAAATAGTTAAACAAAATGAGTATTGAAAAATATGTTTTTAAAAATTTGAGTTTAAAAAAATATGTATACCCAGTGCGAATGAATAAAACAAAATGTATTTGGCATAAAATAACCCAGCAAGAGTTGACATGCCATAAAATCCAACCAACCAACCTTCTATTTAATCAAAATGTCTTTGCATAGAATAACCCAACAAGGGTTGACATGCCATAAAATCCCACCAACCAACCAACCAACCAACCAACCTTCTCATTAATCAAAATGTCTTTGCATAAAATAACCCAACAAGGGTTGACATGTCTTAAAATCCAACCAACCAATTAACAGTATAGAGTGTTTGTGTAAACTCACATGAGTTTGCGTAAACGTGTTCTTGTAAAATCAGCCTTTGCCGTGCGCTTTTTTGATCCCCCCACTTCCGTTTTTTTTTTACCCACCCACCCTAGCCAACAGATTTGTCGGCCATCAAACGTTCTTGTCGGCCATTTTGGCATTGGAAGCGAAATTAGCTTCGAGCGAAAGAATTCCTGTTTCTGGTGCCAAATATTCGTTGCCGTCAAATCTTGGGCTCTCCTCTTTCCTTGTCTGTTTGTGGGCTTGCTTCCCCTAATTTTCTCCCTCTCTGTCTTTAAGATAGAACACGGATCGATTTTTGGGGTGGCAGTGGTGTGTGTGTGGTGGGGGGTCGATCAATTCCTTTGCACCTGATCGGAATATCGATCTTCGATTCTTTTAATGTTTACCGGGAGGAGTAAGAACAGAGATCTGAGATGTTTCTTCAACTATTTTTGGAAAAGCAATTCTGCTGATCTAGGCGTTTCGGTTTTAGCACAACCGGTAGAGAGCATCCGTCTTGGGAACCACAAGGTTCCACGTTTCAATAACGGTCCTCGACAACTCAGCGCATGATTAGCACAGCTTGGATCTGTACGGTAAGTTGGGGAGCTGATGATAGGTGTGGCGATCCACATTTATTATTATTATTATTATTATTATTGATACGTATGTTCCTTAATCTTTAGAACGTTATCATCTCGCAACACCCTCTGGTTAAAAATGAGACCGTCCAAATTGTCCAAAATGAAATCCAAAAATGTAAATCCTGATTATCTGATGTCGCTTATCCACCGAATTTTTTTTTCTTATGAGTCTCGTCACCTAAGCTAAATAATGGACCATGCCGTTTTTATCATAAAGAAATAAAGGGAAGAAAAAGGACATTCTACACAGAAAAAATACAATAAGAAAAAAAGAAAGGGCGTAGGGGAAATAGAGAGAGAGGGGGTTAGCGCGTAGAAGCGATAACTGATCTGTTTCAATCGAACATGAAAAGATGAAAAGAAGGAAAGAAAGAGAAGAAGAAAAAAAGAGTGAGAAAGTTAAATCAAGATTAGCGTTCGGCTAGAAACCACAAGGTTCCTAGTTCGATTCCGGTCCTCGCCAAATCAGCGTATGAGTAGCACAGTGATCTGTGCGGTAAAGTAAGGAGCTGGTGGTAGGTGTGGCGCTCCACCTCAGACGCTAAAATAATCTCCTTGGTCTAGCGCAAGTGAAAAGGGGATAGACTCCCTCGCTGATTGGCTGATACCGACTTTAGGCCGCCCCGACGACTTTACTTTTACATATTGAAGTATTAGCAATAGCTCTTATTTAACATATCAAACATTGTAATAATTAAATCATCATACTGTGGTATATCCACAGGTCCTGCTAGTTTAATTATTATTATACCGATTCCTGAAGAATGTGAAAGAACATCCTTTTGGTCGTCTGCATTTTACAAACAGTGTAATATGCGACAAAAATTCGGCCTCTCGTCTAATGTGATTGTCCTACGACGATGGGCGAGGAATTAACATTGTCAACTGATTTCCAAACAGGATTGTGAAAATGGACAACAAAAATGCATTACTTTCTGGTCACACTCCTTCTAAACTAGTTTTTGATCCCAAAGAACATTCCTGTGGTACCACACCCTCCTAAGTAAGATAGATAGATAAGAGCAGTCTGAGACATACCACAGATAGATAGGCACACACACACACGCACACACACACAACAAATACACACACACACACACACATATATATATATATATATATATATAAGTCTCTTACCATTACACCACTGACACCACATTTGCGTAAGGTCGTGCGAAAGTCTCTAAAGAGGAATATGAGTACTACTAATACCTAAACAAAGCGATGAAAAATTGCGAGTTCCGTTTGGTGTAATGGTAAGAGGCTTGCGTGTCGTTTCGACATACGGGTTTCGAGTCACACACCAGGCGATCTTCGTATCTATAGCTCTGCTGATGAGACCTAATAGGTCGAAATGTACATTCAGAGATTGATTTTTTCTCGATTTGTTTAGCCTTACATTTAAGTAGTTAAATCCCGCCTAATTAATCATTCATGAATTAACTTTCAAAAAATTAGGTCTGACTTCAATTAAGCACATATTCTCCCAAATACTGTCGGCTGAAAATAGCTAGATTTGTTTACATTTGCATATATATATATATATATATATATATATATATATATATACACACACACACACACACACACACACATATATATATATATATATATATATATATATATATATATATATGTATATATATATATGTTTGTTATGTATAAACTTCGTTCCTGTGAACGTCGTTTTTCTGGTATTTTGAAGCATTGGAAAAAAGAACAAAAACAACAAAAAAACTGAACAAAAAACAGAATTTTAATATTTCACTGTTGTTCTGTCCCTGGTTCGATCAATTCCGATATTTCGGGTGAACCTTCACCCCTTTTCAAGGTATAGAGAATAGAGACTATCTGGAGAAAAATGAAATACTGTATATGAGAGAAAACAAATGAATGAAGTGAACGGATTTGGCGCTTTTTAGCCGTTATTTTTCTTTCGAAATTGTGTGACGTAACTCACCCGAAATCGATCATGGTAATCGTTCGAAATTCGGCATGACTTTGATTGTGAAAGTCATATGCAATATATCTATCTATCAGTTTATATATATATATATATATATATTATATATATATATATATATATATATATATACACTGATTGATAGAAAGATTAGATGAGCCATAACTTTGTCTTTCAGAATAATTTTCGTTACCATTACTCTTGGACCGGTGCCATTAGCGACTGTAGTGTCAGACTCTCTTCGTAATGAATGAAGAAAGAAAGAGTGCATTAATATTGTATCGTTTGTCCGAAAATCTTTTCGTCTAGACACCTGATCGACCTTTATTGAAATCAATAATTCCTCTGAAAAATCGATTTCAATGCCTATAAATAATTAGAATTGCCGATCACAAATCATTGTTAGTCGCTCCGAATTCGCCGGGGAAAAAAACAAATCGCTCCTCCCTCCAATATCATTCTACCATCAGCCCCAGCCCCAGCCCCACTGGACCCTCACACAGCCTCTTCAGCCACACCATATTGTTTTGGACTGTGGTTCACCAACCTCTTCAGGCTATAGCCCTTTTGGCTTCCCAATAAATTCCAAGTACTCCTCCTCGTACCTTACGCTATATAAACGCTTGACTGGTCACTTTTTTCACATTCTCGTCTGAAGATTGTGTAAAAAAACATAAAACTTGTGTAACAAGTGTATAGTGTCCATAATACTAATATGTATATATATATATATATATATATATATATATATATATATATATATATATATGTGTGTGTGTGTGTGTGTGTGTGTATATATATATATATAAAGATAAATCTAATGAGTCAGACGAACCTAGTATTATTTTCGCTTAATGCTCTTCAGGGCTAAGATCTGACTCACCGCAAGGATTTACCAACACGCTTGGTATACTAAATTATATATATATATATATATATATATATATGGTGTGGTATTAATGTTGTTTGTTGTAGATATGTGTGAAGAATGATCTCTAAATATGACTGAGCCTATTCTAGTAGTGACCACCTCAGCTGATCCAAATTTTTGAAAGGTTTTTATTGTTTTAAAACAATGAGAATAGCATTTTTTTTAAAAAGCTATCGCTTGAAAGTTGACTACAGTGATAGCGTGTTAGAAGTTTACTTATGCGGGTTAAGAATTTCTGTTTTAATAAATATTTTGAGATGAAAAGAAAAAGAAAGTGAACGAATAAAGTCGATCTACAAGAAAACTGAGCAAGGTGTGAAAAAGAACAAAGGGGGAATAAATAAACAAATAAATAAAATGTCGTGAAAGATTTATAGGATAAAATACTATATTTTATATCCAAATAAGGATAAAACACACAAACACATTTCTTTTCTCAAACTTAAGGAAAAGAGATTAAAACAAACACACGAACACAATTCTTTTCCTAAACGTAAAGGAAAAGAGATTAAAACAAATGTTTATATAACAGTCAGAGTTCGATTGACCAGATCACCAAATGTGTACAACTACGTCCGCGCGTTCGCACCCAAAAATTAATTATCATCGGAACCATATAGGAATTATTTAAACAGGGTAAGAAATCAACAAACACACCGATTCCATCTCGCTGCCAGATAGAACACACGACCGACAACAACAAGAAACAGATGTCCGAGCGAACGACTCACCAACACCAACACAAACACAACACCTTCTGAGTCACAGCTTACTACTACCAAACATCTCGCCACAGCAATTAATATTACCAATCATCAGGTCGTATTCACAAACTTTATTTTATATTTCTGGTCCACATCTAATCGAACTTTGACGACTCTTCTTTTCGGACTCGAATAAAGAGTTAGGTTCAAAGTTCTGTGATGGCTCCCGATTACGACAAGAAAGTTCTCGAGTCCGAAAAGAAGGTTCCCGAGTCCGATAAGGTTCCTGAGTCCGACAAGAAATACCTGAAGAAGACCGGGGGGCATATCGGCCGAAACGTTGTACAAATAACAATGAAGATGAGGACAATAGTCAGAATAACGCAGATAATACTATTCACATATTTGTTGATTATTGCGAATTTATTCTCCGAATAAATTTATTTGTTATTTTATAAATACATGCTTTGTTTTTATCATTTTCCGTATTTTCTGCTTAAACTGTGTCTTATTATTTCATCGTCATTCAAATATAATTTACGAACAGACAGTCTCTACCGATTAAAACAGATAAAGGTTCGCAAATGAAAAATATTTGAGGGTGTGCTGATTTACGCCGCGAATGAACAGGAGTTAGAAAACATAAAACACGTGAACACAACATGGAATTTCAAACAACACTGTATTAATACGTTTACACAAACAAGAAAATACACTTGTAATAATTGTTGTAGCAAACGATAGTATTGTCTGCGGGAAATGTCAATTATATAAACTAGCAAATATATGCACCCTCCGGGTGCAAGTATTTAAGTTTTAATATAATAAAATATCATATTAAATTAGAAAGGCTAATGAAACTGAATAAGAATACAGATAAAAAGATTTGAAACAGAGGGGGTATAATCGAAAAACAGAACAACTGAAACTTACTCTTTCATCACTCACGTCTTTCATTGTTTTTTATTTATTTAAGTATTTAGTTATAAGAGTAAGTAAAGAATAAAATGACAGTATTTTTTCTTGTTCATGGATTTAATTTAAGATTCATTGAAGAGATTTTTGTTTATATTCATTAAAATAAAACTAAACAATTAGAAATCAATAATATAAGCACATATTTATTAAAATAACATTTTTAATATCAATATGCAAATTATCCCTCCCGTTCACACTGTAAACCGGTATTTTGTTGTATATATAAATATAATTGCATGTTGTTAGTATGTAGATATGGGCCAACAGTATTAATAATGTAAAACAATTTTTATTAATAATTGAGGTTAAAATAAGGATAAATTCATGGTGAATGTGACGTCAATAACTAAGAGAATTGTGACTTGAGTAGTGATTTAGTTTCGGTTACAGACAGAAAAACACACAATCTCCATTATAATAAGATATACTGAATACAAGTCCACTTAACTGAGAGCTTGGAATGTTTATGGTAAGTATCGTACTTACGACGTCCCTCTTTCTGTCTCTGATACTCTCTGCTGAATATGGGAAGTAATTTACATCCGACTTCAAGAGATGCTAGTGGTAAAAAAGGAATATTTCTTATGTGAGAATCCCGTTCTGCACTCCTGCACCTTCGTTGCACAATGTCCAGACCCCAACGTTGTGATGTTCTGTTCTGGCCGATTTGAAGGGCACAAGTCAGAGACAGGTTCACAAGGACCAAAAGAAAAGAAAAGAAAACAAACTCAAAGTCTGATAATAGGACGCTGATGGAAGAGGGAATGTAACACTTTAGCAATCTATCTCAACTAGCAAGAAAGTTGCTGACTACTGGCTTCACTTGTTGTGGATTCGGGGCTAACTCTACTACTAGCGGCGACATTAACACCTCTACGGCCCGGGCTTGAACTGACTAAGGGCTGGGGCTTAGCTGAATTTATGTAAAATTCTACCCCACCACCACCCTGCCGCCGGACCACCCAGATGCCGGTACTTAAATTCAACGCAGACTTTTAGACGGCATTATCCCTTAAAATTAAAGCAATTATTTCTCTTTTCGGACTTAGTGTCTTCAATACTTCGACCATTAATTTCTTCAAAAGAGATTTCCTCATAAAATAGCCAGATGCCTAAAGATATTATCACTAAGTGGCTTAACTTCATTGTGGCCGTACAGGTCTCTTAAACCCCACGGCCCAATCCTTTGTGTCCGCAAAAGGACAACCACCCACCCATTTACTTATGCTTGAGCTTTAACATATACTATTTTTATTCATTTATTTATCTATTTATTCATTTATTCTTTGTTTGTTTTATTTTACGGCATATCAACCTCAGTGGGTCATTTAATGTCGATAAAGTTTTGAAATAAATCAATTCTTAATGGATAATACAATATTTTTATAAATACATTTCTCTATTTAACCCATTGATGGGACCCTAACAGGTACTACCACTCCGGGTCAGAGTGGACCAGGGAGCAATGGTGATGAAGGGGTGCTCCACATCCCCCAAACCTCCAGAACTGGAACTTCACCATCAGATAGAGTTTAACGTCATTCCGAGGACATGTAGACCCGCAGCCACCGCCTTCTAGCACCCATATGATAAAAAGGGTTGGGGCTTGCCATAAGGGCAATAGGGTTGGGAAAATCATATAGGTGCTAGGGCTTGACGTGACCAGCCGATTGATCGGAGGAGGCCTCTCCGACCGCCCGTCGAGCCCAAGATAGGGCCAAAGTGGAGTATTGCATGTCATGAACTGCTCATCCACCTGGGCTCTATCCTTAAGCATCACGGGTCGCCACCTACGGCCAACAGGTGGCCCCATTGGGGAGTCTTACCCCTCTGCAGAGGTGCAGTCGGTGCATTCTAACGCCCCAGCCGACAGGGCGGTTATTTATTCTGACCGTGTTCTCCTTCTATCATAGTATCACGCTTAACTTCAATTTTACCGCTAAAATTTGCGCGTCTGTGATTGGTTGGTTTGAAAAGAGGCATGTCGACCAAGGGAGACAACTCACCAACCTTAGATATATTTTTTTAATAAGAGAATGAAAGTTGAAAATCAGCAAGAGAGAAAAATAAAATATATCTCCAAGATGTTCTTGTGGGGTGATGCAGTCATCTTAGTTCTCAGAAACCTCCTTGCTAGACCCAAATAATAATTGGAAAAAATAAATCTTATTATAATGGAGATTGTGTGTTTGTCTGTAAGCGAAAATATATCACTACACAAGTCACAATTCCCTTATTTATTTACGTCACATTCTCCATTATTTTATTTTTAACTACAGAATTAACTTTTTTGCATTTCTGTGTGAACATGTCCATATTTGCTCTAATTACTGTGTATATTTTGTGTTTTAAAATATAATTCTAACTACATAAATTCTATTTCTCTGTATTTTTTAGATGAGGCTTCATAATTTGGATTATTTGGATTATTCGGACTATTGTCCTTATCTTCTTGTTAACTACACAACGTTTTGGCCGAGGTGCCCCCATTAACTTTTTTGTATTGCTAGTAAATTAGATAGGCATTTTCTGCCAAGAAAAAAGAACAGATTAAAATGAATTTTGGGAGATTTTTTCTTTCCTTCTTTTTCCCGTGTGTGTGTGTGTGTGTGTGTGTGTGTGTGTGTGTGTGTGTGTGTGTGTGTGTGTGTGAAAGTTTTCATTGAATATCTATTTACTTCTTTAAGAATGTATGGAAGACAAAAATAACAACAATAGACTTATTTACTTGGAAAACCAAGTTACAATATTTTTTCGATTATTTGGATTACTCGGACTATTGTCCTCATCTTAATTGTTATCTGCACAACGTTTCGGTTGGTGTACCCTCCGGCCTTCTTCATGTATTTCTTGTCGGACTCGGGAACCTTCTCGAACTCGGTAACCTTCTCTTCGAACTCGGGAACCTTCATGTCGTAATCGGGAGCCTTCATGGAACTTTGAACTGAACCCTTTATTCATTCCACGGTGGTAGACTGTTCTCATTCCATTAACCATGACCGGGTACAAGTGATAAGCTATGCTAATTATTCTAAGTTACAGCCGCTCTTGACCAGGATTGAACCTGCAGTCAAGAGATAACTGTCAGATAACTATAAAGATGAGGACAATAGTCCGAATAATCCAAATAATCCAAATTATCATTTGTGCCCCCATTAACTTTTAATTGTTTGATTTTATCTTAATGAATATGAGCAAAAATCTCGGGGATAAATCTTAAAAGAAATCCATTAACAAGAAGAAATAACTGTAATTTTATTCTTTACTTCCTATTTTATCTAGATAGTTAAATTAGGAAAATTGAGGAATAAAAGACAGTAGTAGTGAAAGACTAAGTTTCAGTTGTTCTTTTAATTGTTTTTACTTAAAAATTCAGAGAAATAGTACATTTTATTCTTCCTTCCTTTTTCTCCTTGTGTGTGTGTGTGTGTGTGTGTGTGTGTGTGTCAGTTTCCATTGAATATCTATTTACTTCTTTAAGAATGTATGGAAGACAAAAATAACAACAATAGACTCATTTACTTGGAAAACCAAGTTACAATATTTTTTTATTAGCATACTCTTGTTTTTCTACTTCATCTTTTGATGATGGTTGACAAGAATCGAAACGTTTGCTATGTGCAATGATTATGTTTTTATTTGCCATGACAACCGAATTCGTCCAATGACGCGTATCGACTGCTGCAAAAGGAACAAGAAGAACAACAACAACGAAGAAAAAGAAGAAGAAGAACTACAACAACAACAACAACAACAACAAGGAAGAAGAAGAAGAAGAACTACAACAACAACAACAAGAAGAAGAAGAAGAAGAAGAACTACAACAAAAACAACAATCCAAGACACGTAACCATGACAATTCGCGCGTGTCGACAGCCTCGTTTCGCCATAAACATTTTAACATTTTTTGAAGAATTGAAAAAGCGCTTATACTATGAAACTATGGCAAAAATATAGAAAAACTAGAAAGAACATGACCCGTTGGGTCACCCATTGAGCTCTGGATAGATAATTGTGATCGGGAAAAAATTGAGTTTGCAAAGCGAATTAAATTTAAAAAATAAATACGACCGGAGAATTAAAAAACAAAACAAAACAAACAAAAAAACACAAAAGAACATTAAAATCATTTTACTTAAATTTGTGATTAAATCAAAAACTGACCCGTCTCTTACTTAACATTCTGCCTGTCAAAAATATAGAGAAACTAGAAAGAACATGACCCGTTGGGTCACCCATTCAGCTCTGGATAGATAATTGTGATCAGGAAAAAATTGGGTTTGCAAAGCGAATTAAATTTAAAAAATAAATACGACCGGAGAATTAAAACACACACACACACACACACACACACACACACACACACACAAAAGAACATTAAAATCATTTTACTTAAATTTGTGATTAAGTCAAAAACTGACCCGTCTCTTACTTAACATTCTGCCTGTCACTTGTTGTGACACAATGTTGGAGTGAACATATGCTCAGAGGGGGAAAAAATTCATAGCTCAGATCTAGGGATGCGCATTATACATGAGCGCGTATTATACCGGAATAATTACGGTATTTTCCGTATCCAATTTGAAGAACGACCTATAAACCTAATATAAAGCGTGAGTAATTCTTTTATTGAGATAAATAATTTATTAATTTTTTTTGAATTTTAGAATTTGTAATTTAAAACTGACCCGTCTCTTACTTCACAATCTGCCTGTCACTTTGCTCCTCTCTCTATATATATTTTGATTAACTACAACTTATATATGTTAGTTTCTCTGTGATAGTAAAGTGAGAGATTGGAGAATGGGAATGGGCGTAATGTAATGGGTAGAGTCGTAGGAAAATGGACTCGTCGACCCAGTTCTTAGTATTTGGTTGCTGGTGAAAATGAACATAACATATTTCATTAGTCTATCCCTTCCCCCAACCACTAGGAAGGTGACAAATTTCTCATTTTTGACACTGGTTCGGCGAGCTTAGAATACAGAGACTGTGTCTACTGCAGAGGGGAGGGGCAACAATCTAATTAATGACTGAAGTTAAATTATTCAACTACTTCTAGTCACGATTGTAATAATTAATATTCACCTAGGTTTAAAAATACTAACGTACTTTGAGTACTACGAGGGTGATTCAAAGAGTAATGCCATTTTGTTTAGGACAGGTATAATTACCAACACAGGAACATGTATTATTCATCAAAAGGAAGTTGGTCCTCTGTGGATCACATCCCCATCTCTTTACTTTTTGAATACCTGTCCTAAACAAAATGGCATTAGTTCTTAACTTACTTATGTGGAGAAGTAGGGATGTGATCCCCAGAGGACCAGCTTCATTTTGATGTATGATACATGTTCCTGTGTTGGTAATTATACCTGTCCTAAACAAAATGGCATTACTTTTTCACTCACCTATGTGGAGAAGTAGGGATGTGATCCACAGGGGACCAACTTCATTTTGATGTATGATACATTTTCCTGTGTTGGTAATTATACCTGTCCTAAACAAAATGGCATTACTTTTTCACTCACCTATGTGGAGAAGTAGGGATGTGATCCACAGGGGACAATCTTCATTTTGATGTATGATACATTTTCCTGT
Source organism: Doryteuthis pealeii (assembly GCA_023376005.1). Lineage (NCBI taxonomy): Eukaryota > Metazoa > Mollusca > Cephalopoda > Myopsida > Loliginidae > Doryteuthis > Doryteuthis pealeii. The sequence continues at coordinate 60,629,396 of CM042173.1, forward strand.
GTTGGTAATTATACCTGTCCTAAACAAAATGGCATTACTTCTTAACTTACTTATGTGGAGAAGTAGGGATGTGATCCACAGAGGACCAGCTTTACTTTGATGTATGATACATGTTCCTGTGTTGTTAATTATAACTGTCCTAAACAAAATGGCATTACTTTTTGACCCACCCTCGTATTTGTCTGAATTAATTTATTTTATTTTTTAGATAAGGCTCGATGTGTATAATTTTGATTTTTCGGACGGTTATCGTCATCTTTGTTGTGATATGTAAAAACACAAAAATGCCTTTGGCATGTCTCGTTCGTCTTATTTAGTTGGTTGGTTGGTTGGTTGGTTTGCCGTACATCTGCTTTTGTTGGGGTGCTGCTTTCAGGATTTGCTGAGGACAGCACGCAGTATCCTTGAATAGTTCCCATCTAGCTTTTTATTTTCCAATCGTTTCGGTGCAGCCATACAATAGCACTGAAATGGTTACAGCTTTGAAGAATTCTCGCTTTGTCTTGTCAGAGACATCAGATTTCGGTAAATGGCAACCCTTCTTACCATGAAAGATTAACAGCGGATAATCCTCCTCTCCCCTTGGCCATGAGCCAGACTAAACTAAGCTTAGTAAATAGATTTAAGGACAACTACAATCTATCTAAGATTAGAGTAAGACGAAAATTAGACTGACAGAATGAACCAGAGTATTATAATGATGCTTTATATCACATGGTGAAGCGCGTGGCTTAATGGTTAGAGTCGTAGGAAACGGACTCGACGACCCGAGTTCAATTCCTGGACGAAGCTGTTTGCATTTCACATAGCGCTAATACCCTTGGGAAAGGTATGAATCCAATTCTCCCTCCAGCTATGGGCAAATAGCAGGGCAGATTGGGCTCTTTAACCATGGCTAGGTAACCAGTCTGGGAGAAGGAAAACTCCGAATTCAAACGTGTTAAACTCTGCTTAAGAAACTGACCTTGTGTCACATCCTGCTCGTGCGGAACGGTTGGTAATTATATATATATCATATGGTGTAACGGTTATAGGCTATCAGATCGTTGTTTGGACTGGTTAGTTGAATTTTACGGCATGTCAACCCTTATTCGGTTATTTCATGCCGATGACAATTTGTTTTATTCATTCTTGATGGGTATTGAATTCTTTTTCAAACTCAATTTTTCATTTATTCAACCCATAGTTGGTTTGTTTGTTTGGTTGGTTGGTTGGTCGGATTTTATGGCATGCAAACCCTTGTTGGGTTATTTCATGCCGACAACAATTTGTTTTATTCATTCTTGATGGGTATTGAATTCTTTTTCAAACTCAATTTTTCATTTATTCAACCCATAGTGGTTTGTTTGTTTGGTTGGTTGGTTGGTCGGATTTTATGGCATGCAAACCCTTGTTGGGTTATTTCATGCCGACAACAATTTGTTTTATTCATTCTTGATGGGTATTGAATTCTTTTTCAAACTCAATTTTTCATTTATTCAACCCATAGTTGGTTTGTTTGTTTGGTTGGTTGGTTGGTTGGGTTTTTACGGCATGTAAACCCTTGTTGGGTTATTTTATGCCGAATGCGTTTTTGTTTCATTCATTATTGATAGTTACTCAATATTTTTTAAAACTCAATTTTTAAACACATTTTTTAAAATGTTTTCTTCTATTTAACCCATAAATAAGACCCTAAAATACTTACGTATACACACACACACACATATATGTTAGTAGAAACTTTTAAAAAGTTTATTTTATCAACATATATTTCGTTAAATTTGTGGGGAACGAATAGACTGGCTTTTTGTGTGTGTGTGTTGTATATATATATATATATATATATATATATATATATATATATATATATATATATATATATAATTCTTAAATACAGGTTAACAAACAACATCATTGTTACCGTATTATTATTTTTTTTTTACACCTGCATTGTGATAGCCTTCTAAAGCAAACTCCTAACCAATATATACACAATGCTTCAAGCAAATTATAAAACTCTCTTTATATATATATATATATATATATATATATATATATATATATATATGGGAGTAAGATGAGGAAATTAATCCGACAGTATGTGGAGAAAAAAGCTCTCCACTCACACACACATATATATATATATATATATATATATATATATGTGTGTGTGTGTGTGTGTGTGTGTGTGTGTGTGTGTGTGAAGTAACATTTTATACATACGTAGATACATTCTGCTTACTGTACGGACAAACCCAAATATTCAACCGCGCCCTACCCGGGGGAGGAACAGAAAAAAAAACATAGATCTTTCCCAATAGTATCAGCTCCACTATTACATACCGTCAGGTAATATGAAAAAAAAAAGAGGATAACCTTCTTTGGAGTCTCTGTCAGCAGGAAATATGAGAATCATGGAATATTAGGTTAGATTATCTCACACATATATATATATATATATATATATATATATATATATATATATATATATATATATATATATATATATATGCGTGAGTGAAAGGAAAACATATACTAAGGTGGATTCCTCGGAGAAACAAGAGACCTAGTACATAAGAGGGTGTTGACCGTAGACGTGGAATTGGGAATGTTGCTGAGAGAAAAAATTCTTCAAGGGAAATTGGTTTATCACTTTTTACCTCGTTTTAAATATGCTTTAACTCAGAAACAAAAAAAAGAAAAAGAATAAGAAAAAGAAAAAAAAGATTGTAATTAATAGTTCAAAATTTATATATACTAGCAAATATATGCACCCTCCGGGTGCAAGTATTTAAGTTTCAATGTAATAAAATATTGTATTAAATTAGAAAGGCTAATGAAACTAAATAAGAATACAGATAAAAAGATTTGAAACAGAGGGAGTATAATAAAAGATTTGAAACAGAGGGAGTATAATAAAAAATGGAACAACTGAAACTTACTCTTCCATCACTCTCGTCTTTCATTGTTATTTTTTCTAATTTAAGTATTTAGTTATAAGAGGAAGTAAAGAATAAAATGACAGTTATTTTTTCTTGTTAATGGATTTCATTTAAGATTCATTGAAGAGATATTTGCTTATATTCATTAAAATAAAACCAAACAGTTAGAAATCAATAATACTAAGCACATATTTATTAAATTCGATTTTTTAATATTAATATGCAAATTAGCCTTCCCTTTCACACTGGAAACCGCTATTTTGTTGTATATATAAATATAATTGCATGTTATCAGTATGTAAACATAGTTAACAGTATTAATAATGTAAGACAATTTTATTAATAATTGAGGTTTAGATAAAAATAAAATCATGGAGAATATGATGTCAATAACTAAGAGAATTGTGACTTGATTAGGAATATAGTTTCGGTTACAGACAGAAAAACACACAATCTCCATTATAATAAGATATCATCATCATCATCATCATTCATTCATTCATTGGCAATTCAGTCTCGAAAGACTATGATAAAAGTTTGTGTGTGCCCCTGAGTTGCAGCGCCTCCTGTGACTATGAAGTCCTATGTTTGAGAAACATTCTCGACCACAGATTTTGCATTTGTAGGTTGTCCCTGTAGATGATGATGTTCCGATGCTTTGTTGCCGTTGCTTTCTTATGGACCTCTTAGCTTCATGATGTTGTATCAGGGTGAATTCTGACATGTACAGTCCTCTATGGAGATTCTGCCGCCACCGAGGGCGGTCTTGAGCCAAATTTTCCTAGCTGGAAGGGACAATGCCAAAGCACCTGAGATCATTTTTTGCAGACGTCCTTGAATCGCAGTAGGGGGCGACCAATCTGTCTTTTACCAGATGTTAGCTCTCCATACAGGATGTCTTTCGGGATTCGTCCATCATCCATCCGGCGTACATGACCCAACCATCGGAGACGACGTTGTCTTTACTACATATATATATATGTAGTAAAGATTAGAGGGAGAAATATGGACAAAGGAACAAAACTCAGATACGTATATGTATCAGATATATTTTGCCGTGCATTGAGCTCGGCTTCATCAGTCGTTTATCTGATCATTAAAGCATCATATATGTATGATGCTTGGATTAAATTAACTACTGATGAAGCCGAGCTCAATGCCCGGCGAAATATATCTCTACATATACGTGTCTGAGTTTTGTTCCTTTGTCCATATTTCTCCCTCTAATCTTTATTACATTCTTTCGGATTTAGTCCTATCCTCATATCCTCATATATAATATATAATATATATATATATATATATATATATATATATATATATATATTACTTTTTACTTCTAAACTCTATCGGTGTAGAAAAAACCCAGGCAATTCAGTTTTTTTTTACTAACAGGACCATCTGATCCCTTTTTTTAAAAATTAATATGTGTCAGAGATTAACATTCCGGATATCGTTTGATTGACATAAGCGCGCATGCACACACTTACACACACACATAAACAAGCCCCCCCCCCACGCACACACAGAATTTGGAAGACATGAGACAGAACAAATGAACAGCCACTAGCAACAACTTCAGTTCTAGTAATCTTCTGAAAAAGGGATTTTTTATCCTGAAATATTAAGAATTAAGAATAAATCACAGGTTAACAAACAACACCATAGTTACCCTCTTTTTTCTTTACACTTGCATTGTGATAGCCTTCAAAACCAACCAACAAACCAATATATATATATATATATATATATATATATATATAATATATATTATTTATTTATTTATTTATAATTATAAAGTCGGTCCTACCATTGGTTTCTGAATAACACTTTTTCGGTGTTATTCGTCTTCAGAGGCGTTTGACTTTTGAAAAAAATGGACAGTTTTAAACTCCCGGCACGTGTCCACGCGATCCGTTAATCGCTCCTGCATCTTGCGTCATTCAACGACATCACTATTTGTCGTCATTGTTCTTATGGTGATTTAAAAAAATTTTTCGTTTTTATATTTATTTTAGTTTATGTGTGTTTATTTATATATGAATTCTTAATTATGGCGGTCTGATGTTTTGGTTAGTCCAATTCCATATTAAGAATTTTTTCCTGTGTGGGCATGCTCGAAAAATTTCTATTTTGTTGTTTAGGAAATTTTCTTCGGAGTTTATTCCTTGAAGAATACGGAATTTTTCTGTTGTGCATAATGAGCATTTTTTTTAAAACCATTTATGTATGGCTTCGATTGGTCTAGTATTTTCCATTCTAATTTAAAATGTTTTTCTTGTTTTTTATACTGCCATACTTTGTTGGATAGCGCTGTCACGTTCCTCTTATTTTCGTGTTTGAAGGATGTTAAATGGTTATAGTAGCGTTGTTTAAAGCTACCTTGCACCACCCCTATGTAGTTTTCGCTGGTTTCCGATTGGTTTGTATTGTTTGTCTTAATTGTTGCCTGGTATATTATGGATTTTGTGTTGCATCTTTGTTGTAAAGGACAGTCTTCTTTACTTCTGCATGTGCATGTTGGGTCTTCTCTGGGCTTGGTGTTGGCTGTAAAAATTGTCTTCATCGGTTGTCCACAAGAATAGCTTATTTTGACTGTGTTTTTGTTAAAAATTTGTGGTATCTATGTTTAGGTGGGAAATGTTTTTTTACTAGTTCTATATATATATATGTGTGTGTGTGTGTGTGTGTGTGAAGAAATTTGAAAAACGAAGTGTTCCAAAAATAAGATGAATTTATTTATCGACGTTTAAACGTTTCGGTTTATTTAAACCTTCATCAGGATTGATTATGGGATGAAGAAATTGATGGAAGTTTTGTAAATGACAGAAGTTAGAAAAATATTTATAAAAAGTTTGTAACAGTATTTGTTCAGCGTCATATTTTTGGAAAGACGAGCCGCGACCCGTACACGCGAAGGTGTCATGACGCATAACCAAACTCGAAGAAATATATATATATATATATATATATATATAATATATATATATAATGGAGGATATGTGCTTAATTGAAGTCATACCTAATTTTGAAAATTAATTAATTAATAATTAATGAATTTAGGCGGGCATATATGTTCAAATGTACATTTCTCGATTTGTTTAGCCTTACATTTGAACATATATGCCCGCCTAAATTCATTAATTATTAACTAATTAATTTTCAAAATTAGGTATGACTTCGATTAAGCACATATCCTCCAAATATATATATATATATATATATATAATTTCGCAGGCATTTCTCTGTGCTGTATCGGTGGCTGAGGCAGTATAGTTTCTGACTATCCTGCTGAAGTCCCGGTTTCGATTTCAGATCGTTAGTATACATCGCTGATGAGACTTAATAAAGTCGAAACAGCTGCTGTACGATGTTCTACACGCCGGGTAATTCTTTGCGAGATTCACTTGTCAATGTTCTTTATCTTCTATAATTATCGAATTTTATGCGATATACCGCATTGTAATTGCCTTCAAGCAAATATATATATATTATATATATAATCACCGATATTTTCAAAATTAGGTATGACTTCAATTAAGCACATATCCTCCAAAAATTGTCGGCTTAAAGCCATATAAAAATAAACACATTTTTTTTGTTTACTTAACCCCATATATATAATATATATATA
>CM042173.1:60638453-60673453 GCA_023376005.1 Doryteuthis pealeii
TAGTTTAATGGGAAAATGAATAAATAATTTATCAGTCCAGAGTGGTTCTCCATAGTTTATGTTGGATTTATAGGAAATAACCATTCTATTTGGGATCATCAATATCTCCTGTACACCCACAATGCATGCTCATGTTGATGCACACTTATAGATTTATACAAGGATTTTTATTCTTACTAAGAGAGCTCAATGTATGATAGTTAATAAAATAATTATATACAGAGCGATATTTACACTTTCAATATGAAAAAAAAACTATAAGAAAAAACGAGATTTGGCTATTATGAATTTATTTCGACTAGAACTCAATAAATAACGAATTGACAGTGTGTCGCATCCTACTCGTGTGGAGAGGTTGGTAAATATGTATAGATGTATATTTTTGGAGGATATGTGCTTAATTGAAGTCATGCCCAATTTTGAAAATTAATTAGTTAATAATTAATGAATTTAGGCGGGCATATATGTTCAAATGTAAGGCTAAACAAATCGAGAAAATGTTAATCCCTGAATGTACATTTCGACCTACATTCAGGGATTGACATTTTCTCGATTTGTTTAGCCTTACATTTGAACATATATGCCCGCCTAAATTCATTAATTATTAACTAATTCCTTTTCAAAATTAGGTATGACTTCAATTAAGCACATATCCTCCAAAGATTGTCGGCTTAAAGCCATATAAAAATAAACACATTTGTTTGTTTACTTAACCACATAGATGTATATATAATCATATTTCATTTTGACTGTATAATGTTCCATAATATTCTGTGTATCTTCTCTCTGTGTTGGGATCTCCTCCAGGTGATTGCCTTTCTATTTGTGTCGGTAACAGAAGTCGGTGCGAGAAGTGTCAAATCGGGACCATTAACACAGAAACTGATCAGTCGTGGTTCAGTGAAAGCCTATCAGTTCCTTTGAGAAGAAGAAGAAGAAGAAGAAGAAGAAGAAGAAGAAGAAGAAGAAGTGGATGATGATGATGAGAAGAAGAAGAAGAGAAGAAGAAGAAGAAGAAGAAGAAGAAGTGGAATGAAGAAGAAGAAGAAGAAGAAGAAGAAGAAGAAGGAGTGGAATGAAAAAAAAAGAAGAATAAAGAAGAAGTGGAATGAAGAAGAAGAAGAAGAAGAAGAAGAAGAAGAAGAAGAAGAAGAAGAAGAAGAAGAAGAAGAAGAAGAAGAAAAGTGAATGAATAAAAAAAGAAGAAGAAGAAGAAGAAGAAGAAGAAGAAGAAGAAGAAAGAAGAAGTGGAATGAAGAAGAAGAAATGGAATGAAGAAGAAGAAGAAGAAGAAGAAGAAGAAGAAGAAGAAGAAGAAGAAGAATCATAACAATAAAATCAGTTCCAGAACTTGGCGGATAAGGAAGACACCTGTGACCCTTTGGCATATTTATCGAGTCGTTATTGTTCTGAAACGGTGACGTCATTACTTATAGAGATGGACAATGAGATACTAAAAGATTGTGATAGATATAATGAGATTTATATAAATGTACTTATAAATCCATAGCTATATATATATGTGTATGTGTGTGTGCGTGTGTGTATGCGAGTAAATCTACGGCATATATATATATAATATATATATATATATATATATATATATATATATATAATATGGCTTGTTGGGCTGCTTTTTTTATACTGCTTCTGTCTCCCAGGGGATGAAGTGTTTGGCTCTAGTTTGGTCGGTACGCACTCAGCTGCTGGTTCTAGGTGGACACTGCTTATGAAATTTAACATAGAAATACATTTCATGACCCCCTCCCCCCCTCTCTCTCTCTCTCTCTCTCTCTCTCTCTCTCTCTCTCTCTCTCTCTCTCTCTCCCAGAGAAAACTAAGATTATATAACGAGAAGGTAATCAAGAGATACATAGTGGGGGGAAAGTGATAGGCAGAAAGTAAAGTAAGAGATTGGTCAGTTTTTGACTTAATTGCAAATTACGACTAATTAAAACCAATTTTAAACGGATTTTTTTTCGTACATAATTTAAACCTAAAAGTAAGAAATAATTTAGTATAATTTTTGTGTCATTAAACTAACAAGAAAAAAAGCCTTAGGGATATAAAAGTTTATTCGCTCAGCTTTAGTGTAATAATAGATATAATTCAGGACCTCACCTAAAAAACGAAAAACACACAACCCTGTTTCCCTGGATAGAAAATTCCTTCACACTGTGTTAACTTGTTAAATTGTTTTTGTACGAACTGTCCTGGATATTGACACATATTTTGTAATTTTGTGTTCCGTTTTCGTGACACACTTAAACTCAAACGAACACTTGGAATAATTCATGACTGTTCAACTGAACGTGAGATTCTGAGAGGGAAAAAATGAAGTGAATGCTTTTCACATATGTTCAAGGTCGCCATCTTTTTTTTTTGTTGTTCTTTTTTTTGAAGAGTTGCCAACATTTCCACCATTTTCTCGAGGAGATTTCTGAGATAAAGGTGGATTTTTTTAGAAAAGAAAAACAAATAACAGTCACTTTTTTATTTTTATTTACAGTAGATCAACTAATTTCTCGCGTTACCATAACAATGGAATTTCTCATTCCTTTCCTTGTTATATAATATATATATATATATATATATATATATATATATTATTATTATTATTATTATATTATTATTTATATTTTTGCTTGAAGGCAATTACAATGCGTATATCGTATAAAATTCGATAATTATAGAAGATAATAATGACAAGTGAATTTCGGTAAAGAATTATTCTGATGAGACTTAATAAAGCTGAAACAGTCTGTACGATGTTCTACACACCGAATAATTATTTACCGAAATTCACTTGTTATCTTGTATAATTATCGAATTTTATGCGATATACGCATTGTAATCGCCTTCAAGCAAAAATATAAATGATAATATATACTTTATTCAACAATGCTTCTAAAAAAAACATCCAAAAATCTTATATATATATATATATATATATATATATATATATATATATATATATATATATAGAGAGAGAGAGAGAAGAGAGAGGAGAGAGAGAGAGAGAGAGAGAGAGAATTTAAAATTTTTCTTTTTGGAGCATTGTTAAGTAAAGTATATTATTGTTTATATTTTTTGAAGGCAATTACAATGCGTATATCGTATAAAATTTGATAATTATTGAAAATAATCATTGTCTCATCAGCGTGTCATATATATATATATATATATATGTGTGTGTGTGTGTGTGTGTGTTGTGTGTGTGTCTTACCATTGGTATCAAAGCAGCGTCTTAGCCCCTATTCGTCAAGCATTTCTTAACGGGGGGTTGTCCTGACGATCAGTGGCTAACACGCTGCTTTGAAACCAATGGTAACAATTGTACCTTAAATGTATTGTACCCTATAATAAATAGATATAGCTTTTACCCCCATAATCTTTATTTTCAATTCTACAATGCTAGAAAGAAAAATATATATATATATATATTGGGGCTATTGAACTTCCCACTTAACTTGTATGTTGATTTTTAACACCAGTCAGAAGCTAAAGGCTGGATTATAAATCTATCTATACATATATAAAGGGCAGTTGTATGTATATGTATGTCCGGAGGAAATTTCGAAAATAAAACAATTAACGACAAAGTAAATATATATACACATTAAATATCACCAGGGCTTGGTTTTGAGCAAAAATGATAGATTTGATTTATTTCCGTGAAGATAATTAAAAAATAAAATTCAAATGATAGCAGCATGGATTGTTTTTTCATTTAATATTTTAGATAATAGACATTACATTTCTTTTCAGAGTAGTTGGATCAATGCAAGGTCTATTTCTTTTTACACAGGGATTTAAATGGGGCATGCCACGAGGATTCAACTCAGGATTCAGTAATAATGGATCTGCGGGACTAACTTTAAAAAATCCCCCTTTACCTTTCTTCCTTCCATTATTCGTTTTGGTTTATTTCTCCTTTCTTCCTTCCTTCCTTCATTCATTCGTTTTGGTTTATTTCTCCTCCCTTCCTCCCTTCCTTCCTTCTTTCATTCATTCATTCATTCCTTAATTCGTTTTGGTTTATTCCTTCCTTCCTTCCTTCCTTCCTTCCTTCCTTCCTTTCTTCCTTCCTTCATTCGTTTTGTTTATTTCTCCTTCCTTTCTCCTTTCTTCATTCCTTCCTTCCTTCATTCGTTTGGTTTATTTCTCTTTCCTTCCTTCTTCATTCATCATTTATTCTTTGTTTTATTTCTCCTTCCTTTCTTCCTTTCTTCCTTCCTTCCTTCATTCGTTTTGGTTTATTTTTCCTTCCTTCCTTCCTTCATTCATTTATTCGTTTTGTTTTATTCTCCTTCCTTCTTCCTTCCTTCCTTCATTCGTTTTGTTTATTTCTCCTTCCTTCCTTCCTTCCTTCCCTTCCTTCCTTCCTCCTTCATTTTCATTCATCATCATTTCATCGTTTTGTTTTATTTCTCCTTCTTTCCCTTTCTTCCTTCCTTCATTCATTCGTTTTGGTTTATTTCTGCTTTCGTCCTTCCATCCTTCATTCATTTCATTTTGTTTATTTCACAACCTTCCTTCCTTCCTTCATTCATTTGGTTTTATTTCTCCTTCCTTCCTTCCTTCCTTCCTTCCTCCTTCCTCACATTCATTCATTCATTCGTTTGGTTATTTCTCATCTCTCTTNCTCCTTTCTCCTTCTATCCTTCATTCGTTTCAATTGGTCTATGATTATCTCCTTTCGTCCTTCCTCTTCATTTCATTTACATTTTGGTGTGTTCTATCTTTCACATTCCGTTCACTTCGATTCATGTCATTAAATCTCAACTTCGTTGTCGGTCTATATTTTCTCCTTCCGTTCCTCCTTCCTCTTTCTCTGCCTTCCTTCGCTTCACTTCGTTCAAATTCGGATTCAACTTCATTTGTTTTGGTTATTTTCTCTCACTCTTGCTCTCCTTCTTCCTTCCTATCCATAGTTGTAGCGTTTATATTCATTCCCGTCTTCCAACGTTTATTAGTTTCTTGCCTTTCCTCCTCCCCTTGCCTTCATCAAGAAGATGCCATAATATATCATCAGATTATCGAGAATTAACTCTTAGAAAAGTTGAAAATGCAATAAACAACATCGTTCTTTTTATCCTTTACTTCTATTTTTTTTTAAAACAATTTTTTTACAGATCACCATCTCACTAATTTCTTCTATCTTGTGTTTTTTCCTTCTACGGTATTTTCTTCTTTTTCTTACCTTCGATCTCTTAATCCACCCTCCGCGCTTATCTGTTTCTTCCTTCATTTACCTTTTTTAAATCACTCTCATTCTTTCTTTCTTTCTTTCTTTCTTTCTTTCTTCGTTCTGTCTTCTTCATTCTTCGGTTTACTTCAGAGATCTTCTTCTTCTTCTTTTCTCTTCTTCATTATACCTTTGTTTCATCACCCTCTTGCTTTCTATCTTTCTTTCTTCTTCTTCTTCTCTTCTTCTTCTTTATTACCTTTCTTTTATATCACCCTCTCAACTTTCTTCTTCTTCTTCTTCTTTCTTCTTCTTCTTCTTCTTCTTCTCTATTCCCGCTCTTATTTCCTCCATCTTCTTTTCTCAACCGACAATTTGCACAGAGACGCCCCCCCCCTTCAGTTTTTACGTGAACAGATTTTTGTAGAGTTTTTCGTGCATATTTTTTCTGAACTCAGTTACTCCGTAAAAAGCGTCTCTGTGTATGTTTGTTTGTTTTTTGAAATATTCAACAATGCCTCTTTCTTTGATTGGTTAGAAAACACACTTGTCTTAAAAGCAGTTATATAACACTGAGTTCTTCTATCTTTCTTATAATTTCACCTTTTTGCCTTTTTCTTCGTTCTTTCTTTCTTTCTTCGTTTATTTTATTTCATTCCTTCCTTTCTTTCTTTTCACGTCTCCTTTTTGCCTTTTACCTCTTTCCCTCTTCCTTTCTTTCTTCTTTCCTTTGTTCACATCTTTCTTTCTTTCTTTCTTGTCTTCGTTCCTTTTTTTTTCTTTTACATTCTTCCTTCATTTTCTTTGTTTCTTTTTATCGTCTCCTTTTTAGCCTCTTTCTTTCTTTCTTTTCTTTCTTTATTTATTTTTTCACTTTCACTTTCATTTTTTTTTTTCTCTTTTCCTCTTCATTTTTTTCTTTCAATTTATTATCTTTTTGCCTTTTACCTCTTTCCTCCTTCCTTTCTTCTTCTTTCGTTCACATCTTTCTTTCTTTCTTTCTTGTCTTCATTCATTTTTTTCTTCGTTTCCTTTTCTCTTCTTTCTTTTAACATCTCCTTTTTAGCCTCTTTCTTTTCTTTCTTTCTCATTTTCCTTTTTTTCTTTTTCTTCTTCTTTTTTTCTTTCAATTTATTATCTTTCTTTAACACAAATTTTTAATCCCCTTCTTTTATTGGTTAGAAAAACACTTGTCTTAAATGCAGTTATATAACACTCACTGAACCTGTAGAAATTCCACGGTGTAATTTGAACCAACCACCAAAAATTAAACATCAATACAGAATTTTAAATAGTTCATTTATGGATAGTGTCACTCATATCTACCTATTCTATATATAAAGGAATTTGCATTAATTTTGTCCGGAGGAAACTTCGAAAATAAAACAATTAACGACAAAGTAAATAGATATACACATTAAATATCACCAGGGCTTGGTTTTCGAGAAACAATAATAGAGATTTGATTTATATTCGTGAAGATAATTAAACCAAAACGAATGAATGAATGAATGAAGGAAGGAAGGAGAAATAAACCAAAACGAAGGAAGGAAGGAGAAATAAACCAAAGAAGGAAGAAAGGAAGAAAGGAAGAAAGGAAGGAGAAATATACCAAAACGAATGAATGAATGAAGGAAGAAGGAAGTAGAAATAAACCAAAACGCATGAAACGAAAGAAGGAAGGAAGGAAGGAAGGAGAAATAAATCAAAACGAATGAATGAAGGAAGGAAGGAAGGAGAAATAAACCAAAACGAATGAAGGAAGGAAGAAAGGAAGGAGAAATAAACCAAAACGAATGAATGAATGAAGGAAGGAAGGAAGGAAGGAAGTAGAAATAAACCAAAACGCATGAACGAATGAAGGAAGGGAGGAAGGAAGGAGAAATAAACCAAAACGAATGAAGGAAAGAAGGAAGGAAGAAAGGAGAAATAAACTAAAACGAATGAATGAATAAAGGAAGGAAGGAAGGAAGGAGAGAGAAATAGACCAAAACGAATGGATGAAGGAAGGAAGGAAGAAAGAAAGGAAAGAGAAATAAACCCAAACGAATGAATGAATGAATGAAGAAAGGAAGGAAGGAATGAGAAATAAACCAAAACGAATGAAGGAAAGAAGGAAGTAGAAATATATCAAAACGAATTAAGGAATGAATGAATGAAGGAGAGAATGAAGGAAGGGAGGAGAAATAAACCAAAACGAATGAAGGAAGGAAGGAAGGAAGGAAGAAAGGAAGGAAGGAGAAATAAACCAAAACGAATGAAGGAAGGAAGGAGAAATAAACTAAAACGAATGAATGAATGAAGGAAGGAAGAAAAGAAGGAAGGAGAAATAAACCAAAACGAATGAATGCAGGAAGGAAGGAAGAAAGGAAGGAAGGAGAAATAAACCAAAACAAACAAATGAAGGAAGGAGAAATAAACCAAAACAAACAAATGAAGGAAGGAGAAATAAACTAAAACGAATGAAGGAAGGAAGGAATGAGAAATATACCGAAACGAATTAAGGAATGAATGAATGAAGGAGGGAAGGAAGAAAGGGGGGAAAATAAACAAAAACGAATGAAGGAAGGGAGGAAGGAAGGAAGGAAGGGAAATAAACCAAAACGAATGAAGGGAGGAAGGAAGGAAAAATAAACCAAAATAAATGAATGGATGAAGGAAGGAAGGAAGGAAGGAAGGAAGGAGGGAGAAATAAACGAAAATGAAGGAAGGAAGGAAGGAAGAATGGAAGGGAGGAGAAACAAAATAAATCGAATGAAGAACAAAAGGAAGGAAGGAGAAATAAACCAAAATGAATGAAGAAAGGAAGGAAGGAAGGAAAAATAAACCCAAACGAATGACGGTAGGAATTAAGGGGGGAGAAATAAACCAACACGAATGAATGAATGAAAGGAGGAAGGAAGGAGAAATAAAACAAAACGAATGAAGAAAAGAAGGAAGGAAGGAGAAAGATAGTATAAGGAAACAAGGGAAAAGAAGAAACGAAGAAAGAAGATAGAAAGGTGGGTGAAAAGTTGTGTTAAAGAAAGATAATAAATTGAAAGAAAAAATGAAGAAGGAAAAGAGAAAAGAAAAAATGAAAATGAAAGAAAGAAAGAAAGAAAGAAAGAGGCTAAAAAGGCGACGTTAAAAGAAACAAAGAAGAACAAAGGAAAGAATGTAATAGATAACGAAAGAAAAAAAGGAACGAAGACAAGAAAGAAAGAAAGAAAAGAAAGATGTGAAAAAAAGAAAGAAGAAAGAAAGAAAGGAAGGGAGGAAAGTGGTAAAAGACAAAAAGGAGACGTGAAAAGAAAGAAAGGGAAGGAATTAAATAAAATAAACGAAGAAAGAACGAAAGAAAGAAAGAAAGAAAGAAAGAAAGAAAAAAAAAGGCAAAAAGGTGAAATTAAAAGAAAGATAGAAGAACTAAGAAAAAATGAAATAGAAAACGAAGAAAGAAAGAAAGAAAGAAAGAAAGAAAGAAAGAAAGAAAGAAAGAGAAAACGACATTAAGGCAAAAAGGAGAAGTGAAAAGAAAAAAAAAGGAAAGAATGAATTAAACAAACAACGGAAGAAAGGAACGAAGAATAAAAAGAAAAGAAGAAAGAAAGAAAGAAAGAAAGAAAGAAAGATGTGAAAGAAAGAAAGAAAGAAAGAAAGAGGAAAACGACATAAAGGCGAAAAGCAGAGGTGAAAAGAATAAAAAGGAAAGAATTTAAAAAAAAAACGACGTAAAAAGGAACGAAGAATAAAAAAGAAAAGAAGGAAGAAAGAAAGAAGAAAAACGAAGGAGGAAAGAAGAAAGAAAAATTTAAAATTGAAAGATAAAAGACAACACAGTCAAACGAAATAACAATGAAAGAAATCAGACGGTATAAATCAAAAGGAATGAAGGAAGGAACGAAGCAGAGAAGGAAGGAAGAAATGATGGAATGAGTGGAAGGTAAAACAAGTGCAGAGTGCATTTTGCACAGGTGCAGCCAATAAGCAGCAGCAGCAACAACAACAACAATAACAACAACAGCAGCTACAGCAGCAGCAGCAGCAGCAGCGTCCCTTGTGATGTCATTAAATAATCTACTCCCATTGTTGTTCGTTGCTTTTGATGACTTAAAATGCTTCTGATCTCGGCATCTTCTCCCTCATTCTCGTTGTGGTGTATGTATGCGTACATATACACCAATGTTTAGGCGCGTGGCCTAATGGTTAGAGTCGTAGGAAATGGACTCGTCGACCCGAGTTCAATTCCTGGACGAAGCTGTTTGCATTTCACATGGTGCTAATACCGTTGGGGAAAGGTATGAATCCAATTCTCACTCCAGCTATGGGCAATTAGCAGTGCAGACTAGGCTCATAACCATGGCTAGGTAACTAGTCTAGGAGAAGGAAAACTCTGAATTCAAACCTGTTAAACTCTGCTTAATAAATTGATCTTGTGTCGCATCCTGCTCGTGCGGAGGAGTTGGTAAATATATACCCTCAATATTTATACCCACCATTGGTGGAAGTGTGTGTGTGGGGGGGGGGGTTTAAGGGATATCTTATATGATTGGATGTGCATATGTGCTTATGCAAATATTGGTGTTTACTTGTTTAACGGTATATCAACCTCTTATGGGTTATTTAATTCAGAAATTTGATTCATTTGTTTTGTTTGGTTGGATTTATTTGTTTAACGGCATATCAATTCCTTATGGGTTATTTAATGCTGAACATTGATTCATTTGTAAAGGTGTGGTTTATTTATTTAATGGCATATCAACTCCTTATGGGTTATTTAATGCTGAAATTTGATTAATTTGCAAAGGTTTTGTTTAGTTTATTTGTTTAAAGGCATCTCAACTCATCATGGGTAATTTAATACAGAAATTTAATTCTTTTGTTTTGTTTGGTTGGGCCTATTGCCCTATGGCAAGCCCCAACCCTTTTTATCATATAGGTGCTAGAAGGCGGTGGCTGATGGTCTTCATGTCCTGGGAATGACGTTAAACTCTACCTGATGGTGAGGTTCCATTTTTGGAGGTTTGGGGAATGTTGAGCACCCCTTCATCACCATTGCTCCCTGGTCTATTCTGACCCGGAGTGGTAGTACCTTTTAGGGTCCAATCTATGTGTTAAATAGAAAAATGTTTTTTTTTTTTAATTGAGTATCCATTAAGAATGACTTTATTTCAAAACTTTATCGGCATTAAATGACCCACTGAGGTTGATATACCGTAAAACAAAACAAAGAAAACCAAATATTTGGTTGGTTATATTTGTTTAACGGCATATCAATTCCTTATGGGTTATCTAATGCCGAAATTTGATTAATTTATTTGCTTTTGTTTGGTTTATTTGTTAAACGGCATATCAACCCCGTATGGGTAATTTAATGACAAAATTTGATTCATTTGTAAATTCTTAGTTGTAATTATAACTATTTTTAGATAATACAATTAGATTTCATTAAATTTGGTTTGGTTTATTTGTTTAATAGCATATCAGCCTCTGTGGGTTATTTAATGCCAAAGCCATCCTTGTAGAAGAACAGTAGTTGTATTATTATGGTTTGGGTTAGTTTCTTTACTTAATGGCATATCAACCTTCATGAGTTATTTAATGCCAAAGCCATCCTTGTAGAAGAACAGTTGTTGTATTATTTAATCCATGGCTATAGGAATAAGGGGGTGCATACCCTTCCCAGGTGTATTAGTTAGTAAGGGAATGTAATAGCGTGACGAGAGTTCAGGTACTACCATTCCGGGTCAGAGTGGACCAGGGAGTAATGACAATGAAGGGGTGCTACACATTGCCCAGAGCTCCAAAATTGAAACTTTTTCATCAGAAAGAATTTACCCAGGACATTAAGACCCTCAGCCACCGCCATTTAGCACATGTATGATAAAAGGGGGACTTGCCAAAAGGGCAATAGGGTCGGGATAATCATATAGGTGCAAGGGCTTGACGTCACCAGCCGATTGATCAGAGAGGGCCTCTCCGACCGCCTGTCTAGCCTACGTAAGGGCCAAAGTGGAGTGTTGCATGTCATGGACTGCTCAGCACCAGGGTTCCATCCTTAAGCATCACGGGTCGCCATCCATGGTCATCAGATAGCTCTGTAAGATTCAAGGTTATAATAATGTTATAACTTGTTGAAACGAAACAAACTCCGACAAGGGTGTTAGACATATAACAAGATGGACTTTATTACATGCACATGGAACAATATATAACATGAAATACAATTTACAAATCTTATTATAATGGAGATTGTGTGTTTTTCTGTCTGTAACCGAAACTATATTCCCACTCAAGTCACAATTCCCTTAGTTATTTACATCACATTCGCCATGATTTTATTTTTATCTAAACCTCAATTATTAATAAAATTGTCTGACATTATTAATACTGTTAACTATGTCTACGTACTAACAACATGCAATTATATATATATATACAACAAAATAGCGCTTTACAATGTGAACGGGAAGGCTAATTTGCATATTAATATTAAAAAATCGAATTTAATAAATATGTGCTTAGTATTATTGATTTCTAACTGTTTGGTTTTATTTTAATCAATATAAGCAAAAATCTCTTCAATGAATCTTAAATGAAATCCATTAACAAGATAAAATAACTGTCATTTTATTCTTTACTTCCTCTTATAACTAAATACTTAAATTAGAAAAAATAACAATGAAAGACGAGAGTGATGGAAGAGTAAGTTTCAGTTGTTCCATTTTTTATTATCCTCCCTCTGTTTCAAATCTTTTATTATACTCCCTCTGTTTTAAATCTTTTTATCTGTATTCTTATTTAGTTTCATTAGCCTTTCTAATTTAATATGATATTTTATTATAAAATTTAACTAAAATACTTGCACCCGGAGGTGCATATATTTGCTAGTAAGATATAATAAAAGGACACATTCATCAATGGAAATACAATATTTAGGTATAAAAGAGATACCTAAATGTGCATATAAAATATAGGAGTTAAAGATATAGGACTAAGGATAGTCCATGCCGTATAATTTACTTACTGGTGACGGTGGGGGATAGACAGTGTCTAGTCCATGTGAGTTCGTTGATAAGAAGCACCAAAAGTGTTACGTACTTTCTTCTGGCCGGCTTGGTACTTCTATCATCTATCTTCTAATGGTCTGGTATATCTTCTACAGGTCTCGTCTGGTCTTCTTGTGTGGGGATTCCGTGTCTGGTTCTGCTGGGGACCATTTCTTATCAGAAGCCTTGTGTCATTGTTAGCTTTTAGTAATAACAACAAGACTTCGATTTACTTTGGATGTTAGTTTATTCTGGAACCCCCAGAACCAGACAAATGCGCGCTGAGAGTCACATCTTGCTAGCTTCTAACTCTGCAACTGACTAACTGCAACTAACTAACTGCAACTCTTACTGAGTTGCCCACCTTAAACCGGAAGGGGGGCTTTCTATCGGGGTTCCGTTCTCACGATTCTATCCCCAGAAAGCAAGGTGAGAGTGAGGTCAAGCATTGTCACTCACTCTCAAGGCCATCAGCTGCACTGATCGCCATAAGGATTTCTATACTACCTTAAAAAGTAATAGGGATCCAATTAATATGTAACAAAAGAAGCAGAAGAGTTTGAACCTCGCGCTTAAATACCAGACTTCCTACTGGTCGGCACGGAAACCCCCAGGCAAAGAGAAGATAATCCCAACAGCTCCATTGGGAGATCTTACTCCTCTGCAGAGGTTCAGTCGGAGTGTTCTAAAGCCCCAGCCGACAGGGCTAAAAGGATTTGGCAAAAAAAACCATGGTAAAAAGGTCTTGGTAATAGCACTTGGTAAAGACCTTGGTAAAAGGCCACAATTCACTGAGAAACACTAATTTTCTTTTGTTTCTGTTTTGAACATTGCGTTTTTTTTTTGTTTTTTTTTTTTGGGGGGGGGGTACGAAGGTAATCTCAAAAGTAAGGTCTCCAATTCTGGAGACACAGGGAAACTGTTCGTGCGGTTATTAGCAACACTTTTGTGTTTATTATCCATGTGCCTGCTATGTCCTACTATTTACCCATAGCGGGAGAATATGTGGATTACATACCTTTCCCAATGGTATTAGCACTGTAAGATTCAAGGTTGATAATTGAATAACAGCTCCGACAAGTTGTGAGACAAAACATTTAATATATATATAACAGCACATGGAAACGATAAGATACATAATGTACAGGAGAATAGAACATGTAAATACATATACAATATTTAGATATAAACAAGATACCCAAATGTACCTAACATATAAATGTTACATACATGGAACTAAAGGATAGTCCATGCTGTATAAAGGACTTACAGTAATGTAAGGGGGGACAAAAGCCCCACCGAGAAGGGGGTAGATGGATTCTAACCCATAGCAATTCATTGAGAAGATCCAGCTAAAAAGAGGAAGCAGCGTTTGAATGAACGCGCTTAACTACCAGAGGTCCCCTAGTGGGAACAAACAGCAACGCAGCGAGGAGATAACTCTTCCGGCAAAAGGAAGATAATCACCTACAGCACTATATAAAATGCAAACAGCCTTGTCCAGGATTTGAACTCTGGTCGACGAGTCCATTTCCTACGACTCTAACCATTACACTACGCACCTTTCTTAAAAGAAAGGCAATGCACTAAAAACAAATGAAAGAAAAAGAAAGAAAAATTAGGACGAAAAAAAAGGAAGGGAGGGAGGAGAAGAAATGAGAGAAAATAAACGGTATAAAAAGAAAGAACGGTGTTCAGTGCCAGAAGAAAATTCGTGACAATTAACATTTGTGCGAGATATCTCGTCAGTTGCTTTACAACAAGCACATTCCTCGCGAGATAACTCGTCAGTCACTTCCAAAACAGAAATATTTCTCAAAATAACTTGTGAGTTATTTCCACCTCGGCCAAGTGGCTCATGGAAAGAAAATCTGAAGAAGTAAAAGTATTTTGTGACCCACTTTCACATCACTATATTATATATATATATATATATATATATATATATATATATAATGCCGCGCGCGCGCGTGTGTGTGTTGTGTTTGTTAGGGAAATTTTAGAGTTGTATTGGAAGCTTGGAAAAGTATAAGATAAGGAAAAATAACCAAAAATCAAGTTGATGAGATTGTTTTATTTTCTCAGTCGGTAGAGCGTCCGGCTAGAAACCGCAAGGTTCCTAGTTCGATACCGGCCCTCACCAACTCAGCGTATGAGTAGCACAGGGATATGTGCGGTAAAGTAAGGAGTTGATGGTAGGTGTAGCGCTCCACCTCAGACGCTAGAATAATCTCCTTGGTCTAGCGCTAGTGAAAAGGGGATAGACTCCCTCGCTGATTGGCTGATACCGACTTTAGGCCACCCCGACGACTTTTTACTTTATATTTCGGGTAGACCTCTACTTATATATATATATATATATATATATATATATATATATATATGTATATGTTGTATTCATTTTTTTAAAGAAGCAAAGAAAAAAATGTACACTGGAAATAATTCTAAAAAAATTTTAGCATTGTATGGTGAAACCCAAAACCTCAATGACCCAGGTGAGGACCCCCTCAGGATTCAAAATAGGTGTGTCTGTGTGTGTGGGGGGGGGATTAAACAAAACAGATGTCTCCTGTTTAACGATTTTTTTGATGATCTTTTCAAGCTTTCTGGCCAACTTTTTTTTATATTTGGATATAATTCGTGGATTAGTCCACCGAATTCCATATCCTGAGTACTGTCTCCTCCTTCCAGCCTCCACATCCATTAATATACTTTGAAAAAACTTGAACACATCACCCCTGATGATGGCATTTCGAAGTGCCGAAAGTACTCGGGATATGAACTTCGATCCACGAATTCCATCCAAATATTTAAAAAAAGTTGGCCAGAAAACTTGAAAAGATCACCAATAAAATCGTTAAACAAGAGACATCTGTTTTGTTTAATTCTACATGTATAAATGAAACAATTCTGCCCACACACACACACACACACACACACACACACACACACACACACACACACACACACACACACAACACAGACACAACACACACACACACACATATATACACATATATATAGTTAATTCCTTGTTAGTATTGGAGAAATGATAATAAAGTATTCAATTACTTCTGCAAGAGCTGTATTTATTTAATTATAGTTTACAATACCTTTAAGAGTCTGTTTTACCAATGGTTTCGGAGCCTCACCTTTAGGTGATTGGTCATCATCAGAAACGTTTACTAAGGTGGGGCTCCGAAACCATTAGTAAAACGGACTCTTAAATGTATTGTAAACTATAATTAAATATATACACACACACACACACACACACACACACATACATATATATATATATATATATATATATATATAGAGAGAGAGAGAGAGAGAGAGATAGATAGATAGATAGATAAAAGGATATGAAAACACACAATGCTGTTAAAATGAAAATATTTTATATCATATTCATAGCTAATATTGAACAATATTTCGATATATAAAATCATTATCAGAGCTTGTTTTTAATCCGGACTCATCGAGAGAGAAGCAGAAAATAATTTAAATTCAATACGGAAGCATTCTCTCTCGATGAGTCTGGATTAAAAACAAGCTCTGAAGATGATTTTTATAAATCGAAATATTGTTCAATATTAGCTATGAATATGATATAAAATATTTTCATTTTAACAGCATTGTGTGTTTTCATACCCCTTTATCTATACTTATACCGTCGGATTCATTTCCTTACTCTGCTTTGTGTGTGATTCGAACCATATCAAAACACATTGTTTGTTTACTTCTCATACTGTCGTGTAGTAAAAGTCACCATAAGTGAAATATAACCTACTTCTAAACAGACGAAAAATCTGGGAAGGGACGGCTGGTGTAATGGTTAGAGTCCCGCCTGTCAGCTTGACAGTCAGGGTTCGAATCACATACAAAGCAGTCTTCCTGTCTATAGCTCTGCTGATGAGGCCTAATAGGCCGAAATGTACATACAGAGATTGATTTTTCTCGATTCGTTTAGCCTTACATTTGAATAGGTATGCCCGCCTAATTCATTAATTATTAATTAATTAATTTTCAAAAATTAGGTACGACTTCAATTAAGCACATATTCTCCCAATATATATATATATATATATATATATATATAATATATATATATATATATATAACACAATCCTCAGACGGGAGAATAGTGCTGAACTGAATTGGAAAAAACAGATGGTACAATCACAACCTTTGCTTAAATACCAGATGATTAACCCCTTTTCTGCTATTCTCCCGACTAAGGATTTTGTAATACACTTGAAAATTAAGTAACGCTATTTTTTCTTTTTCTTTTCAGGTATAGAAATATCATTCACTGGAAAAGGAAACATCCTGTATATCTCAAATAGTGAGTTCGATCCTTACTGGATGCCCCATACTTGTGACCTTCTGTCAAATCCTACCCGTGGTGAACGAGTGGCGTAAAGAATTTTTTACCGGAAAAGAAAACATCCTGTACATCTCAAATAATATAAAATTTTCTGAAACACCCTGTATATATAAATATGCCTTATTTTCTACCTTGTAGAGTCGCAACTAACCCTAATCTCTCTCTCTCTCTCTCTCTCTCTCTCTCTCTCTCTCTCTCTCTCTCTCTCATATATATATATATATATATATATATATATATATATGAAGAAAAAGTGGAAATGAATCCGACAGTATCTAATATGAAAAAATTGAAAATCACAAGTTTATAAACGAGTAATGTTAATTTAGCCTACACTGCAGTGTTTCGATCTATTTTAATAGTCTGTTAAATAGATTGACCGACCATAAAACAAAAGAGTCTCGCAGATTTCTTATTTTCTGTGATACATTTATTTTTTCCAAAACTAACGAAAGCCTTGCTGAAGAGCTGTTAAAATAGATCGTAACACTGCAACGTAGGCGAAATAAACATTACTCGTTTATGAACTTGTGTTTTTCAATTTTTTCATAATATTACACACACACACACACACACACATATATATATATATATATATAAAGGTTCACCCGAAATATCGGAATAGATTAAATCAGGAACAGAGCAACGGTTGAATATATAAAAAAAAAGTTTAAAAAAAAAGTTTTTGTTCTTTTTTCCAATGCTACAAAAGACCAAACCAACAACGTTCACAAGAACATAACATACATAATTATATATATATATATATATATATATATTCCTGGTAGGATCTTTCCATGTTTGGTTTAACCGTTGTGATCAAGGCAAATCGCAGTGAGAGCTCAATGTGCCTAGTGCCAGTGAGTTGACAGACAGAGCAAAATATTCAATAAATGAAGGAAAAAACTTTGCTTCATTAAAATAATTTATTTCAACCGCATTACTGCGACATCTTCAGGTATGAACGAAATCATAATATCCATGCTTTTACCCATACCTGAAGATGCCGCAGTAATGCGGTTGAAATAAATTATTGTAATGAAGCAAATTTAAAGATTTCCTTCATTTATTACACACACACATCCATATATATATATATATATATTAGTCTCTAATTTTCTGTTTATAGTCCCATTAATAGTCGTATATGTATATGATAATTTTTATTCTATTTTAAGAATAATAATTCGATATAATCATGATATATTATGTGTGTGCTGTGTCGTCGTGTTGCTTGACTAATTGTGTGTTGTGTTATGATCTATCTAATATACATATTTATTAATAATGGCACTGTGCCCGCTTCCGAGTTATATTTTTGTCCTGTTAACATTATAAGACACTGAGCGTCACTGCTTACGTCACTTCACTTACTTGTTACAAGCCACAAAGTTAAATCCTAACGGATTCAATAACATTCAGAATTAAAATCTCAACTTAAAATATTGATGAGCAATGCAACATTAATACAATCTATTCGATTATGTTTTTTAAAACCAAGTTTTAATATAGACTAGCATTACCTATTGAGCTCGATCTAATCTATCTATGTTAAATATAGTTTTTGCTTTTTTTTTAACTATTTACAATTGTACAGAAAAATTCAGAAACTAGTTTCCATTATTCATTTCTTTGATTATCTTTTTACTACCATTAAATAAAATTATATTCATTATTTTTTACTCCTTTAATAAATTTTCTGATTTTATCTTTAACTTATTGATACAAATCTCCTCTGATATAATTAAATTTTTCAAAACTTACCCATTCCCCTCATAGCAATATTTATTTATTACAGTTCACAATCACTAGGGATTTTTTTATTTTTCTTATAAAATTATTGTCTGCGTTGATGACTTTTCCAGTATAAATATTAAGTACATTATGGAGAATTATCCTTCCATAAGAATCTGTTTAATGCAAAGCCAGTGCTAAAAACACAAAAAAGGTATATAAAAATATGTGATAAATAAAACAACTAACTAAATGTCATTGTTGTGTTATATAAGCATCAACTATTACTACTTATCAGGGACTCGCCAGCTAATTTTTTACAACTATACCAGTCCAATTCTTTGGCCTTACCTGAACTTCCCCAAGATCTTAACCCATGGTATATATATATATTATTTGAGAGGATATGTTGCTGATCGAAATTATTAGTTGCGATTATGTAGCCCTACGACTATTTTTTCGAAAATTAGAATTNCAACTGCGGTTTGCCTTGATCACAACGGTTAAACACAAATGGAAAGATCCTACCAGGAATATATATATATTATATATATATATATATATATATATATATTATATATATATATTTATATAATTATGTATGTTATGTTCTTGTGAACGTTGTTTGGTTTGGTCTTTGGTAGCATTGGAAAAAAGAACAAAAACTTAAAAAAAAAATTTTTTTTATATATTCAACCGTTGCTCTGTTCCTGATTTAATCTATTCCGATATTTCGGGTGAACCTTTATATATATATATATATATATATGTGTGTGTGTGTGTGTGTGTGTGTGTGTGTAATATTATGAAAAAATTGAAAAACACAA
Organism: Doryteuthis pealeii; assembly: GCA_023376005.1. Taxonomy (NCBI): domain Eukaryota; kingdom Metazoa; phylum Mollusca; class Cephalopoda; order Myopsida; family Loliginidae; genus Doryteuthis; species Doryteuthis pealeii. The sequence continues at coordinate 60,657,624 of CM042173.1, forward strand.
GTTCATAAACGATTAATGTTTATTTCGCCTACGCTGCAGTGTTTACGATCTATTTTAACAGCTCTTCATCGGGGCTTTTCGTTAGTTTAGGAAAAAAATAAATTATCACAGAAATAAAGAAATCTGCGAGACTCTTTTGTTTTATGGTCGGTTAATCTATTTAACAGACTATTAAAATAGATCGAAACACTGCAGCGTAGGCTAAATTAACATTACTTTATAAACTTGTGATTTTCAATTTTTTTCATGATATTACATACTGTCGGATTCATTTCAACTTTTCTTCTATATATATATATATATATATATATATATATATAATATGAGAGAGAGAGAGAGAGAGAGAGAGAGAGAGAGAGAGAGAGAGAGAGAGAAGATGGGGTTAGTTGCGACTCTACAAGGTAGAAAAATAGGCATATTTATATATACAGGGTGTTTAGAAAATTTTATATTATTTGAGATGTACAGGGTGTTTTCTTTTCCGGTAAAAAATTATTTACGCCACTCGTTCACCACGGGTAGGATTTGACAGAAGGTCACAAGTATGGGGCATCCAGCAAGGATCGAACTCACTATTTGAGATATACAGGATGTTTCCTTTTCCAGTGAATGATATTTTCTATACCTGAAAAGAAAAAGAAAAAATAGCGTTACTTAATTTTCAAAGTGTATTACAAAAATCCTTAGTCGGGAGAATAGCAGAAAAGGGTTTATCATCTGGTATTTAAGCAAAGGTTGTGATTGTACCATCTGTTTTTTCCAATTCAGTTCAGCACTATTCTTCCGTCTGAGGATTGGGTTATTTATATATATATATATATATATATATATATATATATATATATATATTGGGAGAATATGTGCTTAATTGAAGTCGTACCTATTTTTGAAAATTAATTAATATAATAATTAATGAATTAGGCGGGCATACCTATTCAAATGTAAGGCTAAACGAATCGAGAAAAATCAATCTCTGTATGTACATTTCGGCCAATTAGGCCTCATCAGCAGAGCTATAGACAGGAAGGCTGCTTTGTATGTGATTCGAACCCTGACTGTCAAGCTGATAGGCAGGGACTCTAACCATTACACAGCCGTCCCTTTCCAGATTTTTCGTCTGTTTAGAAGTAGGTTATATTCCACTTATGGTTACTTTACTACACGACAGTATGAGAAGTAACAAACAATGTGTTTTTGATATGGTTCGAATCACACACAAAGCAGAGTAAGGAAATGAATCCGACGGTATGAGTATAGATAAAAGGATATGAAAACACACAATGCTGTTAAAGTGAAAATATTTATATCATATTCATAGCTAATATTGAACAATATTTCGATTTATAAAAATCATCTTCAGAGCTTGTTTTTAATCCAGACTCATCGAGAGAGAATGCTTCCGTATTGAATTTAAATTATTTTCTGCTTCTCTCTCTCGATGAGTCCGGATTAAAAACAAGCTCTGATAATGACTTTTATAAATCGAAATATTGTTCAATATTCGCTATGAATATGATATAAAATATTTCATTTTAACAGCATTGTGTGTTTTCCTATCTATCTATCTATCTATCTATCTATCTATATATATATAATATATATATATATATATATATATATATATATGTATATGTGTGTGTGTGTGTGTGTGTGTATATATATTATATATATTTAATTATAGTTTACAAGACATTTAAGAGTCCGTTTTACCAATGGTTTCGGAGCCTCACCTTAGTGAAGTTTCTGATGACGACCAATCACCTAAAGGTGAGGCTCCGAAACCATGGTAAAACGGACTCTTAAATCTATTGTAAATATAATTAAATAAATACAGCTCTCAGAAGTAATTGAGCACTTATTATCATTTCTCCAATACTAAACAAGGAAATTAACTATATATATATATATATATATATATATATATATATAATATATATATATATATATGTGTGGTGTGTGTGTGTGTGTGTGTGTGTGTCTGTCTGTCTGTCTGTTCTGTGTGCGCGCGTGTGTGTGTGTGTATTTGGGCAGCATTGTTTCATTTATACATGTAGGAATTAAACAAAACAGATGTCTCCTGTTTAACGATTTTAATTGGTGATCTTTTCAAGCTTTCTGGCCAACTTTTTTTAATATTTGGATGGAATTCGTGGATCGAGTTCATATCCCGAGTACTTTCGGCACTTCGAAATGCCATCATCAGGGGTGATGTGTTTCAAATTTTTCAAAGTATTTTAATGGATGTGGAGGCTGGAAGGAGGAGACAGTACTCAGGATATGGAATTCGGTGGACTAATCCACGAATTATATCCAAATATAAAAAAAAGTTGGCCAGAAAGCTTGAAAAGATCATCATAAAATCGTTAAACAGGAGACATCTGTTTTGTTTAATCCCCCACACACAGACACACCTATTTTGAATCCTGAGGGGGTCCTCACCTGGGTCATTGAGGTTTTGGGTTTCACCATACAATGCTAAAATTTTTTTAGAATTATTTCCAGTATACATTTTTTTCTTTGCTTCTTTTTAAAAAAAATGAATACAACATATACATATATATATATATATATATATATATATATAATATATATATAAGTAGAGGTCTACCTGAAATATAAAGTAAAAAGTCGTCGGGGTGGCCCTAAAGTCGGTAGCAGCCAATCAGCGAGGGAGTCTATCCCCTTTTCACTAGCGCTAGACCAAGGAGATTATTCTAGCGTCTGAGGTGGAGCGCTACACCTACCATCAACTCCTTACTTTACCGCACATATCCCTGTGCTACTCATACGCTGAGTTGGTGAGGGCCGGTATCGAACTAGGAACCTTGCGGTTTCTAGCCGGACGCTCTACCGACTGAGAAAATAAAACAATCTCATCAACTTGATTTTTGTGTTATTTTTCCTTATCTTATACTTTCCAAGCTTCCAATACAACTCTAAAATTTTCCCTAACAAACACACAACACACAACACGCGCGCGCGGCATTTATATATATATATATATATATATAATATATATAATATATATATATAGTATGTGAAAGTGGGTCACAAAATACTTTTACTTCTTCAGATTTTCTTTCCATGAGCCACTTGGCCGAGGTGGAATAACTCACAAGTTATTTGAGAAAAATATTTCTGTTTTGGAAGTGACTGACGAAGTTTATCTCGCGAGAGAATGTGCTTGTTGTAATAAGCAACTGACGAGATATCTCGCACAAATGTTAATTGTCACGAATTTTCTTCTGGCACTGAACACCGTTCTTTCTTTTTTATACCGTCTATTTTCCCTCATTTCTCCTTCCTTCCTTCTTTCTTTCGTCTTTTCTTTCTTTGTCTTTTCTTTCATTTGTTTTTAGTTGCATTGCCTTTTTTACAGTAAGAAGAGTGCGTAAGGTAAATATGTGTTAGAAGTCTGTATGGAAATTGGTATCTGTCGAGCGAAGATGTTTCAAAATCTTGGACATAGGTTGTTTGCATTTTGTCTCATAATACGTGCTGTAAGGTGATTATCTTCCTTTTAGGCCGGATAGATGTTATCTCCGTAACCGCTGACGTATGGCTGTATTGTTTCTCCAACTAGGGGAAGCTCTTGAGTAAGTTTAAAAGCGCGCTTCAACATTCCATTCAGACTTGCACATCTTCTTATATAGCTGGATCTTCTCAAGAACTGCTATGGGTTACACGAATCCATCTACCCCTTCTCGGTGCGGGCTTTTGTCCCCCTACGTCTGAGCCTTCCATCGCTTCCTTATCCATTAACTTCTTAAGTAGAATTGGGTTTATCCATTAGATTATCATTTAAGATCTATGATGTAACGTATTGTAATATGTATTTACATTTTGTTCGCTATTCTCCTCGTTTACTATCCTATAAATGTTATAATTACGATCTCACTTTCGCTGTTTTATCTATCGTCTGTCTGTTATATCATATATTAATAATATTAGTTTTTAGTCTACACAAACTTGTCCGGAGCTGTTATTCAATTATCAACCTTGAAATGCTTACAGTGCTAATTACCATTGGGGAAAGGTATTAATTATCCACATATTCTTCACTGCTATAGGGTAATATTAAGTAGGACATAGCATAGGGACACTGGAGACTAATAAATCACAAAAGTGTTTGCTAATCAACCGCACGAACAGTTCTCCTGTGACTCTCAGAATTGGACACGAACTTACTTTTTGAGTATTATCTTTGTTCGAATACACACACCCACACTCTCCGGGGGCCTTTATAGATGCTAAGTTCGATCTTAAAAAGACACTACAAAAAAAAAACCCACCAAAAAATAAAGCTATAATATATTGTACAAGAAATCTATGAAACTAAAAATAGAAACACTATACGTAGTGTTTGAGTATGAGAGAGCAACATCTGATGGGTGACGTATTCTATGCAATATGGTGTGGTGACAAAAGTGCCTATTACATAGATGACTTTCATTTATTACACACCAGGAGGAGTATTTTTATTATATTTAAGACCCAAGTGCTTTTTTGTCAGAGATGCTCCTCTCTATAATCACACCCTGTTCGGGCTTGGAGGAGCTTATGAAATAGGAAATTCACCGACTGAGAATCTGCAGAAGGAGTAAGATACTTCCCATTAGTACCGCTCTGTTGTGGCACTTATTTTCACATATTGAGTAAACTTTTGGGTGTCCCGTGCCGACTGTGTCAAGGTAAGTATCTGGAGTATTCTATAAAAGGACTCGTCGGATAGTTCAAACACTCTTCTGCTTCTTTTAGTTACATTAGTTTAAGATTGACTCCTCTTATAACTTATGTTTAATGTGAGATTAGTTATAGAGAAATATCCTTTTTCACTGTGTCAGATTTCAAGATGCACCAGAGTAGTATGGCCGTAATTCGCAATGTGATGTGTATACTATACCTTCGATCCTCACATGCTCACCGTTTGCTTTGCTGGGATAAGAGTCTTGTGTGAGAACGATGAGCCGAACGCTCCACAGCATACGCAAAGCACCACACCTTCTACAACACACACATCGACACAGCAAACATATATATATTAGTAGTGATTTTTAAGGGTGGGCAATACTCAGTATGAAAGAGTTGCTAAGTTAGTTAGTTGGGCAGTTAGTCAGAAGATTTGCTATGTTGTTATGAGGGAGGCATAGCTAATGTATTTTGTGATCTTTTCTTACTCAAGGAGCCGCGAGCAATAGTTTGTGCTGGTTCTGGGAGGTATATGTAAAATAATACATTTAACTATTTCAATGACTTTATAAGTATGAATCGAGAGGAATGTCTGTATAGAGTTTAATTATACTAAAAGCTAAATGCCATATGTGCACAGAGAAAGTGAGCATGATATAGATAACGCGAAATATTAGAGTCTCCATAGAAAACAGCATGAACAGACACGGAAATTATCCTCTCGAATACACGAAGATAAGACCAGACCGCACACCTGTAGCGAAAGGAGATTGAGACCCTCAGGGCCATGCCATTAGTGAGAGATAAGATGAACAGAAGTACAGACTGAGTGACTCCACAGGCGACTGTCAAGATAAGAAAGAGTATGCCTCCATACATCAGCTCGATGTTAGTTGGACTCTCTTATCAAATAGAGAACCTCCACCACTGGCGCTACGCACTACCTCGTCATCCATGGCCCACACTAGGCGAACCAACTCCAAGGGACTATATACTTACATAACGGCGATGCACGTACTCAGGACTAAGAGATCTACCTCTATAAATCTCCTGTTATATGCTCGCTACGAGCCGGTACATTTTATATTGTAGCACTTAGATATTCTCTTTTATAACCCTAAATATTGTATTTCCAATTGCTGAATGATGTCACCCCTCTATAATTACCTCCTGCCTGTATAATATAGCTAAACACTATCATTGAATCCTATATCCGGGTGCAAGTAGTATTATGTGAAAATTTATTATCATATACATTATCATAATTTTGAATTAGAAAGAGCCATAAATGAAACTAATAATGAATACAGATAAACGCCCCTAGATTTAAACACAGAGAGAGTATGAATGAGAAAGGATTTGAACACAAGAGGGAAGTATATGGAATAAAAAATCGCGAAAGCTAACTCTTAATATTCTTATCACTATTTCTATAACTCTGTCAGTACACTTTCCATATGTTATTTCTTTCTCAATTTGGTAAAAGTATTACGCTGTATAAGATAGCTCTAGGATAGCTCGAGAGAACGAGAATAAATGACAGTGTATGATTATAGCTATGAAGTTTAATTTGGAGTGTTCAATTTAATAGATTTTCTAATTTGTAATGTATTGATTTTTTGTTATATATCATAAGATAAAGACCACTACTGTATTAGAATAAATCAATTATATTATACTTAAAGTCACATATTTTATTAAATTCGAGAGAATTTTTTAATATTAATTAATGCAAATTAGTATACCTTACCCGTTCACATTTGTAAACCAGCTATTCAACTTTGTTCTCTCGAATCAATTATAGCAAGTGATATAAATTGGATGACTCTAGTTAGTAGGACGTTCAGAACAATATGTTAACATGTAATGTTAGATGAATAGTCAGTAATGCTCACACCTAAAATTTTGTAGTTAATAATTGTAAAAGGTATACATATGAAAAATAATCATGGAGCGTAATTGTGTGATCGCTGACAATTCTCTCAACTCAAAGAAGGACATTGTCGCATCTTGATGATGGGAATATAGTTTGCGGCATAAAACAGACTCAGAAATAAACCACCACAATCATCACACTCATTATTAATAATGGACTTTATAAACTCTGTTATATTTACATGTTTAATATAATTGTTCCATTGTGCATGTATAAAGTCGCATCTTGTTATATAAATGATCTATCTTACGACCAAAAACCCATTGTTCAGAGGAGTATATATCTCGTTTCGAGTTTCAACAAAGGTTTATCACACGAATATATTAATGAATAATTAACCCTTGAATCTATACAGAGCATATATGTACTGATTGACCATGGATGAGGACGCACCTCTCTGAGTGACTGTCTTAGGTGGAACCCTCTGGTGCGAAAGATTGTTCCTATTGAACATATTGTCAGTACAATTGAACACACTTTGCCTTTACTTAGGACATAATGAGAACATGGCTGGTCTGAGGCTTATGAGTGCTAATGTCTCCCTCACTAAGATCGAGAGCGATAACTGTGTGACGTCATGTCTCTCTTCGCGTTGTCATCATATATTGAATTTGATTAACACCGACCTCCCCTATTGAGTCACTTATTGGCAAAGCTCACACGCCTAATTTATCATACATGTACTAAATGGCGGTGGATGAGGTTCCTTTAATATTTGTTCTGTGGTAATTTTATCTGGTATAGATTGTAATTAATAAGTTATTACAATATTATTAGAGCTTCACTGGGCAATGTGTAGCACCACCTCCTATCATTGTTCAATTATTAAACTCTCACCCTGGATCCACTCTGACCGCGGAATGGTAGTACCTCGAACTCTCGTCACGCTATTAAGCATGCCATTATACGAATAATCCCCATTTATAGAGGTAGATAGACACTGGGAGGGTGATAATGCTATTCAGACCCCTGCACTTTGTACTCTTATATGTCATGCGATATTTAAATTGAGAACAACAATTACTTTAGTATTACTTAACTGAAGCTGAGGAGATGACTTAATCGAGCGCATAATATATCTAACCCACCAGCTAGGGCTGTATTATTGAGACTATGTTAATACATATGATTAATATGGATTATCCTAAATTTAGGCTGCCAATACTCCAAGATTTGGAAGAAATGCGTGAAATTGTATGGAGGCTATAAGATAGGTTGTTATTAGAAAGAAGATATTAACAAACTAGAGAGTAGTATAATCAATATAGATATGCCCTAATATTTTGCTCTAGTACATTACCGAGGGTGGAGAATACGAGAGGGTCTCGATAATGAACGCGGTTTGATATCATTAATAACCACAAATAAATATATAATATATCACTAATGTGAACAGAGCATGTATATAGCATTTAACTCCTTGACCTTCATCCGTGAAACAAGGAAATGTAGAGAGAGGAATGAGCCTGTATTAACGCATATAATAGGTTGTAGAGCCTTATTATAGCAATATGCTCCTAAATATTTGTGTTTCGTTTATGTGTGTTATGTTACTGTATACTCATCCACACTCTCATTTGCCGGCTCTTCATTTTAATGCCGTATATACACGCTTTTGATATAAAAAGGAAGCTCATGAGAGTATTTTACTTCAATATCTAAGAAAACATACAGTTTTTTTCGTATTTAACACAAGAGGACAGATGTATGGCGAAACCCACTCCGGGTCAGAATAGACCATGCGCGAGTAAATTGCGTAGAGAAGGCGCGATGACGATCAATACATTCTCCCAGACACTCCAAAAAGGAACCTCACCAATCAGAATACGACGGTTTTACGTTATTGATTCGATTTCTCCCAAGTGACAATGAAGAACCTAGCATGTCTCAATAATCTAAATCCTCAGCCTTCTCAGCACCTATTATTTGTCATAAAAATGGTCTCAAAATGATTTTACAAGAGGTAACTAGAAATATATATTATATATATGGGTAATACGATAAACAATTGTGTTTATTCTTATAGTGGGTCTTTTAAAGCCTAGGTCCGCCAAGCCATGTTTATGGAGGATAGTGTGCTTAAAATTGAAGTCATACCCTGAATTTTGAGATTGAAATAAAATTAGTTATAATAATAATTTAGGTGGGCCATAAATTGTTCAAAAATGTAAGGCCTAAACAAAATCGAGAAAATGTCAATCCCCTGAATGTACATTTTACCCTATTAGGTCCTCATCAGCAAGGTTATAGACATGGGAAGACTGCTCCGTGTGTTGACTCAAAACCTGCGACTGTCAAGTCTTGACCAGGCGAAGTCTCTATAACCAATTACACTTAGCGGCCATTACCACATTTTTCGTTTGTTTTGAAACTTATTTTATATTCCACTCTCTCCTATATAATATATATATATAGGGCCAGGTAGCTCAGTCGTAGATGCATTCGGCTAAGAAACCGCAAGGTTCCCTAGTTCGAGTACCGGCCCTCACCAACATCAAGCATGTGAGTAGTACAGGGATCTGTGCGGTAAGGTAAAGGATTGCTGGTAGGTGTGGCGCTCCACTCAGCACAACCCAACTCAGACACCAAAACAATCTCCCTTGGTCTTAGTGCTAGGAAGGGGTAGATCTGCCTTGTTTTTTCAGCGTCTGAGGTGGAGTGCCACACATACTTATCAGCTCCTCACTCTACCGCACAGGTTCCCTGTGCTACTCATCACACTGAGTTGGCGAGGCCCGGCAATCGAACCAAGGAACCTTGAAGGTTTCCCAGCCAAAACGCTCTAACTGATACGAGCTAAAACCGGCCCTTGAATGTTTAGGATATCCATAAATTCTTTCAATTTTGACTTTATCTGATAAATCTAGAATATTCACTGCATTCATCACCAGCCTTTGTTCCCATTGTGATAGCAATAAACAAAAAATAAACAATGAGTCCAATAGGCCAGAACAACTCTTGGATATATTTTCATATTGTTTATTTTTCTTTTAAATCTTTAAATAACAATAAATAGAGAAAAAAAAAAAAAAATACCTATCTTTAAAAGTATATATTCCGCTAGGGTTGGAGTCTTTGACTGACTATATATACACTGACTGTATCGTAAGTTTACACAGAAGCAGAAGGGCAACTGTTGGAGTAAGGCGAAGGTGGTAAGTGGTATGTTGTCTAGTAGGATAATTTGGACGATCAAGGGCGTGGACAGAGAGCTTCAGAGTGCTCTTTGAAATGAGTGCTGGTTTGTCATTTGTCGGGGGCGTTGTGCTTCAATGTGCCCTTGGGGAAAGGCCATGGATCTGCATTTTGTCTTACGGCATTGAAATGATTGCGAGCACAGACTGAGCTGTTTTATCCTTCATGTGCAGCAAATTTTTTTTTTTTTTTTTTTTTTTTTTACATGTTCTTGTAAAAATGAAATGGATTAGGGGAGAAAATTTCAAATGCATTTGGGCATAATGTAAAAAATACTAGAAGTGACTAACCCCGCATTGTCTGGGTAGAAGGTGAAGGGGGCAAAAAAGTAGTCTTGCAGATCCATTATTACTCTGAATTGTGAGTTAGATCTTTGCATTAAAATCCTTAATTAAAGAAAAAAGACCTTAGCGTTTGATTCCGGCAGGTGAGGCGCCAGGAAAAGTTTCACAGACACTCTGGAAGAAAAATGAATGTCTCCTATTCAAAATTTAAATTCCATGTTTGTTTACTATTTAAATTTAGTTTTTTTTCATTATTTCATATAAATTTTTGTAGTTCGCATCGCCATTTTGAATTTTTTTAGATTCATTTCTTGACTAACGAATTCCAGAATAGTAATATATCACAAGGTTCCGGTTCCAATAGGTCCGGGTCCTTTCGCGCGCCTCATTCATTGTGAGTAGCACTGCATGTTGGGTTGGATATTCGGGATGTTACCCCTTGGGTTTAATTGGTTAACAGTACAGATTTTTAAAAATGTCCGTACAACAGACAATATGGTAGACGCGCAACCGTACAAAAACAAACGTCTGATGTAGAAACTTGTATTCTACGTAGAGAACAATTGGTAGACGGCAGAATGTTGAGACTGACATAACTCAGCATCGTCTTCATGTATTTTGGCTCAAAGCAAAATATGGGTAATAGTGAATGTGTACATCCTTATATTTACTTTCTTGTTAATTGATTTTATTTTCGTAGTTTTCGCGTTCCAGACATACATAGCACACAACTGCCTTTATTTATGGATAGATTTTTAACCGACCAGTGAGAGCTCAATGTGCCTAGTGCCAGTGAGTTGACAGACAGAGCAAAATATTCAATAAATGAAGGAAAAAACTTTGCTTCATTAAAATAATTTATTTCAACCGCATTACTGCGACATCTTCAGGTATGAACGAAATCATAATATCCATGCTTTTACTCATACCTGAAGATGCCGCGGTAATGCGGTTGAAATAAATTATTGTAATGAAGCAAATTTAAACATTTCCTTCATTTATTACACACACACACAACCCACACACACACACTACACACATATATATATATATATATATATATAGTCTCTAATTTTCTGTTTATATATCTATATGTATATATATTTATATATTATATATATATATATGTGTGTGTGTGTGTGTGTTATATACATATCTTATTAATAATGGAAATTCGCTTCCGGTTTTTGTCTGTAACAAAAACTGCGTCACTGCCTACGTCACATTACCCAACACATAATCCAACGTCATAACATAGAATAAATTCACTCAAAATTTGAGCATGCAACATTAGACAGTCCTCATTGGTTTTTAAAAAAGTTTTAATAAATACATACCTGGTATTATCTATCTATATATAGTTTGTTTTTTATTTTAATATATATTTAAAGTTATCAGAACTAAGTTTCCATTTCAAATTTTAAATATTTTACTCCTTAAATAAATTTGATGATTTTACTTATGATACAAACTCTCTGATATTAAATTTTCAACTCCCATCCCCTCAGGCAATATTTATTTTACGTCACCCAGAGGGTGTTTTTTTTATTTTGCTAGTGTCTATAATATATATTTATGGGAAAACTTTTGGCTTTTAATGCAAAGGATGAAAAAAAGGTGTAAAATATGTGTAAAACACACATATGTCAGTGTAAACCAAACACATATACAGGGTCGGCGAATTTTTACGACTACACCATTCCCAATGTTTGGCCTCCGAACTCCCCAGATCTTAACCCCATGGATTATTATGCATGTAGCGCTGTTGAGAAAGACACCGATCGCCGTGCCAGTACTACAAAAGCTGAGTTAATCGACAGAATTAAGGTAGTTTTTGAGACTCTTCCCAGGGAAACTGTAACATCAGCTTGCTCCAGGTTCCGAGGCAATGATCGACAAGAATTGCAATGGAGACTACGAGGCTGTAGTACAAGGATATAAGTATGGAATTCTCAGTGCGAATCGAACTCACTAACAATGGCATGCTAATTTAGCATCTCCATTACACGACAGGTGGAAATTAAGCCATGTCGTTTTCTCACAGACAATCATTCTTTTCCACGATTTCTGTTTGTTTGTCTATCTGGTGATCTTTATCTGTTTCTGTCACTGTCTATCTCTTTCGCAGTCTCTCTCTCTCTCTCTCTCTCTCTCTCTCTCTCTCTCTCTCTCTTCTCTCTCCTCCTCTCTGTGTTTTCTTTCACTCTTTCTACTTCGTCTACGTTTTTTTTTTTATTTCGAGATATTAAAGCTTATCCGTCACTCTCCCTGTCCCCGTATCTTTTTTCTCTGTCTATATGTCGCTCTGTCTGTCTGTCTGTCTCTGACCCTGTGTTTTTTCTCTGTCTGTCTGTCTCTGTCCCCGTGTCTTCTTCTCTGTCTGTCTGTCTGTCGTGTCTGTCTGTCTCTCTGACCCTGTGTCTTTTTCTCTGTCTGTCTCTGACCCTGTGTTCTTTTCTCTGTCTGTCTGTCTGTCTGTCTCTGTCTGTCTGTCTCTGACCCCCCCCTCTCTCTCTCTCTCTCTCTCTCTCTCTCTCTCTCTCTCTCTCTCTCTCTCTCTCTGTTATTCTTTCTACTTCGTCCATGTTTTTTTATTCGAGATATTAAAGCTTATCTATCACTCTCTGTCCCCGTATTTTTCTCTGTCTGTCTATTCTTTGTCTGCCCCTCTCTCTCTCTCTCTCTCCTCTCTCTCTCTCTCTTCTCTCTCTCTCTCTCTCTCTCTCTCTCTCTGTTTTTCTTTCTCTCCTTCTATTTCGTCCATTTTTTTAATAGATCTTCTTATCTTCCAGTTGGCTAGTGACACGTAGAAATTTAACCGCTGTCATGTTCCGCTTTGGATGAGGTAACTCCCATACCGGATGTGACTAAAACATAAGTTTCTTTCTTCTTCTTCTTCTTCTTCTTCTTCTTCTTCTTCTTCTTCTTCTTTCAAACAAAAAATAAGAATCACCTTAGACGTTGTACTCCCATAACTGGTGACGTTGGAGATTATCTAGGAACGTCTTATGTGATCATATTCTTACTTTCTTTTGAAAGTCTGTCGCAGACGACGATGACGTCACTCCATGTCTGCATTTGTAGACCCTCTGGTGGCTCATTAGTCCAATTCTGGACTTGCAGATGCGGTCACACACATTGCAGGGGAAATTCCCATCTACATTTGGTAGTTCATAACGACGAAGATGTCGCCGCTCTGTAGTCCTGTTTATCTCATTATTGAGCTGCTTAGCTCCTGTGCGGCAGGCGTCTCGCCAACTCTGTCTGTTGGAGGTCATATCTTCTACGCTCGAAGGTGTGATGTTACTTTTCTTCAGCGTTGTCTTAATATGGTCTTTGAACCGCTTTTGGGGAGCTCCTGTCCTCCACGTACCATCCGTGAGTTCACTGTAAAGTAGTGGAAGTAGATGGAAGAAGGCTCACCAAGCAGTTATTAACAACACAAACACCTCGACACGAGCAACCTTTGCAGATACAATTTTCTTTCGTTTTTTTAAAATTAATTTCTTCTTTTCTTTTTCCCATCATTCTTCATTTATCAATTTTCTCTCTTTCATTCTTCCTTCCTTTCTTTCTTTCTTTCTTTTTTTCTTCATTCATTCATTCATTCATTCATTCCATCCGTTTCTTTTTCATTCCAACTTCCTTCATTTTCATTCACTCCTGTTGCATTCTTCATTTCTTTAATCTTTCATTCTCCATTTCTTCCTTTTTTCTTCTTCTTTTTTCTTTTTTCTTCATTTCTTTCGTTTTTTTTAAATTCATGTCTCTTTTTCCCATCATTCTTCATTTATCAATTTTCTCTCTTTCATTCTTCCCTTCCTTTCTTTCTTTCTTTCTTCATTCATTCATTCATTCAATCCGTTTCTTTTTCATTCCAACTTCCTTCATTTTCATTCACTCCTGTTGCATTCTTCATTTCTTTAATCTTTCATTCTCCATTTCTTCCTTTTTTCTTTTTTCTTCTTTTTTTCTTTTATTCTTCATTTTCTTTCGTCTTTTTTTATTCATTTCTTCTTTTCTTTTCTCCATCAATAATTTTCTCTCTTTCATTCTTCCTTCCTTTCTTTCTTTCTTTCTTTCTTTCTTCATTCATTCATTCATTCATTCCATCCGTTTCTTTTTCATTCCAACTTCCTTCATTTTCATTCATTCCTGTTGCATTCTTCATTTCTTTAATCTTTCATTCTCCATTACTTCCTTTTTTCTTTTTTTTTCTTCTTTTCTTTCATTCTTCGTTTTCTTTCGTTTTTTAAAATTCATGTCTTCTTTTCTTTTTTCCATCATCTTCATTTATTAATTTTCTCTCTTTCATTCTTCTTTCCTTTCTTTCTTTCTTTCTTTATTCATTCATTCCATCCGTTTCTTTTTCATTCCAACTTCCTTCATTTTCATTCACTCCTGTTGCATTCTCTTTCCCATTGTCAATTCCGTCTTAATCGATTTTGTCGAACAAACAATTCCTCAATAAACATCACCACGTGTACGGAAATCAATTCACACCGACCCAATAACCGAATTCTTAGTTTTCTATCACCCTACAACCTCCCCCCCCCCAACCCCCAACCCGCACCACAATAGATTCTTCCACACAAAAAAGCCTCTTTTTCGAACAATGGAATGTTCCCACCAATCAGAGCCTTCCCTTCGGTTCCCATTCTAAATCTCAGATGACGGAGACCAGCTGAGAGTATTTCACTGTGTCGCTCTATTGACGTAGGTACCAGGGGGTGAGACAATGTATGAGTGTCTTGCGCCCCAGGCCTGCTATCAAGAACTCTGCGAAAAATCTCTCCCAAGATCTTAGGAGATATGCTGGTCATCGGAACTTCTAAAGCCTTCGGGATATATCTTGTTATAATGGAGATTATGTGTCTGTTCGTCTGTAACCGAAACTACATCACCATCGATGACACAATTCCCTGAGTTATTTATGTTTTATTTTCAATGATTAGACAATGTAAGAGTGTCTTCCGCCCCAGGGCTGCTATCGAGAACTCTGCAAAAAATCTCTCCCAAGATCTTAGAAGATATGCTTGTCATCGGAACTTCTAAAGCCTACGGCATATATCTATTAATAATGGAGGTTGTGTGTATTTCTGTCTGTAATCAAAACTACGTCACAGCTTACGTCACAATATTCTCAATGGTTGCGTAAGTCTATTAATGAGTATTTAATTTATAGTAAAGATCGTTAGTACATCGAATAAAAACACTCAAAATTTGAGTAAGCAATTTTAAAAATTGTTGTTTCTTTTTTATTCTCAGCCTTTTTTCAGTAACAAGAAAAAGTTGTTTTTTTTAAATAAAAAAAAATAAATACCTACGATTTTGTGTAAAATTTATGTTCAAAATGTTCAAAATAATTATTCAGTTAATAGATACACGCAACATTTCATTTCAGGGGACAGGACTAAGTTTCCATTTTTAGCTCAGTCGGTAGAGCGTCGGACTAGGAACCACAAGGTTCCTGGTTCGATACCGGTCCTCGCCAACTCAGCGTATAAGTAGCACGGGGATCTGTGCGGCAAAGTGAGGAGCTAATGGTAGGTGTGACGCTCCACCTCAGACGCCGAAAACAATCTCCTTGGTCTATCGCTAGTGAAAAGGGGATAGACTCCCTCGATATTTAGCTGATACCGACTTTAAGCCGCCCCGACGATTTTTTAAAACTTACTTGTGATACAAACCCTTTGACATTGAATTCTTAATCCCCCGAAAAAAAC
>CM042173.1:60678453-60693068 GCA_023376005.1 Doryteuthis pealeii
GGATACCCCCGTGGACTGAATAAAGGGTTAGGTTCAAAGTTCCGTGATAGCTCCCAATTACGACAAGACGTTTCCCGAGTCTGAGATGGTTCCCGAGTCCTACAAGAAATACCTGAAGAAGGCTGAAGGGCACATCGGCCGAAACGTTGTACAGATAACAATGAAGATGAGGACAATAGTCCGAGTAATACAAATAATACTAAAAACATTTAAGTTTCCAAATTTATTAGGCCAAATAAAAATATTATTTATAAAAACATACATATTAAAACGCATCTGAAAAGTATGAGAAGGCTGATGGTATGAGAACGCTTCATATAATGGTATAAGATATTATATATACTAACAAAATAAAAAACGCCCTCTGGGCGACGTAAAATAAATATTGCCTGAGGGGATGGGAGTTGAAAATTTAATATCAAAGAGTTTGTATCATAAGTAAAGTAAAATCATCAAATTTATTAAAGGAGTAAAAAATTTAAAAAATTGAAACGGAAACTTAGTTCTGATAACTTTAAATATATATTAACATTTAAAAAAAAACTATATATAGATAGATAATACAAGGTATGTATTTATTAAAACTTGTTTAAAAAAAACAATGAGGACTGTCTAACATTGTAAACTCAAATTTTGAGTGTATTCTATTTATGACGATTTTAGGCAGTGTGACGTAAGCAGTGACGTAGTTTTTGTTACAGACAAAAACCGGAAGCGAATCTCCATTATTAATAGATTTACCCATCCCTCCACATGAGCAGGATGTGACACAATGTATTTTTAAAGCAGAGTTTAACAGTTTTAAATTCAGAGTTTTTCTAGACCAGTCTATCCCTGGTGGGGGGGGGGAGAATAATTGGATTCATACCTTTCCCAAAGTTTCTAGCGCTATGTGAAATGCAAAACAACTTCGTCCAGGATTTGAACTCGCGTCACAGTCTTCATTTCCTACGACGGTGACCATTACATCATTTTATTGTTTAATGGCATATCAACCTCCGCGGGTTATTTAATGCCAAATCTTTCCTTGTAGAAGAAGAATAGTGGTGCTAGAATAGTGGAGAGTGAACGTAACTCGCTAACTACGATGTTACAGTCCAGATAGATAGATAGATAGAAAGAAGAAGAAGAAGAAGAAGAAGAAGAAGAAGAAGAAGAAGAAGAAGAAGAAGAAGAAGGAGAAAGAGATGACGATGGAGATAGAGGACTAGAAAGAGAAAGAGAAAGAACGAGAGAGAAAGAGAGAGAGACGAGACGAAGAAGAAGAACAGAGAGAGAGAGAGAGAGAGAGAGAGAGAGAGAGAGAGAGAGAGAGAGAGAGAGAAGAAGAAGAAGAAGAAGAAGAAGAAGAAGAAGAAGAAGAAGAAGAAAGAGATGATGACAGAGACAGAGGAATAGAGAGAGACGAAGAAGAACTGAAATAGATCGACAGACAGACAGACAGACGAAGAAGAAGAAGAAGAAGACCAATACTGAAAATGAAAAGATGAAAAGGTCACATGAATCGATGGTATAACGCGTCTCTGCGTTTTGTCCCAGATCGATACGTTATGTGATCGGCAAAGTCACCAATCGATTATCAAGTCTGGTCTCTAGACAAATAAAACCCGACTCTACACTTCACAGTCGGCGTTTATACAAACGCAGACACAAGTAGTACCATTTTCACGGCATTTCCTGCTACTCTGTGTCACGATGACCTTTTACCACAGACCAGCTGACACGGTAAAACTACGAACGAAAATTTTTTTAAATGCACTAACAATAATAACGTTGGCTGGCTGGTTGGTTGGTTGGTTGGTTGGATTTACGGCATCTCAACCCTTCTTGGTTTATTTTATGCCGAAGATGTTTTGTTTTATTTATTGTTGTTGGGTATTAAAAAAAAATTTCAAAACTCAATTTATTTAAACACGTTTTTAATACTCATTAATCTATGTAAGTTGAAAATGGAAATGAATCCGACGATGTGTTGAAAGGATGAATGAATAAAGGAAAGGAAATGTTGAATGGATAAAATTGATTTAATATTAGTTTACTAACACATGTTTCGGTCATGTACATATATGTTCTATTTATCATTTTAAATATAAAATAAAATAGTAATGATAGAAAATTATAAAATATTTAAGCATACAAAGAATAACAGCCTTCATTAGAGTGAAATATTTGATATTAATCAATATTTATCCATTTAACATTTCCTTTTCTTTATTTATTCATCATTAATCTATCTATTTAATCAACCGGTAGCAACCTAACGGGTACTATCACGCCGGGTCAGGGTAGACCCAGGGGTAAATAGTAGCACAGACTGGGTTAGGTTAGAGTTTATAGTCGAGGTGCGTGGTGTAATGGTTACCGTCGTAGGAAATGGACACAGCGACACGAGTTCAAATCCTGGACGAGGCTGTTTATCGTCTGTGTTCCATCACAGATTTGACTTGGCTTCTCCAAAGGAAGAACGCACTACAGCGGGACACAAAATTAGCTCAGTCGGTAGAGCGTTCGACTAGGAACCACAAGGTTCCTGGTTCGATACCGGCCCTCGCCAACCCAGCGTATGAGTAGCACAGGGATCTGTGCGGTGAAGTAAGGATCTGATGGTAGGTGTGGCGCTCCATCTCAGAAGCTAAAATAATCTCCTTGGTCTAGCGCTAGTGAAAAGGGGATAGACTCCATCGCTGTCTGGCTGATACCGACTTTAGGCCACCCCGATGACTTTACTATTATTATTATTATTATTCTCGAGTTTTTCAAACCTGTCGTAGCCGGTGGTTCACTGGTGGCTGAGCGACATCAAGTGTCTTCAGGTCTCCAGGACTCTTCTGAGTATTCCTTAACAATGCTGTAGTTTGGATGGTCTCGATTCTTCCTCTGATTTCCAGTTCACCCAAATTGTTTCCCAGATGTTTGGGGACCGTTCCAAGGGCACAAATTACAATTGGTACGACCTTCACCTTCATGTTCCACAGTTTTCTCAGTTCTTTTGCAAGGTCCAAGTATTTGTTTATCTTTTCGCTTTCTTTCACTTTCACTAGGTGGTTGGCCAGAATGGCAAAATCCATGAGATCATAGGTTATCTTCTTGTTAATCAATAGTATTATTATTATTATTATTATTATTATTTACTCCTTTTGAGTTTTCGCATCAGCGTTAGCTGATGGTCTTTCACTTAGAGCCTGAGTGACATCAAGTCCCCTCAGATCTCCAGGACTCTTCTGAGTATTCTAGCAGATTACAGCAGTGCAGTGTTCTGAATGGTATCAATCCTTCCTCTGATTTCCGGACTTTCCAAACCTTTTTCCAATCCTTTTAGAACCGATCCAAGTGCACCAACTACATTTGGTATCACTTTGACTTTCATATTCCATAACTTTTTCAGTTCTCTGGCAAGGTCCAGGTATTTGTCCATTTTTTTTAAATTTTCATTCAGCTTCACCCTGTGATCTGCTGGAACTGCAAAATCCACCAGTTGACAAGTTCTTTCTTTTTTGTTAATCAACACTAGGTCTGGTCTTCTTGCTGGGATAAGGTGATAAGTCCCAGGAATATTATGCGTTTCGTTCTCAAGAACAGATTCTGGTTTATGCATATACCATTTTGTTGTATGGTCAAAATTTAATTTTTTGCATAATTCCCAGTGGATCACCTTCCCAACCCAGTCGTGTCTAGTTTTGTACTCCCGTTGTGCTAGTTTGCTATTATTATTATTATTATTATATTATTATTATTATTATTATTATTTCACTTCGCCATAATGTCCTTGGAAAAGGCATGAACCCATATTTTATTCCAATCCTCACTCCAGCTATGAGTAGATAGTAGAACAGCCTGGATTTTCTAACCTTGGTAAGGCAACCAGTCTATAAGAAGGAAAACTCCGAATTCAAGCCAACCTTACCCCACTAAAAATTGACCTCATGTCATATCCTGCCCGTGGGTTAAGTATATACATACATCGCTTTCTTCCCCCATGTATGGGAAAATATTGGAACAAACCGGAATCTTTAGCCTTGATTTGTCAACCAGTCTAGGAGAAGGAAAATTTAGTTCAAACCAGCTGTACTCCGCTTAAAAATTGACCTTGTGTCGCATCCTGTCCGTGGTGGAGAGGTTGGGTAGATACATACAAAACTTTCTCGGTAATCTGAATATTAGCTACATAAATGAGAGTAATTTCCCCTTGTTTGTTTTACTTTCAGGAAGCCTTATGTTTTGGTCAGCCATTTTCATTTCACCGTAAATCTACATTGAAAATACTAATTTGTTCGAATCAATACAACTACATGTTTTAACACGAAAATATCATAAGATGAGTTCTTAATTGTACTTGTGTATTATTTGAAATGAACCTAATTGTTATTAAGAACACATTTTATGATAATTTTTCCTCGAATGAAACAAACAAGGGGAGGTTACTCTCATTTATGTAGCTAATATTCAGATTACCACTTTTTCTCCCCATATATGTATTTGCCCAAGGCACTTCACGTGGTGTAATGGTTAGCAAGCTAAATTCGCGAACCATTGTTAGTGAGTTCGATTCTCATTAGGGCCCCCTTACTTCTGGCCTTGTGCCACATTTAAACTAAGCTTAGTAAATAACTATATTTATTTGCTCACCTCCTCCACACGAGCAGAGTGCGAGACACGGTCAATTTTTAACCAGAGTTTAACTGGTCCGAATTCAGAAATTTCTTCTTCTTATGAACGTTTCCTATACTAAGGTTAAAGAGCCAATATCCATAGCTGGAGGGAGAATAGTTGGGTTCATACCTTTCCCAAGGGTATTAGCGCTATGTGAAATGTAAACAGGATTTGAATTCGCCGTGGCCAATTTCTACGTCGATAAACATTACACAACGAATGTCTCCGCTCAGTTAACCCATTTATGGGTAATAGTAGGTCAGGCTGGGCTATTTAGCCTTGATTAGGTAAGCAGTTTAGGAGATGGAAAAAAAATAAATTATTATACTGTGGTATATCCACAGGTTCCGCTAGTAAAAGATATTTACCCACTGAAATGTTAAGTATTCAATGTGCCTTTTTAACAAAATTTTCCTCATATATAGAGGTATCACCAAAATTACGTCACGTGACCAGTTTAGGCAATATTGACGGAAGAAACGTAATTGTATTTTTAACTTTTTTTTTAAATCTCGCAAAAAAAAACAAAAAAACTAACGAACATAAAGAGTTGTTACAAAGAAAAACAGTTAATTCAAAGATAAAATTATCCGACTTGGAAAGAATTACTCACCGTTATCTTGAAAAATAAGTAAAACAGTCCATTTTTATTTCTTACAACAGGGTAAATTTCTTTATTGATATTTTTAGCAGAATTCTGTATTTATGTTTATTTTACTAAAAAAAAAATCCCCGTTAAGAAACTTATAAAAATCTTCTGATAAATTATTCAGACTCTTATCTTTATAAAAAAAAAAAGAAGTAAAAATCGTTTTTTATCAGTTCATTTTTTCACATTTCATAAAATAAAAATGGGGTGGGAGACTAGTAAAAATATTTTCCCAACTATATTTTAGGAAAAAACTTATTCTAAACATAATTTTATCAACAGGTAAATAATCACCGAAATTTTTGTTAAAATTTGACAGTTAGTTGATTTTTCATAGAATTTTTTAAAAAGCCGGTAGTTATAACTTGTTTTTGGCTACGTTAAATTTCAATTGATTTGATAGTGCAAAAATGTAAACATTGTTTTCGTTCATAATTTTCATTATTTCCGTAAGCTGAATTTTTTTTTTTAAATCATCAGGAGTTTTTTTTTTAATGTTTCTTCTTTTGAATGGTCCAAATATTTTCAAGATAATATTAACTTTTATGAAAGTTTCATTGTGTTAAATATAGTGGGGGGTAAATTTGCCACGTCAAATTGGAGGTCCGTACATATATAAATTCAGACAAAAAAAAAAGCGAAATGAAAATAAATGAATAAATAAAATAAACCGGAAGCGGAAGTGTTCCTTAGAAATCAGTCAAAGACGCTATTGTCTGATCTCAGCTTCCTCTTGCAAAACGTTTCGTTGAATAGCCGTTTTGTATGTAGGTAAACCCCCTTCCTATTCGCTTAACTAGGCGTTTTTAAAAACATATCTATTATTAGTGTACTAGACTCAAGGAAGAACAAAGAGAGTTTTCAATTTTAACTCATGCTTTATTTTGTGGTCTTCCGTATCCTTGTACATAATTTATTTTCTTTGAGTAGATGTAAACGAAATGATAAAACAATAACAAAATAGAATAAATGTATAAAACAAATTTGTCATAAAGAAAGGAAATCCTAGTTAAAATTGCGCTTTTTAGTAAAAACTTATTCTAAACATAATTTAATCAACAGGTAAATAATCACCGAAATTTTTGTTAAAATTTGACAGTTGATTTTTCATAGAATTTTTTAAAAAGCCGGTAGTCATAATTTGTTTTTGGCTACGTTAAATTTCAATTGATTTAATAGTGCGAAAATGTAAACATTGTTTTCGTTCATAATTTTCATTATTTCCGTAAGCTGAATTTTTTTTAAAAAATCATCGGGAGTTTTTAACTTCCCCTTGGCCTGGTATTGATGGCGATATCTTATGGGGCTAAGTTAAGTTTGTTGGTACTGGTATCTTGTCCCCAATAAAAGATGGTTCTTATTTCTTGTGGGCTGGTCAGCTGAAATGGAATTTAAGGAACGATAAGGAACGAGACAAAGGCAAGAGGTGGTTTTACGACATAGGCTTTATTGAACGGGGCATAGTCGTCTGTAGCGATGGAACATGCCCCTGGCTAGCAAACGACCACACTCCGTTGCGGCCTCAGTTCGAATGGGTGAGGTATTATTTTTGGGGTAGGGAGTCAGTCCTTTTTGTCGGACATGCGCAAAGGGGTTATTCCGGTCAAGACCCCATGGGAGTTTTTTTTTTTTAATCCCAACGATCTTAATAGTTCTAGAGTCTTAGAACTTATGCCATGTGTTTTAATACAGAGTGTAGGGGTTAATTTCGCATTTGCCTGAGGAGTTGTCTGCCCGCTTGATGTCCCTGGTTCCCGCTAGGGGCCTCTTGTATTTAAGCAGCTGATTTGAATTTCTCTCTCTCTTTCCTAGCTCGTTCTAAACGAGACCACATGGGTTAGACAATTGTCATTCTTTTCTCGTTGGGGCTTCGGCCCTCAACGCCGGCTACTTGTCACTGTAAGTGATTTATACAGCATGGACTATTCTTAGTCTCATGTCTGTACCTTTATATTATGTGTACTTTTATATTATCTTGTCAGCGACTTTTATGTATATATGTTTAGGTACACTATTCTATCTTCCATTGTCTATGTATCTTGTTTATTCTGTGCTGTATTATATAAATGTTTTGTCCCTCAACCCTTGTCGGAATTGAATGTTCTTCAAGTATTCACTTTGAATACTACAAGTGGTGACGACCCGACGTAATGAACACGCTGTTTGAAGGCCTTGTTTCACATTACAACTTGAATCTTACAAGAGTATTTATACTCATATTATCAGTAGTATTTAAATCAAGGTGGATAACTTCTCGTGCAGTTGCAAATTTAGACAGAGTAGGTTTAATCATTTACGCCTAGTATCATTCAATGGTTGGGTTCAAAAAGTATCGAGACTGAAGCTGTATTTACAAATACAGAAATGAACAAAGAATGAAACGTTAATTTTCATCAAAATACGAGTCGTGTTAAAAAAAAGAAAAAGTATCGTGACAGAAGCTGTATTTACCAACACAGAAATAAACAATGAATGAAACGTTCATTTTCTTCAAAATACAAAGGATGTTCAAAAAGTATCGAGACTGAAACTGTGTTTTTCAAGACAGAAATGAACAATGAATGAAACGTTCATTTTTTAAAAATAGGAGTTGTTTTAAAAAATATCGAGAGAACACTTATGAAGAATGAAATAAATTCTTTCTTCCTGTTTTTCTTTATTTTCTTTTTCTTCCATTCCTTTTTCTTTCTTTCTTTCTTTTTTCTTTCTTTCTTTTTTCTTTCTTCTTTCTTCCTTGTTTCTTTTTTCCTTTTCTTCCTTCATTTGTTTTTCCCCTTTCTTTCCTTTTTTCTTTCTTCTTTCCTTTCCTTTTTCTTCATGCCTCTCTTTCCTTCCTTTTATTCTTTCTTCCTGTTTTTCTTTATTTTCTTTTTCTTCCATTCCTTTTTCTTTCTTTCTTTCTTTTTTCTTTTTTCTTTCTTCTTTCTTCTTGTTTCTTTTTCCTTTTCTTCCTTCATTTGTTTTTTCCCTTTCTTTCCATTTTTTTCTTTCTTCCTGTTTTTCTTTATTTTCTTTTTCTTCCATTCTTTTTTCTTTCTTTCTTTCTTTTTTCTTCTTTTTTCTTCCTTGTTTCTTTTTCCTTTTCTTCCTTCATTTGTTTTTCCCCTTTCTTTCCCCTTTTCTTCCTTCTTTCCTCTCCTTTTTCTTCATGTCTCTCTTTCCTTCCTTTTATTCTTTCTTCCTGTCTTTCTTTATTTTCTTTTCTTTCTTTCTTTCTTTCTTTCTTTTCTTTCTTTCTTTCTTCTTTCTTCCTTGTTTCTTTTTCCTTTTCTTCCTTCATTTGTTTTTTCCCTTTCTTTCCTTTTTTTCTTTCTTCTTTCCTCTCCTTTTTTTCATGCCTCTCTTTCCTTCCTTTTATTCTTTCTTCCTGTCTTTCTTTATTTTCTTTTTCTTCCATTCCTTTTTCTTTCTTTCTTTCTTTCTTTCTTTCTTTCTTGTTTCTTTTTCCTTTTCTTCCTTCATTTGTTTTTTCCCTTTCTTTCCCCTTTTTTCTTTCTTCTTTCCCCTCCCTTTTCTTCATGCCTCTCTTTCCTTCCTTTTATTCTTTCTTCCTGTCTTTCTTTATTTCAATATCGTCAATGAAACCAAAATTCATCATGAGAATAGATTTATGCAAAACCTAGCTATTATTTCACTAACTATTCATACCTGATTATCTCACTGACTATCAATACTTGATTATTAAAGGTGTGAAAACTTCAGGGGAGTGGTTACCTTCCATAATGGGCCAAAACCTTTGGACAAGGGAAACCAATGTTTCCTGTTTCACAGCTCGGTCTATTTCACTTTATCTTTTGTTTACAAACGAACCAATCAAAATGCTAAGAGGTACGACAATAGTTATCAAAACGAGGCTAGCAACCGACTATAAAAGAATGAGTCACACGCCATTTTTGTTTCTCTTCATTTTCTTTTCTTAAGTTTTGGAGGCTGACGTAACTTTACAATAGTATCTTAATATGTATTAAGATTAATTGTACCTTACTCGCAGAAGAATCTAGCTCTAGTCGCTTGCTAAATACTTAACGCTATTTTACTATATATATATTTACCAACCCTTCCGCACGAGCAGGATGCGACACAAGGTCAATTTATTAAGCGGAGTTCAGCAGGTTTGAATTCAGAGTTTTCCTTCTCCTATACCGGTTGCCTAACCAAGGTTAAAGAACCCAGTCTGTCCTACTATTTACACATAGCTGGGGGGAGGTAGGATTCATACCTTTCCCAAGGGTATTAGCGCTAAGTGAAATGCAATTACCACGTCCAGGATTTGAACTCGGGGCGACGAGTCCATTTCCCATGATTTTAACCATTACACCACGCGCTTCCTATTTATTTTACTATATATTTACCTAATATCTCCGCTATGAGCAGGATACGACACGAGGTCATTTTTAAGCGGTATATTTCTGGTTTGAATCCAGAGTTTTCTTTTTTCTAGACCAGTCCTTCTCAATTTTTCGGTTTATGGACCATTTTTTATTCAAAAAATTCCCATGGACCAATCCTACTTTTACTTTTAAGCTGTTCCATTTTCACACTAAAATACTTAATGAAAAGACAAAATAGTCTATTTAACCTTTTGATATAATGAATATGTAAATACCTTGGCTACCCCTTTACTATAATCTGATTGGACAGTGTCATGTATAAATAGTCGACACTGTGTTGGTACTGGCACCTTATGCCTACAAGCTAACTTTACTCGCTAGACGACACCACGACTCCACGACAGACGGATTACTACTGCGATAATATACCAAATACAAACTTCAGAATATATCCCTTAACCCGGATATAAAAATTTATTTCAGTCCATTCAGCTCGTGACTATCTTGACCTTAGTGTTTCTGACACAAGATATCATAATTGATTTTGATGGAGTTATTCAGCCTTAGTCTGATAGTTCTCTGTTGTTGAGATCTAATTTATTCTTTTCCTACTGAAAACATCCACAGCAGCCGAAAATCCACATTCCACCATTCATGTAGTAGGGAAAGAAATGATGCTTGCTTCTACATGTTGAAATATATTTGTGTGTGAGTCCTTTATCGATACTAGCAAATATATGCACCCTCCGGGTGCAAGTATTTAAGTTTTAATATAATAAAATATCACATTAAATTAGAAAGGCAAATGAAACTGAATAAGAATGCAGATAAAAAGATTTGGAACAGAGGGGGTATGATTGAAAAATAGAACAACTTTGAAACTAACTCTTCCATCATTTTCCATTACTCCCGTCTTTCATTGGTAAATTTTCCTAATTTAACTATTTAGTTAAAATAGGAAGTAATATTACAGTTATTTCTTCTTGTTGATGGATTTCTTTTAAGACTTATCCCCAAGATTTTTGCTCATATTCAATAAGATAAAACCTAACAATTAGAAATCAATAATACCTAGCATATATTTATTAAAATCAATTTTTTATGATCAATATGCAAATTAGCCTTCCCATTCACACTGTAATCCTCTATTTTGCTGTATATATCAATACAATTGCATGTTATTAGTATGTAGATATGGTCAACAGTGGCTTCGGCCTCTGGACCATTGATATAATTAACGGCATCGATCCCAGGGGGCCATCCCCCTAGGCAACACCTGCCCCCTTGATTTAAAGGGGCAGGGCTGGGTTTATTGCCCAGTGCTGAGGCGCCCACTTGAGGGGGAATGCCGACGGGATCGAAGCAATTTTTCACCTGCCACCCATGAGCTTCGGTTTGTGGGTGGTCCCACGTTAATAGGGCCTTGTGCCTGACCCGTACAAGTGGGGTACGTGGAAAATATCATGTAGATATGGTCAACAGTCTTAATGATGTAAAACAATTTTATTAATAATTGAGATTTAAATAAAAATCATAGAGAATGTGATGTAACTAACTAAAGGGAATTGTGTATAGTAACATAGTTTCGGTTACAAACAGACAAACCCACAATCTCCATTATAATAAGAGATGTAGGCAAATACACCTTCTTTGTCACTCTTCTTCTCAGTTTCAAATTCTCTTTCAAGTCCAACAACATTTCAGCCAACTCAACATTTTCAGCTCCTGGCTCAAAATTTGAAGGTCCACAAACCAAAGTGGATAATCCATTTTTAATAGATCACTGTATCTCCTCTATAAAGAAATAACACTAGCGGCAATACTCCAAGGTTTGTGTATGGAGTTAACCGCAAATGTGGCAGACAGTTTAAGAGTCTAAGAAGTAAAACGAACAACAAGAATATGAATAAATGTTGTGATGTTAGTCCCAACAGTAAAAAGAAGTCAAGTCGAGATGGGGTAAAATAAGACAAGTGTATTTACAATCAATGGTACATGTACGACTAGCTTGTCGTTAACGGGAACAGTTCTACCTTTCCACTCGGTGTCTCACTATTTATAGTGAGAACCGGTGCATGTTCTCCACTGTAGGAACGGCCGGTACAACAATAAAAGACTTGTATTACATATAAAGAACTTGCAGACTTTAGTTTGGCTTGCACAAATAATATATTTGTCACTTAACTGGTTTATCCTGGGTTAGGGTATTATCGAAGCCCTTGCTACGGCCTTCTGTTCCGTTCGGATATGATGGACTTCTGTTGGCGTCCGACTCCAATTCTGGTTGTCTGTTGAAGAATAGTAGGAGCGACCTTTTGTTCGGTCCGTTCCCTGTGAGAGTTGATTCAGAAGAGAGTGAGTTTCACACTTTGGGTTTGCCGCCAAAGTATGCTGGCTCATGATTGGTTGGTTTGAAACAGAGGCTCGCAGACCAGGGACGATAACCCCATACCACAGAATTCTTAATACCTCTCAAAGTCTACATACACGCTTGAATAGAGATTTTCAACTGGGGAGGGTCATTATAAGAAGCGCTAAATTAGTTACATTTTTGTGAAATGGCTAAAATATTTTTGTGGCTTCGAACTCTCTGTGGACCACTAGAAATGTTCTGTGGACCACAGATGGTCCAGCTGGACCACGTTGAGAATCACTGTTCTAGACTGGTTGCCTTACCAAAGCTAAAGAGCACAGCCCGCCCTACTATTTACCCATAGATGGAGGAAAAATTCATTCCTTTCCTTAGTGTATTAGTGTGAAATGCAAACAGCTCCGTCCATGATTCGAACTTGAAGCACCGATTTTAATTCCTACGACTATACACAACTGCGATTATATATGTAAGCCGATACTGAAATTGTTCAAAATCTCCATTTTATCACGAGCAATGGTTTCATGCTCTTCTTTGATACTAAATAGAAGGAAATAAAATAAGAACGCAAAGAAACTTTTCAGAAAAATTAGACAAAACCATAAAAAAAATTTTTTTAATTCAATTAAAAAAATAATTATGTAGACAAAAGAAGGCGTGGTGATATCTCTGTAACAGGCAGTTTTGCTGAAAACTACGTCGGGTTTATTTCTATATCTTACCCCCCCCCATATATATATATAATATATATATATATATATATATATATATAATTAAAGAAATGGATACAATAGAAACCTACTCGAGTTTCACCATTAGGATCTTCAGGGTTAGATCCACTGAATTAATCGATTCAGTGGATTTAACCCTGAAGATCCTAAAGGTGAAACTCGAGTAGGTTTCTATTGTATCCATTTCTTTAATAAATTTGCTTTACTTTTTATTGAGCACTTTGTATTTGTTTTATCGCGGACTTAACCCCTGGATTCTGTGCACCTCCAACGATCATGCCCATATTCACCGGTAAGCCACCTTTTATATATATATATATATATATATATATATATATGTATGTATTTGCGTGTTGTGTGTGTGTGTGGTTGAGAATAGAGGAAAGTGTGTATATAACAACACAGATAGTTGAATTCAGTTAATATTTCGCCTCATTGTATGAAGCTTTTTCAAAACTTTATTGACATAAGTGCCTGTACATTTTGCTTTTATAGTGAAAAGGTAAATGGGGGAGGGGTGAGAGAAAGTCAGGAGGGGTTTAGGTATTTAGGGCATGGTGCTTTTATTTTTTTTTGGGGGGGGTGTCAGTCGGTTGACTTTAGAAGAGAAGATGATATCCCCGGTCACCTGATACACATCCGACAACACATATGACCCATACTCCAAGTATTAACTTTTAGATTCTGTTTGATCTCCTATGAATGTCAATAATTGGTAAACAGTTTGATTTTCTTTGAAAACAGCACGCGGCATGCTCTAAAGATGAATTTGCTCGATTTCTCTTATTTATCCTTTTTTTCTAGAATTACTTTCAAAACGTGAACAATATTTACACAAAGAAAAATATTTATCTCAGGTGACTCCTTATGATATCACCTGTTTACACTGAAAGTTGCTACTGACTCGTCGCTGTAAACAAATCTCTTTCAGCTGGTGTCATAAGAGATGCCAAGATTGTCGTTGTTTTTAGTGACAAACTCAAGGAATCTAAATGTCTTCGGCTTAAAATAACACAAGGTTTGGCATGTTGTAAAATCCAACCAACCAACCATCCTATGGAAGCCAACACATGGACATGCAAATGTGGGCTGCCCAGCAAGGAAGTACATTAACCAGCTCTGCGCGGATACTGGATGTCGCACAGAGGACCTCACTGGGACAATGAGCGATAGAGAAAGTTGGCGAGAGATTGTCATGGATATCCGTGCTAATTGCACGACATGATCATGATGATGCTGGTGATGATGATGATTATACACTCTAACGCTCGGATTGAGTTCTCTGGTCGTGCTAGGATCTCTTCATCTGGGACGTCTCGGCTGAATCGGACCGGATCTCAGTGTTATATACCATCATATTATATTGATGGTATATCTATATTATGAGAGAGACACCCGTGGTTGTGTCTCTCATATTTAATCTTATCTTAGTTGTGTACTTACTTCTTCTGTTGTCTGGAGTATCTATCTCCATTTGTAACTTGGTTGGTATTTCTTCTTTCTTCTTCAATTATATATAAATACTCGTGTTCCTTAATTGTACGACCTTTATCATCTTGCAACACACTCTGGTTAAAAATGAAACCGTTCAAATTGTTCACGATCAAATGCAAACATCTAAGTCCTGATCATTCAATGTTGCTTATCCACCGACTTCTTATTTCTTATGAGTGTCGTCACCTCAGCTAAATAATAGACCATTCCGGAAGCGATAACGCTATTCTGTTTCAATCGAACATAATGTAAAGATGAAAAGAAGGAAAGAAAGAAGAAAAAAAAGAGTGAAAGAGTTAAAACCAGATTATATACAAATTGCAATAACTCTTAAGTAAACATATCAAACGTTGTAATAATTAAATTATCATACTGTGGTATATCCACAG
>CM042173.1:60693168-60735668 GCA_023376005.1 Doryteuthis pealeii
GGGGAGAAGAGATATGCAGGTTCCTGCTAGTTCAAGAATTGTCATATATTATTCGCTTTTTACATTATGTGACATTTTCGCAAGCTCTTAATTAGATCATAGTCAAATCGTTGTCTATAAAATGAAATTAATCATACTGTGTTACGTGTTCAAGTGTCTTTGCCTACTGTTGTATAAATATATTGGTTCATTTTGCTAGCGTGTGTCAAAAGGGGCTTACAGAAACGCGCCCCATCCCCGTTTGTGAGCATATAATTCTGCTTAAGACGTCATTAAAGTATTGTAAAATAAAATAAAAATAAAAATTAATATTGAAAAAAAAAAAAATCACCACGGCCTCACAGCATCGTCCTTTGGTACTTCGTTCGGGTACTGGCTAGCCGTTGTCTTGGGTTGGTCGTGGTGTTCTTTTCATGTTTATCTAGGCGCTTTGGGGGAGTCATACCTATTTCTTGGTTGATCTCTTAGTTGGATTATTATTGAATTTTTTTTTCAAAAGGTGGGCATGATATTTGGTGTAGTCTGTTGTAGTGTTATATTGTAGTGTATTTTTGTTGGAGTGAATTTTCGTTTTTCTATTAATCTGTCAGTCGTCTTATTAGAAGTAATCTGCGTTGAACCTGTTTCCTCACCCCTTATGACTCTTTTCTTTTCTTTTTCTTTTTTTCATTTCGTTTTTCTTTCTTTTGTTTTTTTCTTTCATTTTTTTTCTTTCTATCTTTCCTTCCCCCTTTCTATTTTATTTTCTTACTTCGTTTTCCTTCGTCTTCTCTTCTTTTCTTTCTCCTTGTTTTCTTTCTCATTCATTTCTTTTTCTCTTTCTTTTTTCTTTCTTTCTTCTTTCATCTCTCTTAATTTTCGTCTTGTCTTTCTTTCATTCTTTGTTTCAGTTTTCTTCTTCTTTCACTCTCTTTTCATTCTATCTTTCTTTCCCTCCATCTCTATTTCTTTTCTCACTTCTATTTCTTTCGTTCTTCCCCTCTTTCTTTCTCTCTGTTTTTCCTTCTTCTTCACCTCCTTTTCTTTCATTCTTTCTTTTTTTTCTCTTAAATTTCTTCCTGTCATTTCTGATTTGGTTTCTTTGTTTTTTGTTTTGTTTCTTTTCTTTCTGTTTCATTTGCTTTTCTTCCTTCCTTCCTTTCTTTTTTCTTTTCTTTCTTCTTTTCTTTCTTTGTTTCTTTGTTTCTTCTTTTCTTTCTTCCTTCCTTCCTTTCTTCTTTTCTTTGTTTCTTTCTTTCTTCTTTTCTTTCTCCTCTTTATTTTCTCTAATTTTTCCCGCCTTTTTTGTCCAAATATTTTCCTACTTTCTTTACAAGTCAGACTTTATTTTATCATCCCAAATATTTTGAGGCGTGATGAGTAAATATCACCAACAGCGGGAAGGAAAGGGTTACAAAAGGTGACAGCGGGCAAATTTCGATGACTGTATTCAATTATCGCTCTCTCTGTCTCCCCCCCCCCTCTGTCTCTCTGTTTTCTGTCTGTCTATCTGTCTGTCTCTCTCTCTCTCTTTCGCTCGCTCTCTCACTTTCTTTCTCTCACATACACACACAAAATTGCACACCCACACGTGGTGTAATGGCTAACGTGCTGGTCTGCGACATCGTACTCAACTCTCTCTCTCTCTCTCTTCTCTCCTCTCTCTCTCTCTCTCTCTCATATACACAACCAGTTTGTTTTGTTTTTTGTTGTGTTCCAGTGGGTGTTCAGTGGCGTTGTGGCTAACGTGCTGCACTGCGACATCGTATTAAGCGAGTTCGAATTCCAGTCGCGCAATTAGTCGATTTATATATATATATATATATATATATATATATATATATATATATATATATATATATATATATATATATTATATGTTATCTCTTTTCGCTATCTATCTATTTCCTCGACTTTTTCGATTATCTCTCTCTCTCTCTCTCTCTCTTTATATATATATATATATATATATGCTTGTCCATTAGCAAGTGAATTGGTCAAAGACGAAAATTATTTGAGATAAGTTGCCGTTTTACTATTTATTTCTTTATAAGAAAGACCTAATATATCGAATTTTATGCCTAGCATTTTATTTTTGACTCTAACACTTTATTCACAGGAATTTGTTTAAAAAGAAAATACATTTTAATTCTGTTTTAAATGACAACGAGTTCTCTGACCTCCCCACTCCATCCCCAACCCACCACCACCTTCCCGGCTATCTCGCGTCAAAAAGGAAAAAAAAAAAAAAAAAAAGATAATAAATACATGCTTGTCCATTAGCAAGTGAATTGGTCAAAGACGAAAATTATTTGAGATAAGTTGCCGTTTTACTATTTATTTCTTTATAAGAAAGACCTAATATATCGAATTTTATGCCTAGCATTTTATTTTTGACTCTAACACACTTTATTCACGGCGTAACCCCAGTGTCACTGTAGACATTAACTCATGTTTATATAGTTTTACCCTATTGATTACTGCTAACAGTCCTAACTCCAGTGTCTTTGAAAAACATTAAGTGGAATTTGCTTACCGATTCGTATTTCCTAATCTAAAATGGTACCTGTGGACTTATAATAAGTTAAAACTTAGTCTTTTTTTTTTTTTTTTTTTTTTTCGGTGTGGTGGACCCGTAGATCTCATCAGATCATCCACCTGCGTTCCCCAAAGTCTCCCAGTCATCTTGCCGCGGCTTGTCACTGATACTTGACTTTGGGGAAGGAGAGCATGCGGTGCGTGTCGCACAAGCGCGCAACATGTAAAACAAAAAACCTGTGCAGATATTTCTACAAGTCCCCGAGTGATCTAGGAATGGTGTGGTATGCAGGCCTGATGGGATGGAAGCATGCAGATGTGAATCTACATACATACAGCGTGGTTTGTGGCGCACTCAACGTCACAGCTTTGCTGATTGAACAGCAACGTGCCTCGGCGAGGTTGTGGGTGAATGAGCAGCCCCTTGGTTAACACTGTTCACCCAGCCTCTTGGGAAATGTCTAGAAAAAATGACCTAAACAAATGCCGGTTCACCTATCAAGCTGGCCAGAAACCAACATTTCGAAGGTTGTCCACATTAGCTGGGTGAAAACTAGAAAATACAACACAAAACAAGGCTAAGAATAGCCACCTGGAATGTCTGGACACATCCCGATCTTGAGATTGGGAAACCCCAAACTACATACTTGCATCGTGACAGGGAAGTATCTCGATAAGGGACAGACACCGATGCTCTTGTGGAAATCAGCTCCAGCTATAAGGTCCAATTGACAGGAGGTCTGGATACACATCCTCATGGAAAGACAGGCCGATGATAGCTGTAAGAAGTTTGAGGTGACTCGAGCCCTCCATTCTGAAGCGACACATGACGGACGCCATGGAAACATTTCCTACATCGAAGTCTGGCCTGTGTGGCAGCGCCTGTATGTCGAGGATTTCATATGTGTGATAGGGTACATAAAAAACAAGCTGGATCCGTGGGCCATCTGCGCGCTCACAACTGCTCACATCTGGACTACTTGTAGAAATGGCCTTATTCTGTCAAGAAGCGGCAATCACCATATATATATATATATATATATATATATATATATGTATATATATATATAGAGAGAGATAGATAGATAGATAGATAAAAGGATAATATGCTGTTAAAGTGAAAATAATATCAAAAGTAATAAAGAATTAATCATTCGCATCTGATGAGTTGGGAGAGTTAGACACTTTGTCTAAGCTCTCTGAAATAGACTATAAAGCAAAATCTCTAAGTCTTTTGTTATTTCTTTACTTATATATATATATATTATATATATATATATATATATATATATATATATATATATATCCTAAGTCATTCTAAATAATTTAAAAAAAATATACTGCAACAACTGGAATAACCAGTTTGTTTTGTTTTTGTTGTTTGTTGTTGTTGTTGTTTTTTAAGCGGGAAATTTATTTAATTGTTATCGGTAGATCGAACGCCTTTGACCAATCAGTTGCATTTTAATCAGTGTATCGATCAGTGCAAATCAGAAGGGAAGCGTTGTTACGGTAACGTATCGAACAGTTTTATCAATATTACCCGCGCTTTGCATACAATCGGGTTACATGACCCAACAACAGCTGCTTATCTACACAAAGAAAAGTTTCAATAGAATTTATTTGAAGTCTGAGGGCGTTCCGTACCTAGGGCGCCAGGTAATTAACGTAACAAAAGCAACGCATCCAATCCATTCCCATGAAAATCACAACAGATTTAAGGAGCACAATAACAGCATCGCATTAAGAAGGTTTTCAAATACAAAACACTGTTTGCCATGGATTTTTGCATGAATAAGTAAGTCGTGTTGGTGGTATGACAGTAGAGGTTGAACATTGCCATCAATAATAGATATTTTCGCCTTTTATATATCAATTTTTTTTTCACATATACTGGATTTCACTTTTTGCCACACAGTCTTTATACCTTGACAAAGGGTGAATGTTCACCCGAAATATCGGAATAAATCGAACCAGGGACAGAACAACAGCTGGATATTGAAACTATTTTTTTTTTGGGGGGGGGGTCTATTTTTTTGTTTTTTGTTCACTTGTTCATTTCCATGCTTCATAATAACAAAAAAACAACATTCACAAGAACAAGGTTTGTACACAATCAATCAATCAATCAATCATCAATATATATATATATATATATATATATATATATATATATATATATATATTAATGTTTTTGTTTTTTTAAGTTGGGCGTTATTACGAAGCGTCTAAAAATAAATGAATGAACTCGATGTTATGGTGTATTGGATTCACTTATTTTTTTATTATTTGTTATCATAAAATTTTGGGTTCGTTAGATACCCTTTATCAATGACTGTTGCTCCTGTTCAACGGATCTTTTGTCTCTGTTGTTATTGACAGCGGCAGCATCTGTAAAATATTTATAATAACGGAGTATTCCGATGTCAGCGTTCAGTCCCCTCACGTGAGTTTGTAATTTTAGAATCCATTTAGTTTCTGCTTGTTTTCGAGATTGCGTTGTTGGAAATGCGTGTTCTATTAAAATACATTTGAGGTATGTAATATATATTTGTAAGTAAAACTAAAAAAAATATTTTTGTAGCGTGTCTTCTCTTTTCGTAATTTTTAAAAGAATATTTTTTTAATTGATAGGTTGGGGCTTGCCATACGTGTAATAGAATCTGGACAATCATGTAGGTGCTAAGGGTTGACATGAGCAGCCGACTGATCGGTGGAGGGCCTCTCCGACTGCCCGTCTGACCTAAGAGCCTGTTATATATACATAGCACTATTATTAATTAACGTGACGAAAGCAATCAAGTCGTGAGAAAGTGTTGGTGGTATGTCAGTAGAGGTTGGACATTCCCATCAATAATAAATATTTTCGCCTTATTACAGAGAGCAGCTGAACATAATGGTGATATGTATATATTCTCCCAACCCCTGGTAGAGCTCTCCGGGATGAAAATTAACTGACGGTCGCCAATTGGGCAATATGTGATGCTTAAGGATGGAACCCTGGTGACTGAGCAGTCCGTGACATGCAACAATCCATTTTGGACTTTACTTAGACTAAACGAGTGATCGGAGAGGCCCCCTCCAATCAATCGGTGGGTCACGTCAAGCCCTAGCACCTATATGATTGTCCCGACTCTATTGCACTTATGGCAAGCCCCAACCCTTTCTATCATATATGTGCTAGAAGGCGGTGGTTGAGGGTCTTATTGTCCTAGGTATGATGTTAAACTCTATCTAATGGTGAAGTTTCACTTTTGAAGCTGTGTGGAATGTGAACTACTCCTTGATTGCCATTACTCCCAGGTCCACTCTTGCCCGGAGTGGTAGTACCTTTTAGGGTCCTATCTATGGGTTAAATAGAAAAAAATTGAGTACTCATCAAAAATTAATAAAACAAAACGTATTCGGCATGAAATAACCCAAACAAGGGTTGACATGCCATAAAATCCAACCAACCAACCAACCCAAAGTTCTCATAAATCAAAATGTCTTTGCATAAAATAACCCAACAAGGATTGGCCTACCGTAAAATCCAACCAACCAACCAACCGACCTGTATTCTGTGATGACAGACAGTATAATGAATACTGAAATGTTTTTTATTTATTTATTTTTTTCTTTTGCATTTAAAGAAAATCTTATATACTAAAAAACATGGCCGCAGCTTCCATTAGTAATAACAGAAAATTTGGTGGCTATAGTTTAGGTATTGCCAAAGTTGCCGAAAAATCCGTGTTTTACAAAATAAATTTACTCCTCCCCCGCTGATTGAAAAACAAAATTCCTTCATTGATAAATCAACCCTGAAAATTTTATTAAAATCGGATAATTCACTGATTTTTGGTATTTTTTTTTTTTTTTTTTCAATCGGGAGGGTTAAATTCATTTTGTAAACACGGATTTTACAGCAACTTTGGCGGCCACGTTTAAGATATATTTTAGCAAAATTGACCAAAAGAATAGTTTAAAATATATTAAAAATAAATTACATGTGTAATATTATTTTGCTGCTTTTTTTTTTTTTTTTTTTTTTTTTTTTTACTGATGCTCATTATGTTACTACTTTTCGACTTAGACAAAAATTTGACCTTAAATAATCAATCTAATTAATTTTAATCCATTTTTTAAATGAAAAGCAGACGACAAATTGGGTATTCCTACTATAGTTCTAGCCGTTCCAGAATTTTGCCATGATAGACAGACGGACAAAAAGTAAATTTGATGAATTAGAGTAAGATGCTGATTTTAACAATGAGTCGTCATGTTTTCCCGTAGGGCTTAGCTCTGTATTACTCAAGCAATTCAATCAATGAGCTCCTTTCCCCGATGAGTTGTCAGCCCTTACGAATCGAACGAAGTGTACTCGTCTATTCACACATTCTACGTATGTACACAATACAAAGAGAGCTACACACACACACGCTCAGACAAGCAACGGTAGACTGTGAATTCAAGGGCGTAAATTTTTACTATAGTCTACTGGACAGATGTTGTTATTTTAAGGGAATTGAGATTATAAACTTATCAAGCCCTATATAATACTGAAATAAACTGAAAATTACTATTCAATTCACTGGTAATTTAACGATATTTTTTTTTAATTTCCGAGTAAAAATAATAAAAAAATTTTAAAAAATAAAATTTAAAAAAAATTAAAACAGTCCACTTTTGCAGTTCCGAGTTCAAAAAAGTGTATAACTGAATCACTAGGCAATAACTTTAGATCTATACAACATCAATTGGTAAAACTTGCAAATCGTCGTCAAAATTAAAACGGAAACTTAATTGGTGGTGATCCATGACAGATTAACTACAGTGTGTGAATGAACTTTTTTTGCGACTTTATTTCATATTCCTCTACTAATATCTGTCCGGTAGAAATTTACGCCCCTGAATCCACAGTCTTACCCAAACACACACGCGCGCGCATGCGCGTATGCACACATACGCGACCCAGTTACAGAGTGATGATGGCATCTAGTGAATGTCGATTTGAAAAAAAAAAATCGTCGAAAGGAGGAGAAAACTAAAGGAACGCTAATTCTGTACCAATAGCAACGACGCGTGTTTTCATCGGGCCCCCTATTCGCTGCTTTTCCTGGAACGCTGAATGAGTCAACCGACATTTTTTTATTATCAGCTTTCCCCTCTCTTCCTGTTTTCCCTTTCATTCATATTTCTATTCGTAAACCTCTACTCCTTTTTTTTAGAAAAAATAAATAACAAATAAAAAATGAAAAAAAACATATAAAAAATAAATACAACCTGTAATCTCCATATCACTAGTCATATATCGACTAAAACAGCCTCGATGGTTAGATCAATGGACGCTAACCCAATTTTTCAGTGCGGGGACCACAATCGCATATTATACACATTTTTATAAGTCAACCAGTAAAGATACCCCGGCGTTGCGTGGGAAACAAACAGCTGTCCATGAAGATACCAGTGCAGGGGCACTTCTGGTTAGGGGGCCTCTCGAGTTGCCTCAACATAGAAATTAAATAAGGTACATCGGCTAAACTTGCAAATCAGTCGGAAAATTAAAACATATCACAGGGTGACCCAGAAAAAACAGAACCCAAATTATTTATTTATTATCCAATTAAACTAACCCTAAACCCTAAACCCTAACCCTAAACCCCCTAAGTTTTATTACAAAATTTGTGGGTTCTGTTATTTTCTGGGTCACCCTAATTTTCCGACCGATTTGCAAGTTTAGCCGGTACATCTTATTATAATGGAGATTCGGTGTCTGTCTCTCTGTAACCGAAACTACGCCACTGCTTACGTCAGAATATCCACAGGAATTACGTAAGTTTGTCAATCAGTATTTAATTCACATCAAAAATCGTTAATACATAGAATAGAATAAATCTTATTTATTAATGAAGTCTCTATAAAAATCTGAGTTAGATTTTAGGAGCCGGGTTAGCTCAGTCGGTAGAGCGTTCGGCTAGAAACCACAAGGTTCCTAGTTCGGTACCGACCCTCGCTAACTCAGCGTATGAGTAGCACAGGGATCTGTGTGGTAAAGTAAGGACAGTGAAGGAGTCTATTCCCTTTCGCTGGCGCTAAACTAGGAAGGTTGTTTTTGCTGAGGTGCTTAGGTAATCTGATCTATGCGGCAAAGCAGAGGAGTAATACCACCCTGTCGGTGGGGCTGTAGAATACGCCGACTGCACCCCCTCAGAGGATTAATACCGCCCTGTGGGTTGGGGCTATAGAATATGCCGACTGCACCTCTGTTGACCATGTGTGGTAACCTGTTATGCTTAAGAACGGAATCCTGGTGGTTGAACAATCCATGACATGCAACACTCGGCTGGTCATGTCAAACCCTGGCACCTATATGATTGTCCTACCTCTATTACCCTTGTGGCAAACGCCAACCATTTATATCATATATATATTTACCAACCCCTCCGCACGAGCATGATGCGTCACAAGGTCAATTTCTTAAGCGGAGTTCGACAGGTTTGAATTCAGAGTTTTCCTTCTCCTAGACCGGTTGCCTAACCAAAGTTAAAGAGCCCAGTCTGTCCTACTATTTACCCATAGCTGGAGGGAGAATATGATTCATACCTTTCCCAAGGTTATTAGCGCTAAGTGAAATAATTGCCACGTCCAGGATTTGAACTCGGGTCGACGAGTCCATTTCCCATGACTTTAACCATTACACAACGCGCTTCCATTTATATCATATATGCGCTAGAATGCAGTGGCTGAGGGTCTTAGTGTCCTGTGTATGACGTTAAACTGCAGCTAATGGTGAAGTTTCAATTCTGGAGCTCTGGGGAGTGTGGAGTACCCCTTCATCATAATAACTCCCAGGTCCATTTTGACCCGGAGTGGTAGTATCTGTTATGGTCCCATCTATGGGTTAAATAGAGAAAAAAATGAGTTTAGAAAATATTAAAATTGTCGTGTTCTAAAATCCCTTACTTTGACAAATGGGTAATTATGAACTTTTGTTTAGTAAATTAGGGTGTCATAGAAAAAACAGACCCCACACATTTTGGTAATAAATCTGCTAATTTTAACTAGGAGGTGTTATGGTTATAGTTAGGGTTTAGGGTTAGGGTTTGGGTTGGGATTAGGGTTAGGGTTAGGGTTAAAGTTAGGGCTAGGGTTTTGTTTTTTCTGGATCACCCTGTAGAGGGTGATCCAGAAAAAACAAAACCCAAATTATTTATTTATTTTCCCATTAAACTAACCCTAAACCCTAAACCCCAACCCTAAACCCCCTAGTTAAAATTAACAGTTTTATTACTACATGGTGACCCAGAAAAAACAGAACCCAAATTATTTATTTATTTTCCCATTAAACTAACTTTAAACCCTAAACCCTAAACCCCAACCCTAACCCTAACCCTAACCCTAAACCCCCTAGTTAAAATTAACAGTTTTATTACAAAATTGTGGGTTCTGTTTTTTCTGGGACACCCTAATTTACTTTTAAAAAGTTAATAATTACCGATAAATGTGGGTGTTGCTAAATTTCCCCCATAATATACGAATTATATTTCCACCTTATATTCTTTATGAGCGCATAAGTGAGTAACTGACTGTCACCAAGCGCCATGTCAAAGCTAACCTAAGTTATGTATATACAATTTAAACATGTGAAGTACTAGCTCACCTGAGGATCGTAACCGTGAAACTCCAAGTTGTGAGATTTTGTTTCTGTTTTATATCCTTTACACCGTATCTACATTTTTTACAATTGAAATATATTGTGATATTGCTCTGCAGTTTTCTGCATTGAGCACTAAATATTTCATGAATTAAAAATTAAAGTGATACTAATGCAGAATAGCGAGCAAGTAGGGCTGGTTTAGTTCAATCGGTAGAGTGTTCGGCTAGGTAATCACAAGGTTCCTGGTTCGATACCGGCCCTCGCCAACTCAGCGTATGAGTACACAGGGATCTGTGCGGTAAAGTGAGGAGCTGATGGTAGGCGTGGCGCTCCAACTCAGACGCAAAAACAATCTCCTTGGTCTAGCGCTAGTGAAAAGGGGATAGACTCACTCATTATATGGCTCATACCGATATTAGGCCGCCCCGACGACTTTACTTTTTTTACTTACGTATAAAAAGCATTACATTTCATTACATTTCAAAGAAATACTCGAAATCTTTCAGACGCTAGGGGTATGTTTAGGGTAAGTTTCAATGTTAGTTTTAGGGTTAGGGTCAGTGTTAGGGTTAGGCTACTTTGGATGTTTCCGACATCAAATGCTATTTATACGCAAAATATAATTCTAATGATATTATCTCTTACGCGCTATTCTGCATTAGTATTGATAATATCATTAGAATCGCACTTTGCATAGAAATAGCATTAGATGGAAACACCCGAAGTAGCCTATCCCTAACCCTAACCCTAAGTCTGACCCTAACCTTAACACTGACCCTAAGTCTGACCCTAACCTTAACACTGACCCTAACTCTAACCCTAACACTAACCGGCTAAACTTGAAAATCGGTCGGAAAATTAGAGTGACCCAGAAAAAACAGAACCCACAAATTTTGTAATAAAACTGTTAATTTTAACTAGGAGGGTTAGGGTTAGGGTTTAGGGTTAGGTTTAGGGTTGGGGTTTAGGGTTAGTTTAATGGGAAAATAAATAATTTGGGTTCTGTTTTTTCTGGGTCACCTTAATATGTTTTAATTTTCCGACCGATTTGCAAGTTTAGCCCACTAACCCTAACCATATAACTAACCCTAAAACCCTAGCGTCTTAAAGGTTTCGAGTATTTCCGTGAAATGTAATGCTTTTTATACGTAATCTAATGATATTACCTTTGCGCGCTATTCTGCATTAGTACCAAAAATGTTTTCAACGTGAGTAGCGTGCTTCGTTTTTTTTTCAGTGGACTTCAGAACAGCTGCTCTATATATCAAAAGGCTGCGTGTGTAGTGTTGTAATTCTTTTGTTAAAAATGGTGACAAAATAATATAATTAAAAAGAAAAGAAAACTAGTTAACCGTTTATATGTGTTACAAATGAATGAACCTATACAAAAGAAGAGAGAGAGAGAGAGAGAGAGAGAGAGAGGAGAGAGAGAGAGAGAGAGAGAGGGAGGAAGAAAAAAACAAAAAGTAACAAAAAGAAAAAAGAAAAGAAAAGAAAGAAAGAAGCAGACGACTTATTCTACACAAAAACTCGTGCGCACGCGCAGTAGCGCGTTGTACTGCTTTTTGTATCGGTTGTGTGTGTGTGTGTTGTTGTGTAAGAATAAAAACGAGAGGAGAATGATAAATGAATGAATGAAACTGAATGAATGAATGAAGGTCGGTAGTCGGAACTTGTTCATTGATGGAATCAGAATGGGGGAGGGGGTAGTGAAAAGCGCGAATTATTTTTATTGAATGACTAAACAAAAAGTAAATAAAATAAAATAAAAAACAGAAAGAGAGCAAGCAAGAAATAAATTAAAAAGATTTAAAAACAAACAAAACAAATAAAAAGCTATAAGTCGGGGGAAAGTGTTACGAATAGAAGAGGAGGGAAGGGTTAAGATATGGCGGAGGAAAGAAAGAAA
Organism: Doryteuthis pealeii; assembly: GCA_023376005.1. NCBI lineage: Eukaryota > Metazoa > Mollusca > Cephalopoda > Myopsida > Loliginidae > Doryteuthis > Doryteuthis pealeii. The sequence goes on from CM042173.1 coordinate 60,705,234, forward strand.
GAGAGAGAGAAGAGGAGAGAGAGAGAGAGAGAGAGAGAGAGAGAGAGGAGAGAGAGAGAGAGAGAAAGAAAGAAAAGAAAAGGAAAAGAAAGGTAGATTGATCTGAACTGCAAAAGAGAGAAAAACAAAACAAAACAACAACAACAACAAAAGAAAGAAACAAACAAACAAAGAAAGAAAGAGAAAAAAAGAAAGAAGGGTAGATTGATCTGAAGAAAGAAAGAAAGAAAAAAGAAAGAAAGAAAGAAAGAATTGCTCGATATGAGCTGAAAAGATAGATAGATAGATAGATAGATAGATATAGGGAGAAGAGTCAGAGATAGATAGATAGATAGATAGATAGATAGATCTGAACTGCAAAAGAAAGAAAGAAAGAAAGAAAGAAGAAAGAAAGAAAGAAAGAAAGAAGGGCAGATTGATCTGAACTAAGAAAGAAAGAAGCTACAAACAAAGAGCTATTAGAGTAAAGTGCTAAAAATAAAATGGGGGGAGGTGGAAATATATTGCACAAGAAAGCATGAAAAAGAAAGAAAGAAGGATAAATTAATCTTGAATGGTAAAAGAAAAATAAACAAACTAACAACAAAAATAAAAAAAAACAAAACAAAAAAACAAAAAAAAAACAGATATGTGTGGAAGTGGAAGAATGGAAAATATATGACATAAAAAAGAAAAGAAAAAGAAGGAAAAGATAGATTGATATGATGTAAACTGTAAAAGAAAGAAAGAAAGAAAGAAAGAAAGAAAGAAAGAAAGAAAGGATGCTCGATATGAGTCTGAAAAGATAGATAGATAGATAGACAGATAGGTAGATAGATAGATAGGTATGGGGAGAAGAGGGAGAGATAGATAGATAGATAGATAGATAGATAGATAGATATGTACTGCAACAGAAAGAGAGAGAGAAAACAGCCCACGAGTAGGGTGGTGAAAAGGATATTGCACAAGATAGATAGATAGATAGATAGATATAGATAGATAGATAGATAGATGAACTGCAAAAGAAAGAAAAAACAAACAAACAAAAGATATATATTGATATGAACTGCAAAGCACGATGATTAAAGGAGTTTGGAAAACATATCAAAAAAGAAAGAAAGAAAGAAAGAAAGAAAGAAAGAAAAATAAGTAAATGGGCAAAATGTCACTAGCTTAGTTTTGCACAAAGCTGGAAGTAAAGGGCACCCAGTGAGAATCAAACTCACAAACAATAGTCTGCTAGTCTAGCGTGCTAAGGATTACGTCACGCGAGGTGCACATAATGAATTAAGTGCAAGCGCACTAAGATAGTGTTACTGGTAGAATGGGGATGAACTAAAAAAGGAAATACCATGAGAAGGAAAGAAAGAAAGAAAGAAAGAAAGAGAGGATAGAGAAAAGAAAGTAAGAAAGAAAGAAAGAAAGAAGAAAGAAAGAAATCGGTGCTCCTAATATATTTTGTACTTATATATTTTAGTTCAGAGATTTTTTTAAAATCATGATAAAAAAATTAAAAAATAGGGGAATTTGTATTATTTGGATTATTCGGACTATTATCCTCATCTTTACTGTTATCTACATAACGTTTCGGCCGATGCGTCCTTCAGCCTTCTTCATGTATTTCTTGTCGGACTCGGGAAAATTCTCCGAAACGTTGAGTAGATAACAATACAGATGAGGACAATAGTCCGAATAATACAAATAATACAAATTATCAATCCTCATCTAAAAAAATTCAGACAAAAAATAGGGGTGGGTGCCCCCATAACGTTCTGGACGGCAACATCGTAGTGAGTTCGAACTCTAGTTAGGCTATTAGGTTAACTTTCGGACTAATACCCACGAGAAATGTATTTTTTCTTTTTCTTTCATCTCTGTTAGTTTGATGGTGCTCGCTTCTAAAATTCCCAAGTATTTTCATTCTCCGTTTTTCCAAGCGTTCTTATTTCATTATTATTATTATTATTATTATTATTATTATTATTATTATTGAGGTTTTCACACCTGCCGTAGCCGGTGGTTCACTGGAAACTGAGTGACAGCAAGTCTCCTTAGGTCTCCAGGACTCGTCTGAGTATACTAGCCCATCTTAATAAAGTTGTAGTTTGGATGGTCCCGATTCTTCCTCTGATTTTCAATTCACCCAAATTCTTTTCCAGAGATTTGGGGGACCGTTCCAAGGGCACCAATTACAATTGGTACTATCTTCACCTTCATGTTCAACAGTTTTCTCAGTTCTCTGGCAAGGTCCAAGTATTATTATTATTATTATTATTATTATTATTTTTATTATTATTATTATTATTATTATTATTATTATTATTATTTTCTTCTTCTTTTTTCATCCCTGTGCATTTTTCACGTCAGCGTAAGCTGATGGTATTTCACTAGAGTCTGAGTGACAACAAGTCTACTCAGGTCACCAGGACTCTCCTGTGTATTCTAGCTGATTTCAACAATGCTGTTGTCTGGGTGGTCTCAATTCTTCGTCTGATTTCAAGTTCCCCCATTCATTTTTCTAAGCTTTTTGGGGCTGCTGCAAGTGCACTAATTAAAATTGGTATCACTTTCCCCCTTATATTCCACAGCTTTTTCAGGTCCAAGTATTATTATTATTATTATTATTATTATTATTATTATTATTATTATTATTATTTACTCTTTTTGAGTTTTCACATCAGTGTTAGCTGATGGTCTTTCGCTGGAGTCTGAGTGATAGCAAGTCTCCTCAGGTCTCCAGGACTCTTCTGAGTATTCTGGCAGATTGCAGCAGTGCAGTGTTCTGAATGGTTTCAATTCTTCCTCTGATTTCCAAACTTTCCAAACCCTTTTCCAATCCTATTGGGACCATTCCAAGTGCACCAACTATTATTATTATTATTATTATTATTGTTGTTGTTTGTTGTTGTTGTTGTTGTTGCTAAAGACAAACATTGTTAAGCTCCGTCGGCATTTTCTTTTGTCACCATAAGTATCAGGCATTGAACCTAACCCTACTCCGTTGTCATATGGGAATTTGCAGTCAGTGGTACAACACTCTGACACTGAGCCAAGTACTTCTGTACCTAGCCAAGTCCTTATGTACCTAGACTGTGCTCTGTTGCCTTGGTAGGGCAACCGGTCTAGGAGAAGGATAAACGCTAAATTCAAAACCAGTGGAGAATATGATGCACCATTTTTCTGCTATCAGGTTGCATCTGTCCTCATCAAACACTCAGTCCAGACGTTCGATCACACCGAAATCTCCCGACCGATTCCCTCTTCTCACAATCTCCCTTTCACTCCTCGCCCTGTTGGCACTTTTCGACCAATCAAAAGCCAACAGGTGAGCATTTCACACGTCATCCCAAATTCTAGTTAATCCCCACTGTAAAATAACGTATAACTAAAATTTGTGGTTTATCCACATTTCCACTTAACATTAAATTACATCGACAGGGGGGTTGTATCTTTGGTTTAGAAACTTTTTATTAAAATAATTGGACCAAGTTTTCAAGAGGCACCCCAGCTGGGAGTAGTTTTCAAAAGAACAGCTTTTGCTTTTCACCGTAAACCTCCGGTTGTTTGTAAACAAACCAACCGATGATTTATTTACATTAGGATTTCACTGTAAAATTTTTAAAAAGACACGTTTTTATAATAAAATAATTTTAGATTTTATTTTTTTTAATTATTTATTTCATATTGTGGTTCTTAATTTAATAGCATTTTAAAAAATTATAGAACTCTAAACGTTTTTTTTTTTTAGTTTTTTTTTTTAGTTATTTCATGTTGTTGTTAATTCAATAGCACTTTTTTAAATTATAAAACTTTAAACGAAAGATACATTTTTATATTAAAGTTAACGGTGAAAAGCAAAAGCTGTTCTTTTGAAAACTGCTTCCAGGTGGGGTGCCTATTGGATACCTGGTCCAAACAATTTTTAGGGTATCCATGTTTGTGGCGGATACCGTATGAGAATGATAAATCTTAAAGGTCGATAATAACAATTATCGATTATGTAATATCGATTTCCCGTTGCGACCGGATGATGATCGATGGAAAACATTGATTGGTTGAGTTCGAATTGTTTTTAACTTATATTCCTTAACAGTTCGAGTGCCAATATATATATATGCAGTATACTAGGTTTGCATTTAATGGGCTATAAACGGAAGACGACCTAATCAAATGCAACTCGGCATCCGACAAATATTAATAATCTCATTTCCCATTTAGCATAAACATAGCAGCTTTCAATCATATCATAGAAAATGAAAATAGCCAGATAAGGAATAGACTATATATATATATATATATATATATATATATATATATACAAAACTTGTTGGTAAATCCTCGCGGTGAGAAAAACCCAGCAAATAGTTTGATTGTAAAAATATACTACCAAACATCAACCGGGAAGAAAAAATTTTTGGGAAAAAAGAAAAGACCAAGATAATCGTATCAACCAAAAATAATCTATTGGTACAATCTTTTGGCCAAAAGAAAAAACAATTTATATGCATATATATATATAAGATATATATATTCATACAAAACCGCCAGGAGACTAAAGCTAATAAGTAAAAAGTGCTCAATACCTAAGTAGAGCAAATAATAAAGATAAATCTAATGAGTCAGACGAACCTACTAAAAGTTTCGCTTAATGCTCTTCAGGGCTAAGATCTTATATTATAGTCTTCCGAGACCGAAATACTAATACTAATCTATTAATAATGGAGATTCGTTTCTGGTTTTTGTCTGTAACAAAAACTACGTCACTGCTTATGTCATTTTACCCAAAATCGTCATCGCATAGAATAAATACACTCAAAATTTGAACAGGCAACATTAGACAGTCCTCATTGTTTTTTAAAACAAGTTTTAATAAATACATGACTGGTATTATATATCTAATATATTGTTTTTTATTTTAATACATATTTAAAGTTTACATTTCAAATTGTTTTATTTTTTTAATCCTTTAATGAATTTGATGATTTAACTTACTTAGGGTACAAACTCGCTGACATTGGATTTTTAACTCCCACCCCTCAGGCAATATGTTTCAAAAATCTATTTTTACATCGCCCGGAGGGTGTTTTTTTTATTTTGCTAGTAATAATAATAAATAAATAAATAAATAGATATTTTTTGTATATATTACTTATTTTTAGTCATTGCTGGTTAACGTTGGAGCAGAGTTACCGGGTTCAAATCCAGGATGAAGCTGTTTGCATTTCACATATCACTAATACCCTCGGGAAAGGCATGAATCCAACTATCCCCCCTCCGCGGTGGACAAATAGAAAGGCAAACTGCACTCTTTAACCTTGGTATGGCAACTAATCCAGGAGAAGGAAAAACGCTGAATTCAAGCCACTTGTCGGTATCAGCCAGACAGCGAGGGAGTCTATCACCTTTTCACTAGAACAAGAAAAGGAGATTTTTTTTAGCGTCTGAGGTGGAGCGCCACACCTACCATCAGATCCTTACTTTACCACATCGATCCCTGTGCTACTCATACGCTGAGTTGGCGAGGGCCGGTATCGAACCAGGAACCTTGTGGTTATTAGTCGGACACTCTACTGGAGAGAGAGAGAGAGAGAGAGATAGAGATAGAGATAGATAGATAGATAGAGAGAGAGAGAGAGAGAGAGAGGGGGGGTGAGAGGGCGAGGGGTGAATAATTTAAATTTGATAAATCAGTCTAGTACGACTGTCTGAATGAATCTATGACTAAAGTAAAAGTAAAGTGGTCGGGGTGGCCTAAAGTCGGTATCAGCCAATCAGCGAGGAAGTCTATCCCCTTTCCACTGGAGCTAGACCAAGGAGATTGTTTTTGCGTCTGAGATGGAGCGCCACACCATACCATCAGGTCCTTACTTTATCACATCGATCCCTGTGCTACTCATACGCTGAGTTGGCGAGGGCCGGTATCAAACCAGGAACCTTGTGGTTACTAGTCGGACACTCTACCGGAGAGAGAGAGAGAGAGAGGAGGGGGAGATATGGAGAGACGGAGAGAGAGAGAGAGGGGGGGAATAATTTAAACTTGATAGGTCAGTCTAGTACGACTGTCTGAATGAATTTATAATGAATACAGTGACTAAAAACAAATGACTAAAAATAAAATATTTATAACTCTACTACTAATACTACTACTACTACTATCACCATCACTATCACCATCAACAACACCAACAACCTCATCAACATCACCATTACCAATACTACTACTACTACAAATACTACTACTACCATTACTCGCACAACCACCCCTAATAACAACACTGCTCTATACCACCAAAAATGATACCACCATCATAGCACCAATACTACCACAATAACAAAAACAATAACAACAACAACAACAACAACAGAAGATGTTGGCTGGTTTATTTTCACACATTACAGAATATAAACAGTAATCTGAACATTAGCGACATAAATGAGAGTAACCTCCCCTTGTTTATTTTTAACTTTATTTAATTGTGCTTGCGCATTATTTGTAATGAACTTATTGTTATTAAGACACATAACAATGTCACATAAAACAAAAAAAAACAAAAAAAACGTAATGTTGGTTGTTGTAGTAATGTGTGGAGGATGATCACTAATTAGGACTGAGCCTATTCTAGTAGTGACTTCCTCAGTTGTTTTTTTGTTTTTTTTTACATAGTTTGAAACAACAACAAACAATACCACTATACGACTGACACCACATCAATACCACCGGCACCATTAACAACAACATAGGTTCATTGTAATGGTTAATGAATGAGTGAGTTCGATTCTATATCACTCACTTCTATTGGTATTGTGTATTTTAATACGCAAAGCTTTGTAGAATTATAGTCAACATGAACACCAGAATCACAACTAGCAAGAAGAAGAAGAAGAAGAAGAAGTGGAATGAAGAAGTGGAATGAAGAAGAAGAAGAAGAAGAAGAAGAAGAAGAAGAAGAAGAAGAAGAAGAAGAAGAAGAAGAAGAAGAAGAAGAAGAAGAAGAAGAAGAAGAAGAAGAAGAAGAAGAAGAAGAAGAAGAGAAGAAGAGAAAAGAAAGAGGAGAAAAGAAAGAAAGAAAGAAGGAAGAAAAAAGAAGAAAGAAGAAAGAAAGAAAGAAGAAAGAAAGAAAGAAAGAAGAGAATGAGAGAAAAAAGAAAAAAGAAAGAAGAGGAGAAAAGAAGAGGAGAAAAGAAAGAATGAAGAAGAAGAAGAAGAAGAAGAAGAAGAAGAAGAAGAAGAAGAAGAAGAAGAGAGAAAAGAAAAAAGGAAAAGAAAGAAAAAGAGGAGAAAAGAAAGAAAGAATGAAAGAAGAGAATGAGAGAAAAAAGAAAGAAAGAAAAAGAGGAGAAAGAAAAGAAAGAAAGAAAAAAAGAAAGAAGAAGAAGAAGAAGAAGAAGAAACGTGTTTATTTAATATTTTATTAACAAATATAAAATTTAAGTATTTTGAAGGTAGCATAATGTTAAAATTTAATGGTACTCTTTCACCCGACTGACCCCCATAAGAAAACAACAACAACAACAACACTATCTTTACCACTATCTTTACCACCTACACCCCTACCCCACCACCACCAACAACTCTATCACCATCAATAACAATTAACACTACTAATGAACCCATCCTGAACACTACCTCCACGAATACCACCAAAAACACTACTACTACTACTACTACTACTACTACTAATTGTTGTAGTAGTAGTAGTGTTATTACTGAAATTTCACCACCTACTCCCCAATCACCCCAACAACAACAACAACAACAACAACAACAACTCTTTTCGATTAAGTGTCACACTACTATTAAAGTTTAATAGTTGCTTTTTTTACTGATGCTCATTATGTTACTACTTTTCGACTTAGACAACAATTTGACCTTAAATAATCGATTTAATTAATTTCAAATCGATTTTAAAATGAAAAGCAGACGAAAAATTGGGTATGCCTATATTAAACCCTATCCCGTTCACTACCTCAACTAACACTACTAACACCACCAAAAACACTACTACTACTACTACTACTACTACTGTTGTTGTTATTGTTGTTGCCGAAATTTCACTGCCTATTCCACAACCACCCCCAACAACAACAACAAAAATTCTATCACCATCACCAACAGTAACACTACTATTAAACCTTATCCCGAACAGTACCTTCCATAACACTAACACCACCAAAACAGTATTAGTACTACTACCACCAATACCACTACTACTACTACTACTGTCGTTACCGAAATTTGTGGTCTTCATTATAATTTGAAAGAGAAATAGAGGATAACGAGTGTTACTATGTTTGTAATTCACAAATCCTCGCAAGGAAACCGGTATTAAATTGAGTGGTATGAATGAATAGTAAAAGAATGAATGAAAACGGAAGAATGTGCGGGTAAAGGAATGAGAGAATGCAGGAATAAAGGGATAAATGAATGAGACGTGCAATCATCCAGAATAATGCCCGGATGTTCTCTTGTGTCGGAATGCGCGATTAAACATCAGATTCCTCCCTTCTCTTTCCTCTGCCTCCCCCCACACTTTGCTTTTATTCACTATTTCTTTCTTTCTTTCTTTCTTTCTTTCTTTTAATCATTATTGTCCCCCCCCCTCTCGCTCTCCTTTTCTTTTCCGTCTTCATTTTTCTCTGTTGTTGTCTCTGTTCGTTGAAAAAGGCATGTGACAAAATCTCTAACACTATACCCCGTACACCTCCCCCTCCCCTTTCACCCCCCCCCTCAATTTCTATCGAAATATCAGTTTTATGTTTATTCCAGTCGAGAAGCTACCGCCGGTGAGAATTGAACCCCAAACTAGGGATTGGTCACAGCGTGACTCACCCGGTGGCCCCTAATTCTTTTTTTAGCAAAACCTTTCTTCACTTTGTTTTATTAATTATGCATCTCCTCGCGAGATCTTCAAACGAGTCGTAAATTTTGACCCCTTCTCTCAAGTGACAGCAATACCATTCTCAGCTCTCAGGGACTCCTCCTCTCCCACCCCTCATCATCACCATCATCATTATTATATATTCTCATCATCATCATTATTATATATCATCATCATATTATATCTTCTCATCATCATCATCATCTCTCTTCTTCTTCTTCTTCTTCTTCTTCTTCTTCTTCTTCTTCTTCTTATCATCATCATCATTATTATTATCATCATGATTATTATCATTATTATTATTATTATTATCATCATCATCATCATCATCATCATCATCATTATTATTATTATTATCATCATCATTATTATTATCATTATATTATTATCATCATCATCATCATCATCATTATTATTATTATTATTATTATTATTATCGTCATCATCATTATTATTATTATTATTATTATTATCATCATCATTAGTAGAAGGGTCGGTTTAGCTTAGTCGGTAGAGCGTTCGGCTAGGAATCACAAGGTTCCTGGTTCATTACCAGCTCTCGCCAGCTCAGCGTATGAGTAACTGATGGTAGGTGTGGTGCTCCACCTCAGACGCTAAAATAATCTCCTTAGTCTAGCGCTGTCTGGCTGATACCGACATTAGGCAGTAGTAGTAGTATCAGTTTGTTCTTATTATTAGCAAGAATATGCGCCCTCCGAGTGTAAGTATTTAAGTTTTGATATAATGAAATAAAATAAATTATAAAGACTAACGAAATTAAAGAAGAACGCATATAAAAAGATTACACTTATTTTAATTGGTTTCTATATAAAGTCATTAATAAGATTGATTTTAATATTTTGGAAGATAAAACAATAATATAAGAGACCAATAACACCAAGTAATTATTTATTAAACCCGGTTTTGTTAAAACCAGTATGCAAATTAACAATACCATATATTATGTAAACCTTTATTTCTGAGTGATATATCAGTCACATTGCAGGATTTTAAACGAACTAACAACATGTGCTGTTTCGAAACAAATCTAACTCAAATTTTCAGAGAGACATCGTTCATAAATAACATTTATTCTATCTATTAATGATGTTGGCTATAAATAAATTACTGATAACCTACGCAATAAACCTACACAATTCCTGAGGGTATCGTGACATAAGCAGTGACGTAGTTTCGGTTACAGACAGGCACCGAATCCCCATTATAATATTATTATTATTATTATTATTCACTCCTTTTGAGTTTTCACACCAGTGTTAGCTGATGGTATTTCACTGGAGTCTGAGTGACAGCAAGTCTCCTCAGGTCTCCAGGACTCTTCTGAGTATTCTGGCAGATTGCAGCAGTGCAGTGTTCTGAATGGTTTCAATCCTTCCTCTGATTTCCAAACTTTCCAAACCCTTTTCCAATCCTTTTGTGCACCAACCACAATTGGTATCACTTTCACTTTCATATTCCATAACTTTTTCAGTTCTCTGGCAAGGTCCAGATATTTGTCCATTTTTTCATTTTTTAAAAAATTTTTTTAATTATTATTATTATTATTATTATTATTATATTCTTCTTCTTCTTCTTCTTCTTCTTCTTCTTCTTCTTCTTCTTCTTCTCTTTCTATCTTTCTTTCTTTCTTTTCTCCTCTTTTTCTTTCTTTCTTTTTTCGCTCATTCTCTTCTTCTTCTTCTCTCTATTATTATTATTATTATTAGTAGTAGTAGTAGTAGTAGTGGTTGGTGGTTGGTTGGTTGGTTGGTTGGTTTTTACGGCATGTCAACCCTTGTTGGGTCATTCTTATGCCGGAAACCTTTTGTTTAATTAATTCTTGATGGGTATTCAATTTTTTAAACTCAATTTTAAAAGACATTTTTGACCTCATTTTTTTTCTTTTTGACCCTAACATGTACTACGACTCCGGATCAGGGTGGACCTGCGAGTAATGGCGATGAAGGGGTACACCAAAACTCCATAGAGTTCCAGAAATGGAACAACACAATTAGATGCAATTTAACATCATACCCAGGATACTAAGACCCTCAGCCATCGCTTTCTAACACGTATATGATGAAAAGATTAGGAGCTTTCCATAAGGACAATCATATAGGTGCTCGGGCTTGACATGACCAGACAATTGATTGGAGGGGACCCTCGCCGGATTGCCCGTCTAGCCTAAGGGCCAAAGTGGAGAATTGCATATCATGAACTACTCAGTCACCATTATCATAATAATATTAATAATCTAATAGCGCTAATATCCTTGGGAAAGGTATGAATCTTACTCTCCCTCCACCTATGGGTAAATAGTAGGGCAGACTGGGCTCTTTAACCTTGGTTAGGCAACCGGTCTATGAGAAGGATAACTCTTAATTCAAACCTGCTGAACTCCGCTTAAGAAATTGACCTTGTGTCGCATCCTGCTCGTGCGGAGGGGTTGGTAAATATATATAGGTGATTGGCTCACACGTCATTTTATTGCAGTGAACACACGTGCCTTCTAAACGGCCGGTCGGAGAGGCCCCATCACATCAATCGGCTGGTCATGTCAAGCTCTAGTACCTATATGATTGGCAACCCCCAACCCTTTTTATCATATAAAACCCTGCAATGTGTCTTATACATCACTAAGAAATAAAGGCTTACATGATATATGGTGTTGTTAATTTGCATAATGGTTTTAATAAAACCGGTGATGATTAAGGATGGAATCCTGGTGGCTTAGCGGTCTATAACATATCACACTCCATTTTTTCCTTACTTAGGCTAGACAGACGGTCAGAGAGGCCCTCTCCGATCAGTCGGCTAGCCATGTCAAGCCCTAGCACCTATATGATTGTCCCAACTGTATTGCCCTTATGGCAAACCCCTCCAACCCTTTTTATCATACAGGTGCTAGAAGAGTGTGATTTAGAGTCTAAGTGTCCTGGATATGACGTTAAACTCCGTCTAGTGGTTCCATCTTCTGGAACTCTGGGAAATGTAGAGTACGGGTAATTCCATGTCCAATGATCCAGGCCATCGCACCCCCCTCCCTTAAATCTTTCTGAAATTTTTTGCAGGTGTTGACTATGTTAAAGTTAGACATTCCCCAAAATTTGAGCTTCCAATTCCAAAATATGGCGAAGAATTGGAAGCTCAAATTTTGTGGATTGTCTAACTCTAACATAGTTCATAAAAAGTAAAGTCGTCGGGGCGGCCTAATGTCAGTATCAACCAGATAGCGAGGGAGTATATCCCCTTTTCACTAGCGCTAGACCAAGGAGATTATATTAGCATCTGAGGTGGAGCGCCACACCTACCATCAGCTCATCACCTTATCACACAGATCCCTATGCTACTCATACGCATTGAAGGGGGTGGGTGACAATTTTTACTTTCTTTCTGGATGATTTGACATGGAATTACACGTACCTCTTTATCGCCATTACTTCTAAGTCCACCCTAACCGGGAACGGTAGTACCTGTTAGGGTCCCATCTACAGTTTGAATAAATTCAAAAAATGAGTATTAAAGAATGTGTTTAAAAAATTGAGTTTTGAAATAATTGAATAGCCAACAAGAATGAATCAAACAAAATGTCTTCGGCATAAAATAACCCAACAAGGGTTGACATGCCGTAAAATGTGACCAATCAGCCTGAGGAGACCCAGGACATTCTAGCTTTTAACTGATCCCGAATGTCTAATTTATGTTTATGACACCTTACTAAAAACCCGTCCTCCAGGGCGGGGGTCCTGTGGTTTCGGAGTGATAGTTAACAGCGTTGATTTAAAGGGGCAGGGCTGGGTTTTTTGCCCAGTGCCCGATGCCCCCCCCTTGAGGGGAAATGCCGACGGGATCAACGCATTTTTTGCACCCGCCACCCATGAGTCACGGCTTGTGGGTAGTCCCACATTAATAGGGCATTGTGCCTAACCCGTACACGTGGGGTACGTGGTAAATACCGCACCTTACCGAGTCCAACAAACCTGCGTACATGAGACAGGAGTGAAGGTTATTTCCTAGTTGAGTAACATGAATGACCCAGAAAAAACAGAACCCAAATTATTTATTTATTTTACCATTAAACTAAACCCCAACCCCAACCCTAACCCTAAACCCTAACCCTGTGTGTGTGTGTCTGTGTGTGTGTGTCTGTGTGTGTGTTAAATCGAACTTAACGGACCTAAATTCCACCATTGTATGTCACCCCGCCGAAAGAAAAAAAATCAGGGAATTAACTGAATTTAATGAAATTTTCAGTGTTGATATATTAATGAATAAAAGATATAATGCACTTGTTATTTTATTTACAAACTTTCACATTTTTTTCAGGTCAGTTAACTTTGAACCATGTATCTTTGAGAATCTGTGTACGCCTCACAGATACGTGGTTCAAAGTTAACCTACCTGAAAAATTTTAAAAGTTTATATATATATATATATATATATATATATATATATATATTATAAATATAATAATCACCAATATGGAGAATATATAATTATATATATATATATATATATATATATATTATATATATTATATATTATATTATTTAGAAAAAAATCACGCACATATATGTGTGTTGATTTTAAACAATAAGACTTGGAAATCTCATAGTTAAATAAAAAAGATTTAAATGAAAATTTAAAAAGTTTATATATAATATATATATATATATATATATATATATATATATATATATATATATACACGTGTCGCGTATGTAAGATAAAAAGAATAAAACATTTTTTCTGAAAACATAATACATTTTGCGGACATTATTCAATATATATATATATATATATATATATATATATATATATATATATATATATATCACCCAATATGGAGAATATATAATATAATATATATATATATATATATTATATTATATATATACATTATAGAAAACATCACGCACATATAGTGCTGTGTATGTGTGTCTGTCTGATTTTAAGGCTGTTGGTTAAAAGAAGAGATTGAAAGTCCTACCTCAAAGGTTGTCACTATTTCGTACAGGACAACGTGGTGGTCACCTCCATACAGACACGGGAGGGTTTAGAAGGCACATGCGTGCACGGCTATAAATGATGGTTGAGCCAAACACCTCTACGGAGATAGATTATAATAGTAGCCGTTGAAGGCATGCGTATAAACCTATAGTTGGGGCCTTCCCCCCCCCACACACACACACACCGAAGTCCAAACGGACAGAGACACAACTAATGCATGTCTAGAGATCCCAGATGAGAAAGAGTTAGTTTTTCCTGGTTGTAACGCCCGGTTGTAACGCCCTCTAGTGGCAAGCCCTGGTGGTAAGGGAAGATAAGATTGTCATAAACGATCATTTGGTCGCAAGGATCCCATACTCTTGAGGAGGCCTTACTTAGGCAAAACGGCCGGTCGGAGAGGCCCCATCACATCAATCAGCTGGTCATGTCAAGCTCTAGTACCTATATGATTGTCCTGGCTATTGCTCTTATGGCAACCCCCCAGCCCTTGTTATCATATAAAACCCTGCAATATTGTATATATATATATATCACTAAAGAAATAAAGGCTTACATGATATATGGTGTGGTTAATTTGTGTACTGGTTTTAATAAAACGTGATGATTAAGGACGGAATCCTGGTGGCTTAGCGGTCTATAACATGTAACACTCCACTTTTTTCCTTACTTAGTGTTATGACCTGTTTAAGGGTCAATAAATAATAACTCAACACGGGTATAAAATGTAGGGAACCGATTGTATTCAGCAATATATATCACGTACAATGGAAGGGTTTCCTTGTTTCAGCTTACACGAAGAACTGTTTCTGGTACTACTCGTATTTACATGTGTCCCACTTTCACACGATATGGCACAAGGCCGTTTTATGTGGGGACCACCCACAAGCCGAGACTCATGAGGTGGCAGGTAGAAAAATTGCGTCAATCCCAGTCCCGACTCTTTAAGTGCAATGAGGCAGGCATCTGGGATCGACGCTATTAATTTAGCAGTTCACCGGACACCCGTCCCGAAGGACAGGTGTTTGTGATGCTACTCGTTTGAGTAGCTTTACTCTGTTAAATATATACCCTTTGGGTAAGTCCATGTTCGTGTCATAGGTGAGTCACCTACAACACTTAGGCTAGACAGACGGTCAGAGAGGCCCCCTCCGATCAATCGGCTAGCCATGTCAAGCCCTAGCACCTATATGATTGTCCTAACCGTATTGCCCTTATGGCAACCCCCCAACCCTTTTTATCATACGTGTGCTAGAAGAGAGTGATTTAAAGTCAAAGTGTCCTGGATATGACGTTAAAATCCATCTAGTGGTTCCATCTTCTGGAACTCTGGGAAATGTAGAGTACGGGTAATTCCATGTCCAATGATCCAGGCCATGTCACCCCTCCCCCACTTCAATCTTTCTGAAATTTTTTTCCAGGTGTTGACTATGTTAAAGTTAGACATTCCCAAAAATTTGAGCTTCAAATTCCAAAAATTGGCGATGAATTGGAAGCTCAAATTTTGTGGATTGTCTAACTCTAACATAGTCCATAAAAAGTAAAGTCGTCGGGGCGGCCTAATGTCAGTATCAATCAGACAGCGAGGGAGTATATCCCCTTTTCACAAGCGCTAGACCAAGGAGATTATTTTAGCATCTGAGGTTGAGCGCCACATCTACCATCAGCTCATCACCTTACCATACAGATCCCTATGCTACTCATACGCATTGAAGGGGGTGGGTGACAATTGTTACTTTTTTTCTGGATGATTTAACATGGAATTACACGTACCTCTTTATCGCCATTACTTCTAAGTCCACCCTAACCGGGAGAGGTAGTACCAGTTAGGATCCTATCTACAGTTTGAATAAATCTAAAAAAATGAGTATTAAAGAATGTGTTTTAAAAATTGAGTTTGGAAATAATTGAAAAGCCAACAAGAATGAATCAAACAAAATGTCTTCGGCATAAAATAACCCAACAAGGGTTGACATGCCGTAAAATCCAACCAACCAGCCAACCAATAAATCATTAAGATACCAGCTATGGGTTAAATAGAAAAAAAAATGAGTTTAAAAAACGTGTTCAAGAAAAATTGAGCTGTAAAAAATTAAATACCCCCAAGAATGCATCAAACAAAATGTCTTCGGCATAAATAACCCAACAAGGGTTGACATGCCGTAAAATGTGACCAATCAGCCTGAGGAGACCCAGGATATTCTAACTTTTAACTGATTCGAATGTCTAATTTATGTTTATGACACCTTACTAAAAACCCGTCCTCCAGGGCGGGGTCCTGTGGTTTCGGAGTGATAGTTAACAGCGTGATTTAAAGGGGCAGGGCTGGGTTTATTGCCCAGTGCCCGATGCCCCCCCCTTGAGGGGAAATGCCGACGGGATCAACGCATTTTTTGCACCGCCACCCATGAGTCACGGCTTGTGGGTAGTCCCACATTAATAGGGCATTGTGCCTAACCCGTACACGTGGGGTACGTGGTAAATACCGCACCTTACCGAGTCCAACAAACCTGCGTACATGAGACAGGAGTGAAGGTTATTTCCTAGTTGAGTAACATGAATGACCCAGAAAAAACAGAACCCAAATTATTTATTTATTTTACCATTAAACTAAACCCCAACCCCAACCCTAACCCTAAACCCTAACCCTGTGTGTGTGTGTCTGTGTGTGTGTTAAATCGAACTTAACGGACCTAAATTCCACCATTGTATGTCACCCCGCCGAAAGAAAAGAAAATCAGGGAATTAACTGAATTTAATGAAATTTTCAGTGTTGATATATTAATGAATAAAAGATATAATGCACTTGTTATTTTATTTACAAACTTTCACATTTTTTCAGGTCAGTTAACTTTGAACCATGTATCTTTGAGAATCTGTGTTACGCCTCACAGATACGTGGTTCAAAGTTAACCTACCTGAAAAATTTTAAAAGTTTATATATATATATATATATAATATATATATATATATATATATATATATATATATATATATATCACCAATATGGAGAATATATATATATATATATATATATATATATATATATATATATATATATATATATATATATTACATTATTTAGAAAAAATCACGCACATATATGTGTGTGTGATTTTAAACAATAAGACTTGGAAATCTCATAGTTAAATAAAAAAAGATTTAAATGAAAAATTTAAAAAGTTTATATATATATATATATATATATATATATAAGATAAAAAGTAAAACATTTTTTCTGAAAACAATACATTTTGCGGACATTATTCTATATATATATATATACCAATATAATATATTATATTATATATATATATATATATATATATATATATATATATATATATATATACATACATACATTATTTAGAAAACATCACGCACATATATGTGTGTGTATATGTGTGTGATTTTAAACAATAAGACTTGGAAATTTCAAAGTTAAATAAAAAAAGATAAGTGCCATTGTCATTACTAGTTTATATCTCATTAACAAAATGAGAAAAAATGCTAAGTTCTAATAAATTAATAAATAAATAAAAACAACACAAAATAAAATAAAACAAAAACTTCCCTAATTTGATCTGAGATAATGATTTAAGAGAGTCTAATAACATCCTTTTCTATAAGGAGAATTGTTTTTCTTTCTCTTCGTTTTCTTTTTATTGTTTTTTTCTTCCTTCTTTTTTATATTTCTATTGTGTTATTTTTATTGTTTTTCTTCTTTCTTTTTTATTTTATTGTCCTTTAATGTTTTGTTTTTATTCTTCATTCTTTTTTAAAATTCTTATTGTTTTTTTAAATTATTTTCCTTCCTTCTTTAAAAAAGAAGGAAGGAAAATAATCAAAAAAATATTTTTTATTGCTTTTTTCTTCGTTCTTTTTCTTTTTATTTCGTTCTTTTAAATTTTTATTGTTTTTTTACTGTTTTTTATTTCTTCCTTCTTTTTCCTTTTTTATTTTACTGTTTTTATTTTATTTTATAGCTTTTTTCTTCGTTTTTTTCTTCGTTCTTTTTCTTTTTTATTTCCTTCTTTTATATTTCTATCATTTTTTTTACTGTTTTTATTTCTTCTTTCTTTTTCTTCCTTCTTTTTTCCCTTCTTTTTCTTCGTTCTTTTTCATTCTTATTTGCTTCGTCCTTTTTTCTTCTTCCATCTTTTTCTTTCTTACTTTTTCTTCCTTCTTTTTTTTTCCTTCTTTTTTTCTTTTTCTTTTTCTTCCTTCTTTTTTTTTTATATCCTGTTCTTAAGTTCATTAAACGATAAGTGATAAGTGGCTTAATTTCACCACTTCCGCTAAGTGACTCGCTTAAAAACATGACCAACGTCTTAAATTTCACCAAAACGCCAAAAAAAAAAAAGAAAAAAAAAGATTAAATAAATTAATAAATAAATAAAAGAATTGAAAAAAAAAAAAAACGTGTAGGGGTCACGTGACGCTAGGTCATGTGACTATTCTAAAAACATACAAACAAACAGAACAAGCTCGGCGATGTTTTTCACCTGATAAATGAAATTGATTCAGCCGTATGTAGAACAGCTATATACAGTTTTAAGTATACATGTCCTCACGCAGTTTTGTTATTGTCACTGATGATGATGATGATGATGATGATTTCTTTTAAGGGTTTAAATTGTTGAAAATGGGAGGGGGTGTCGAGAAGGTGGGGGTATCGGCTTGGGTAGTGTGGGGTATCGACGTGGGCGGAGTAAAAAAAAAAAAAAGTCGGAGACAGACGCTGGATGAGGGGAATATGAGGAGTAAAAAAAAAAAAAGGAAAAAGAAAGGGGTTGAAGGATGATAATGATCTTATCTAGGTAGGGGGAAAAAAAGTCGTAGTATTTTTTTATTGAATCCGGCCAAGTCTGGCATGAGGCTGTCGTTTAACGGAGCATTGAATTAAATATCAAGATTCTTTTTGCAAACAAAAATAAGACTATAATGTCAGCCTGATCGCAAGAAGAAATCAAGATCGTCAAATCGATTGATGAAAATAGATAGATAGATAGATATAGATAGATAGATAGATAGATACGATAGATACTGAATAGATCTATAGATAGATAGATAGATATTGACAGACTGAAATTAGATAGATAGATAGATAGATAGATAGATAGATAGATAGAATATGATATGAACAAACTGAGATAGATAGATAGATAGATAGATAGATAGAATATGAAAAGACTGAGATAGATAGATGATAGATAGATAGATAGATAGATATGAAGACTGAGATAGATAGAATGAAAGACTGATATAGATAGATAGATAGATATGAACAGATGAATAAAGATAGATATATAGATAGATAGATAGATAGATAGATAGATAGAACAGACTGAGATAGATAGATAGATAGATATGAAATGACTGATAATATATATAATTATATATATAATATATATATATATATATATTATAATATATAGAGAGAGAGAGAGAGAGAGAGAGAGAGGAACAGATTGAGATAGATAGATAGATAGATAGGAACGATAGATAGATAGGGGCGTAGATAGAATGATGGATAGATATGAATAGACTGAGATACATAGATATGAACAGAGATCAAGAGATAGATAGGTCGATATATAGATATGAACAGACTGAGATAGATAGAGATATATCGATAGATAAGAACAACTGATGTATAATATATATATATATATATATATATATATATATATATATATATATATATATATATAGAGAGAGAGAGAGAGAGAGAGAGAGAGAGAGAGAGATTTAACCTGTACACACGAGAAGGCCGGATAAGCACCGGAGTTAGCTCCAATGAAAAATGGTCAATTGAAATCCTCTATTTAAGCATCACTTTCCATCTAACATGTACCCCCCCCCCCACCGCCGGTCGCAAACAAGCAGCTAAAACACACACAGAGGAGTGTCAAGGGGTGAAATGCAATTGAGTCGAATAAAAGTACAATAAAAAGTGGTGGACTAATAACCAACTAATAACGGACCATTGAACTTTGACCGGCAAGTGAGAAAAAAAGAAAGGGAAACGGAGCAAAGAAAGAAAGATAGAAAGAAAGAAAGAAAGAAAGGAAGAAAGAACGGAAGAACGGAAAGAAAGAAAAAAGATTTAAATAATAAGGTAAAAAGAAAGAAAGAAAGAAATTGAGGAAACAGATACTGAAAGAAAAAGAAAGAGAAAAAAACTTAGGAAGAAAAACTGAAGCAAAGAAAGAAAGAAAGAAAGAAAGAAAGAATGTGAGGGAGCAGATACTGAAAGAAAAAGTGAAAAAAAAAACAACTAATGAATAAAAACAGAAGCAAGAAAGAAAGAAAGAAAGAAAGAAAGAAAGAAAGAAAGAAACGTGTATTGATGGGAGAATAAAAGATGAAAAAGAATCAGAAGATACAAAAAGAAAGGAAGGAAAAGAATGGAAAGAAAGAAGGAAAATTCAAAGAATAAGGTAAAAAGAAAGAAAGAAAGAAAGAAAGAAAGAAAGAAAGAAAGAGATATTGAAAGAAAAAGAAAGAGAGAAAAATTTAGGAAGAAAAACTGAAGCAAGAAAGGAAAGATGGATGAAAGAAGAAAAAGAAAGAAAGAAAGAAAGAAAAGAAGGAAGGAAGATAGGCAGATTCAAATAATAAGGTTAAAAGAAAGCAAGAAAGAAAAAAGAAAGGAAGATAGAAAGGTAGGATATATAAAAGAACGAATATATATACTGAGAGAGAAAAAGAAAAAGAAAGAAAGACCTATAATGAGAAAGAAAGAAAGAAAGAAAGAAAGAAGAGGAAACAGATACTGAAAGAAAAACAAAGGGGAAACACTAAGAAAGAAAGAAAGAAAGAAAAAGAAAGAAAGAATGTATGTATGTAGTATCAGTTACAGAAAGAAAAAGAAAGGACAAAGAAAGAATAAAAGAAGCAAGAAAATAAGAAAGAAAGAAAGAAAGAAATAACAGAAGTCACAAAATAAGAAAGAAAAAAGGAAAAAAGAAAGAGGTTGATATAAAGAGAAACAGAAAAGAAAACAAAGAAAGAAAAACATTTGCCAAAAAGAAACAAAAAGAGAAAGTTGAAAGAATAAGAGAGAGAGGGGGAGAGAGAGAGAGAAAGAGAGAGAGAGAGAGAGAGAGAGAAGGAGAGTTACGTATAAGCTGGTGAAAAATAGACTCACTATTTATTTCCAATGTTCTTTCCGCCCCCGCCATTTTCTTTTTTTTTTTCAATAAAAATGGCTGCCTATTTTTTGTTCCTTTTTGTCTTTTCCTTTTATTCTTTATTGCTTGATCATCAACATCAACTTTCACAAACAAAATTGATTGTGTCAATATCGCCCTCTTCCTTTTGTGTCGTCTGCCCCGACGCGCTTCTGTCTGTGGAGTTATCTGCTTGGTTCATTGTGTGTCTATGTAATAAGAGAGTAACAATGATATAGAAAAAAAACGGAAAGAGAGAGAGAAGAGAGAGAGAGAGAGAGACCGAGATAGAAGGCCGAGAGAGAGAGAGAGAGTAAGAGTGAGGGAAAGAGAGGGGAGAGGGGGAGAGATAGAGAGAAAGACAAGAGGAGAGAGAGAGAGAAAGAGGTGAGAGAGAGAGAGAGAAGAGAGAGAGAGAGAGAGAGACCGAGATAGAAAGACCGAGAGAGAGAGAGAGAAAGAGATAGAGAGAGAAACCGAGATAGAAAGGCCGAGAGATAGAGAGAGAGTAAGAGTGAGGGAAAGAGAGGGAAAGAGAGGGGGAGGGGAGAGAGATAGAGAGAAAGACCAAGAGGGAGAGAGAGAGAAAGAGAGTGAGAGAGAGAAACCGAGATAGAAAGACAGAGAGAGAGAGAGAGAGAGAGATAAAGGCCGAGAGAGAGAGTAAGAATGAGGGAAAGAGAGTAAGAGAGAGAGAGGGGAGGAGAGTAGAGAGAAAGAGAGAAAGACCAAGAGAGAGAGAGAGAGAGTAAGTGTGAGAGTGAGTGGTAGAGAGGGTAAGGAAGAAAGAGAGGGTGGAGGGAAGAGGGCAGAGAAGTGGGGGATGTAAAAAGGAGCAATACAAGAGATTGTATCCACAAGTAATAATTATTATTTTTTTAAAATAAACTTAAAATCGTCGTCGGGGCGGTCTAATATCGGTATGAGCCATACAGCGAGGGGGTCTATCCCTTTTCACTACCACTAGACCAAGTAGACTTTTTTTGCGGCTGAGGTGGAGCACCTCACCTACCATCAGCTCCTTACATTTTTGTCATATTTAATGACACAAAATTCATACTAAAATATTCCTTAGTTTTAGAATTGAGTTAGGTTTTTTTTAAAATTCCATTTTAAAGTCGTCGGGAGGCCGATACAGCGAGGGAGTCTATCCCCTTTTCACTAGCGCTAGAAGATTGTTTTTTGCGTCTGAGGTAGAGCGCCAAACCTACCACCAACTCCTTACTTTACCGCACAGATCCCTGTGCTACTCATACGCTAACTTGTAATAAAATAGTGTTAATATATATATATATATATATATATATATATATATATATATATATCGAGTCTAATGGGTAGTGTCGTAGGAAATGGAGTCGTCGACCCGAGTTCAATTCCTCGACGAAGCTGTTTGCATTTCACAAGGTGCTAATCCCCTTGGGAAAGATGTTAATCCAATTCTCCCTCCAGCTATGGGTAAATAGCAGGTCAGACTGGGCTCTTTAACAATGGTTAGGTAACCAGTTTAGGAGAAGGAAAACTCTGAATTCAAACCTGTTAAACTCCGCTTAAGAAATTGACCTTGTGTCACATCCTGCTCGTGATGGAGGGCTTGCTTGGTATATATATATATATATATATATATATATATATATATATATATATATATATATATATATATAAGTTAAGAGTAAGGAAATGAATCCGACGGTATAAGTATAGATAAAAGGATATAAAAACACACAATGCTGTTAAAATGAAAATATTTTATATCATATTCATGGCGAATATTGAACAATATTTCGATTTATAAAAATCATATTCAGAGCTTGTTATAAAATATTTTCATTTTAACAGCATTGTGTGTTTTTATATCCTTTTATCTATACTTATATATATATATATATATATATATATATATATATATATATTATATATATATATTATATTTATCCAAAACTTGGTAGTAAGGGATGATTCTATATGTGATTTCTAAGATCACTGTATTATTATTGTATAATCCACTATGTATAAATACAGCGAATCTTTAAATCACTGAAGAGAGCTCAATGTATAATAAACTTATTAGATTATATACAGAGCAATATTTATCATATATATATGAAGAAAAGGAAGTGAATCCGACGGTATGTAGTATATTAAGAAAATTGGAAAAAAAAACAGGTTTAAATAAGTTGAGTGGTAAGTTTATTGGCCGACTCTGCAGTGTTTCGATGCCCTGAAGATGATCTTATTAATAGATCGAAACACTGCAACGTGGGTCAATAAACTTACCACTCAACTTATTCAAACCTGTGTTTTTTCAATTATCGGCCTGTCAGCTTGGCAGTCCGGTTTCAAATCACGCACAGGGCGGTCTTCCGATCTATAGCTCTGCTGATGAGGCCTAATAGGCCGAAATGTACATACAGAGATTGATTTTTCTCGATTTGTTTAGCCATACATTTAATAGGTATTCCCGCCTAATTCATTATTAATTAATTAATTTTCAAAATTAGGTACGACTCCAATTAAGCACTTATTCTCCAAAAAATTATCGGCAAAAAGCCATTCTAAACAAACCTTGTTTACATATATATATATATATATATCACTCATTCTCTCTTTCGCTCTTTCTTTCTATATATGTATATATGTGTGTATGTGTGTGTGTGTGTATGTATGTGTGTGTGCGTGTGTGTGTGTGTGTGTATGTTGTGTTTATGTATGTGTTTTTAAAAACATTGGACTTCACAGTCACAGGAGGCGCTGTAACTTCAGGGGCACAAAAAACTTTTTATAGTCTTCCGAAAAATGCCAATATATCTATGTGGGTGATCTCTCTCTCTCTCTCTCTCTCTCTCTCTCTCTCTCTCTCTCTCTCTCTCTCCTCTCTCTGTGTGTGTGTGTGTCTGAGTGTGTGTGTGTGTGTTCTGTTCAAAGCTATCTATCTCAACCAGTTTCTACATTAAGGACCTTCCGTAATATGAACGATTTCACCCCCATAAACATTGTCTTTCTAATCAGCGCATGAAAGCGGATACATTTCAAACTTCTGACTACATTTATCCTCAACACCCACCCACACGATTCCCCCCCCCTCATGTAAACACAACAGCTTTTATAGTTGTTACCCCACAGCTCGCTACTTTAGATTTATGCACCCCGTATATCGACCATTCTTTTCTCGTTCATCCGTGTCTCTGTCACTGTCTCTCTACACACACACACACTCTCTCTCCTTCTTTCTTTCTCTCACTTTCTTTCTCTCTCTCTTTCTTTCTCTCTCTCTCTCTCTCGTTCACAGAGACTAGCTTTGTGTCCCCTCTCTCTCTCTCTCTATTTCCCACACATGTTTGCCGAGACTAGATGTCTCTGTCTTTGTCTATCTTACACTCTTCACCTCTGTCTCTCTTTCTCTCTTTCTTTCTCTCTCTTTCTTTCTTTCTCTCACTCTCATTCTTTCTCTCTCTCTCTCTCTCTCTCGTTCACAGTGATTAGCTCTGTGTCCCCTCTCTCTCTCTTTCTCACACACGTTTGCCGAACTAGATGTCTCTATCTTTGTCTATCTTACACTCTTCATCTCTCTTCTCTCTCTCTTTCTGTTTCTCTCTCTTTCTGTTTCTCTCTCTTTCTTTCTTGTCTCTCTCTCTCTTTCTCTCTCTCTCGTTCACCGAGACTAAGCTCTGTGTCCCCCATCTCTCTCTGCTTTCTCACACACGTTTGCCGAAACTAGATTGTCTCTGTCTTTGTATATCTACACTCTTCATCTCTCTCTCCTTTCTCTTCCCTTTCTTGTCTTTCTCTCTCTCTTTCTTTATCTTCTTTTCTTTTCTCTCTCTCTGTCTCTCTCTCTGATCTCTCTCTTTCTGCTCCTCTCTCTCTCATCGTTCACCGAGACTAGCTCTGTGTCCCCCTCTCTCTCTCTCTTATTTCTCACACACGTTTGCCCGAAAACTAGATGTCTTTTTTCTTTGTCTATCTTAAGCACTCTTCATCCTTCCTCTCTCCCTGTTCTTCTCTCTTCTCTATTTCTCTCACATCTCCTTCTTTTTTTCTTCTCTCTCCCTCTCTCTCTCGTTCACCGAGTAAGCTCTGTGACCTCTGTCTTTTTTCTATCTCTCTTTCTCACACAAGTCTGCCGAAACTAGATGTCTCGTCTTGTCCGTCTTAAACAACTCTTCGCGTCATGAGGTTGGGTAGTCTCTGAGATCTCAGGTACAGAAGATGGATTGTAGTGCATCCCGACAGAGAGGAGCGGTCGGTTGGACAAGAGAGAGGTCTCGCGCGGGGAGAAAGAAAGAGACGGAGTGACAGGAAGAAAGAAGAAAAGAGAGAAGAATAAGAGAGAAGAAGAGCAGGAGAGAGAGGAGATATGAACGAGTTGTAAGACGGACAAAGACAGGAGAATCCTAGTTTCGGCAGACTTGTGGTGAGAAAAAGAGAGGGAAAAAGACAGAGGGTCACGGGCTCTCGGTGACGAGAGAGAGAGAGGGAAGGAAGAGAAAGAGAGAGAGTGAAGAGAAAATAGAGGAGAGAGAAAGAAAACAGAAAGAGAGAGAGAGATGAAGAGTGTAAAGATCTACGTCACCAAAGTAAACACATCGACATCTCACGTTTTCGCGCTACACTCACGTCTGCGTGTCGAGAATCAGTTATCGCTCAGCAGTATCTCGCTTATCTTTGCTATTCGTTATGGCTGTCCACTGGGGACACCACAGAGTCTAGTCCTCATCGCGTGAACGTCAATTTCTTCTCGCACCGCCACGACGAAGTCAGTACATCTACAGTAATGTTCAGACGAGAAGCTCGCTCTCGAACTGTCTCTGTGTTTTGTCTTAATATGCAGATATACACACACGACATATGACGACATCGTCTGCGTCATGACTTCATGAACTGCATCTCTCGTAGCGAAGGGCATCAGAGAGCGATTTCGTATAATGATTGCAAACGAGTAGTACTAGAGTTGTGTCTCTAGGTCATCCCTAATCATGCGTCAGTAAACGAGACCATCTCACCCTGTCTTCTGTCGCAAATCTGTCAGGTTGCGGTACGAGTAAGCACGATGTAGTAGGAGACTTGCGTGCGGTCAAACAGTTTCTCGCTACGTTACCTCGGTAGGGCTGGCTTCTCTCTCTCTCGTTCACCAAAATTAGCTCTGTCTCGGTCTGTGTTTGTCTAACACCCCTCATCTCCCCCCTCTCTCTTTCTCTCTCTTCTAAGACTACCTCTGTCTCTGTGTTTGTCTATCTGACACACCTTCCTCTCCTCTCTGTCTCTCTGTCTCTCTCTGTCTCCGTAACTAGTTCATCGCACTAGTGTTGCCTGCCATCCTCATACCCTTCCCGGTTGACCTGCAACAGAGATTCTGCTACCGCACCCAACCGGATATTTGTACCTGTTATTGGGGTTTTACGTATTTCAGACGCGGGTGGACGAACGGGTAGGTGCGGTTTGAGTAAAAAAAATTCCACATTCGTAAGCATATAATATATATATATATATATATATATATAGATACATACATACATGTATATATTCAAGCAATAAAGGTTTCTGTGATTTCTAAATATTTTGGAGACAATATCTTTAGGATTACCCACATAATATATATATATATATATCTATTATTATACTGAAGCTGAGTGAATCAATGATTGTTTGCTAAAGGCTTTTTCCTGTTTAGTTTAATGACACAAAATCCATATTAAAATATTCCTTAGTTTTAGGATTGAGTTCGGTTTTTTTAAATTCCATTTTAA
Organism: Doryteuthis pealeii; assembly: GCA_023376005.1. Taxonomy (NCBI): domain Eukaryota; kingdom Metazoa; phylum Mollusca; class Cephalopoda; order Myopsida; family Loliginidae; genus Doryteuthis; species Doryteuthis pealeii. Next base: position 60,732,021 of record CM042173.1, read on the forward strand.
AGTGGTCGGGAGGCTAGAGTCGGTATCAGCCATACAGCGAGGGAGTCTATCCTTTTTCACTGGCGCTAGACCAACGAGATTGTTTTTAGCGTCTGGGACGGAGCGCCACACCTATCGTCAGCTCCTCACTTTCCCACATAGATCCATGTGCTACTCATACGCTGAGTTGGCGAGGGCCGGTATCGAACCAGGAACCTTGAGGTTCCCAGCCGAACACTATCAAGAACCCCTGGCCTTACTTAACCTATACCACAGATCATACCTGCCCCCAAAACTCTGACGTCGGGGGAGGGGTATATATTCCCCCCGCGCAAAAAGGAGGTAGAGTGGAAGTAGGAGGTGGGAGAGCTTCTCCTCTTTGCATGACTTCATAAAGAACCCCTGGCCTTACCTATAACACCGATCATACCTGCCCCAAATTGTCGTAATTTGCAATTAAGTAAAAAACTGACCCGTCTCTTACTTCACGTTCTGTTTGTCACTTCCCCCTCTCTATGTATATCTGGATTAATTCCTCGTTACATATGCTAGTTTCTTTTTAACAGTAAAGATAGAGTGTGGGATGAAGATTTAACCTCCCACTTTATTTGTATGTTAAGTTTCAGCAGCAGCCAGTCCGTAGCTTCTCAACATCTTGGCTCTTAATAAAATTCCTAGAATCAGGTCCATTTAAATTTAAATTATGTCAAACGTTCTCTTTCTTAGAAATCTTACAAAATGATTTTAGTGTTAAAAAAAAAATTCTCCGGTCGTATTTATTCATTTAAAAAAAAATGAATTCGCTTTGCAAACTCACTTTTCCCTAATCCGAATTATCTACCCAAATCTGAATGGGTGACCCAACGGGTCATGTTTTGTCAAGTATATATATATATATATATATATATATATATATATATATATATATGGCTGAACTTGCACAAAGGTGTCAAAATTAGGGTGGCCCAGAAAAAACAGAAACCCAAAATATTTATTCATTTTCCAATTAAACTAACCTTGAACACCAACACCAACCCTAACTCTAACCCTTAAGCCTAACTCTAATCCCTAACCCTAACCCTAACCCCCCTAGTTAAAATTAACAGTTTTATTATAAAATTTGTGGGTTCTGTTTTTTTTCTGGCTCACCGGTATACAGGGTGGCATAGAAAAAACAGAACCCAAATTATTTATTCATTTTCCCATTAAACTAACCCTAAACTCCAACCCCAACTCTAATCCTCACCCTAACCTTAACCCTGAACCCTAACCCAAGATCTCCATAGTTAAAATTAATAGTTTTATTACAAAATTTGTGGGTTATGTTTTTTCTGGGTCGCCCTAATTTTGACACTTTTGTGGAAGTTCAGCCAATATATATATATTATATATATATAATATATATATATATATATATATATGTGTTGTGTGTGTGTGTGTGTGTGTGTGTGTGCGTGTGCGCGCGCGCTCGCACATCGTTGACAGTACACAATAAATGCTTGTCGTAGAACTGGTCCGTAGGTGTCTGTTGAATATGGACACCAAAACTACTGGGCGCGTCACGTGATTGCTATGTCCAATCACTGAAAGGCTCTCCCTATATATATATATATAATATATATATATATATATTATATATATAAGGATATATAAAACACTTTCCTAACCTGAAGACTGCCACAGAGCAAAAACCAAGGTAGCAAAATTGTTCCAATAATAATAAATAAAAGCTAAAACTTATATATATATATATATATATATATATATATATATATATATATATATATATATATATAAAGGGAAGTTGTGTGAAACTATGAAAATAAAACAATTAATGACAAAGTAAATATATATACACATTCACTATCACCAGAGCTTACTTTTCATACAAAACTAATGAAGATTTTATTCATATTTATGAAGATATTTAAAAATTAGAATAATAAGAGAAGGGAAAGTCATTGGTTGTGTCCATGATTAAAATGTAAACAAATCAATTATGGAAAACCAAAACAATCAATGGATTGCAAGGCTAAAAAATGTTATCCTCTTCTCTACGCAGGCAACACTTGGTAGCTGCTTCTAGTACTTATATAAAGGACAGTTGGTGTGTGTATGTATGTATGTCTGAGGAAACTATGAAAATTAACGACAAAGTAAATATATATACAAATTCACTATCGCCAGAGCTTGGTTTTTGTGCAAAAATAGTGAAGACTTCATTCATATCTGGGAAGATATTTAAAAATTAGGATTTGAATAGTAAGAGAAAAGATAGTGATTGGTGGCGTTTATGATTAAGACATAAATCAATTATGTAAGACCAAAACAATCAACGGATCTGCGAGACTAACTTTTGATCATCTCCTCCTCTACTCAAATACTGTTGTCTGGTTGGTCTCAATTCTTCCCCTGGTTTTCAATTCTTCTTGTCTGTTTTCTAAATATTTGGGGACCATTCCAAGAGCACCAATTGCAATTGGTAATCTGAACATTGGCTACATAAATGAGAGTAACCTCCCCTTGTACGTTTCACTTTGAGGAATCCATTTGTTTTGGTTGACTATTTTCATTTCACCGTAAATCTACACTGAAAATACGAATTTGTTCGAATCAATACAATTGTATGTTTTAACACGAAAATATCATAAAATGTGTTCTTAATTGTGCTTGCGCATTATTTGAAATGAACTTAATTGTTATTAAACAAAATAATTTTACTAAAGGAATGCATTACAAATGATTTTACTAAAGGAATGCATTGGTAATGCCCTTACTATAGGAATGCATTGGAAATTATTTTACTATAGGAATGCACTGGAAATGACTTTTCTAGAAGAATGTATTAGAAATGGTTTTACTATAGGAATGCATTGGTGCACATGGAACGGTCCCAAAAAGTTTGGAAAAAAGAGTCCTGGAGACCTTAAGAGACTTGTTATCACTCAGACTCCAGGGAAATATCATCAGCTAACGCCGATGTGAAAAAAATCAACAGGAATAATAATAATAATAATAATAATAATAATAATAATAATAATAACCTTACCAGTGAATTGAAAAAGCTGTGGAATATGAGGGTCAAAGTGATACCAATTGTAGTTGGTGCACTTTGAACGCTCCCCCAACAATTGGGGAAAAGTCTGGAGGAACTAGAAATCTGGAGACAGAATTGGAACCACCCAGACCACTGCATTGCTGCAATCGGCCAGAATACTCAGAAGAGTCCTGGATCCCCGAGGAGACTTGCTGTCACCCGGACTCCAGGGTGACCACTGATGTGAGAAACACTCTTAATAATCCAAATGTAAAACACATTAACAGCTACAACAACAAAAACAACAACAATAATAATATTAATAATAATAATAACAATAATAATGATAACAATAACAACAATAACAATAACAATAATAATAATAACAATAATAATAATAATGATAATAATAATAATAATGACAACAACAATAACAACAACAACAACAATAATAATAATAATGATAATAATAACAACAATAACAATAATAATAATAATAGCAATAATAATAATAATGATAATAATAATAGTAATGATGACAACAACAACAACAACAATAACAACAACAACAATAATAATAATAACAACAATAATAATGATAATAATGATAACAATAACAATAATAATAATAA
>CM042173.1:60740668-60745668 GCA_023376005.1 Doryteuthis pealeii
TGCAAATCATTCCTATAGTAAAATCATCTCCAATACATTCCTATAGTAAAATCATATCCAATGCATTTCCTATAGTAAAATAATTTGCAATGCATTCCTATAGTAAAATAATCTTCAATGCGTTTCTTATAGTAAAATCATCTCCAATGCATTCTTATCGTAAAATCATCTCCAATGCATTTCCTATAGTAAAATAATTTGCAATGCATTCCTATAGTAAAATAATTGACAATGCATTCTTATAGTAAAATCATTTGTAATGCATTCCTATAGTAAAATAATTGACAATGCATTCTTATAGTAAAATCATTTGTAATGCATTCCTATAGTAAAATAATTGACAATGCATTCTTATAGTAAAATCATTTGTAATGCATTCCTATAGTAAAATAATTCACAATGGATTCTTATAGTAAAATCATTTGTAATGCATTCCTATAGTAAAATAATCACCAATGCATTCTTCAAGTAAAATCACCTCCAATGCATTCCTATAGTAAAATCATCTCCAATGCATTCCTATAGTAAATCACCTCCAATGCATTCCTATAGTAAAATCACCTCCAATGCATCCTATAGTATAGTAAAATCATCTCCAATGCATTCTATAGCAAAATCACCTCCATTCCTATAGTAAATCACCTCCAATGCATTCCTATAGTAAAATCATCTCCAATGCATTCCTATAGTAAAATCACCTCCAATGCATTCCTATAGTAAAATCACCTCCAATGCATCCTATAGTAAAATCATCTCCAATGCATTCTTATAGTAAAATCACCTCCAATGCATTCCTATAGTAAAATCACCTCCAATGCATTCCTATAGTAAAATCACCTCCAATGCATTCCTATAGTAAAATCATCTCAATGCATTCCTATAGTAAATCATTTTCAATGTATTCCTAGAGTATAATAATCTCCAATGCATTCTTCAAGTAAAATCACCTCCAATACATTCCTATACTAAAATAATTTCCAATGCATTCCTAAAGTAAAATCATCTCCAATGCATTCATATAGTAAAATCATATCCAATGCATTCCTATTTTAAAATCATTTCCAATGCATTTCTATAGCAAAATCATTTCCAGTGCATTATTATGGCGATCTCGGAGCTAGGAATATTGGCGAGAATGTATTTTTACCTATGAAAATATTCTAGAGATCGAGATTGAGGAAAGGAGTTGAGACGCTTTGGAACGTGTTATTGAGTATACGTTGGAGTCCGCTGTGTTATTGTTGCAAGCGATGGACTTTGTCGTCGGACTTTTTAAGTTGGGAAATCGATTACGAGAACAGTTTGCGAAGACCACCCCACAAAAAAGGAAATCTTTTGGGTATGACACTAAACTGCATCTGATGACGAGGCTCCGATTCTGGAGTTTGGGGTGTGAGTGGAGCATCATTTCATTGCTATTACTCCAAGGTCCACTCTAACCTGGTAGTACATATTAGGGTTCTATCTATAGGCCAAAGAAGTCTGTTTAAACATTATTCGTATTCGTGAGGAAAAAAACTCTAAAGGAACAAGTACACAAATAAAAATAAATATAAACGTACAATCGGTGAGATTCTCTCACTTTTTAAAATTTAATTTATTCCTACTAGTACAAATAAAAAAAACACCCTCCGGTCGATGTAAAAATAGATTTTTGAAACATATTGCCTGAGGGGTGGGAGTAAAAAATTCAATGTCAGCGAGTTTGTACCCTAAGTAAGTAAAATCATCAAATTCATTAAAGGAATAAAAAAAAATAAAACAATTTGAAATGTAAACATTAAATATGTATTAAAATAAAACAAACTATGTATAGATATATAATACCAGTCATGTATTTGTCAAAACTTGTTTTAAAAAACAATGAGGACTGTCTAATGTTGCATGTTCAAATTTTGAGTGTATTTATTCTATGTTATGACGATTTTGGGTAATGTGACGTAAGCAGTGACGTAATTTTTGTTACAGGCAAAAACCGGAAGCGAATCTCCATTATTAATAGATTAGTGGCGTCTCGAATTTTAACGTTTATTTCGACCGTTTATTCATTAGAGTCGTATATCTAACTTTATCTTCAATCTGTTTACTTCGACTGTCAGCGTCGAAATATCGACCCTTAATAGTAGGGTTGGGGTACTTACTACTCACATAAATTCACAACACAACCTGGCACTTGGGTGCAAGCGCTGGGGCTTCCGAGGAGGCTTGCCTCTTGTGAAGTGACTCAATACTACCTTAGACAGCACCCTGCAACAGCTCGGCAGCCCAGTCGTATCGGACTTTCCCCTGCCACTGGATTAACTGCGGGACTGTTAAGATAGTGGACTGAGGTCTGTGCAGCCTCTTTTCACTTAAAATATCTCATGCACAAGTTTCATTAGGAATAAAATAACCCTAGACGTTGTTAAAATCAACCAATCAATCGCGTGCTTCTCCATGGGGTTAAAGAGCTCAGTCCACCCCAGAATGGCTAGGGGGGAGAAGAGGGCGATTCATGCCTTTTGTTACGATTTTATGGGTCATCCTTTAGGCTTCAAGCAAGAGAGCTTGTCCAGCGGACATCCTTGGTACAGAATCCTGTGGTTGTTCCCTGTGCCCATAACCTGTTACAATTTTTTAGGACATCCTTTAGGCTTCAAGCAAGAGCGCTTGTCCAGCGGAAATCCTCGGTACAGAATCCTTTGGTTGTTCCCTGGGCCCATAACCTGTTACATTTTTTGGGCCATCCTTTAGGCTTCAAGCAAGAGCGCTTGTCCAGCAGAAATCCTTGGTAAATAATCCTTTGGTTGTTCCTCAGTATTACAAGTTCCTCGTCAATGATTGCAAATGAACGTCTGTCAGTATCAGTGATTAAGTAGTCAACTAGCCACGCATTATGGTTGTTGATTGGTGGAGGAATAAACCACGTAACCCCTCCTAGTTTATAAATTTAGGTGGTGAATTGTAGCACACCCTATATATCTAAATATTCCAACACCTTTCCAAGTTTGTTTTATCTATCTATACATATATAAAGGGCAGTTGTGTGTATGTGTATGTCCGGAGGAAACTTCGAAAATAAAACAATTAACGACAAATTAAATATATATATACATTAAATATCACCAGGGCTTGGTTTTTGAGCAAAAATAATAAAGATTTGATTTATATTCGTGAAAATAATTAAAAAATAAAATTTAAATGATAACAGTATAGAATTTTTTTCATTTAATATTTTAGATAGTAGACATTAACATTTCTTTTCAGAGTAGCTGGATCAATGCAAAGTCTTTTTTTTTTTTACATAGGAATTTAAATGGGGCATCCCACGAGGTTTCAACTCACAATTCAGTAATAATGGATCTGCGGGACTAACTTTAAAAAATCCTCCACTACCCAGACGAGGCCGGGTAGCCACTGCTAGTTTTATATATCTAAAGTTATCTAACGTATAGATATTTTTACGAAAAAAATATCTAGAAACAAAATATACTCATATAAACTTGTCTTAGCTTAAATTTTGATTACGGTAATTTAATCCTTATGATTCATCTGGAAGTATTTTGTTTACATTTATTTTAAAAAATGCAAAAACTAAAGTTTAATTTAATTTAATGATCATAACTACTCATATTTACTATAGTGGTTTTATGGCTCAAAAATAATCCCCTCCCATCAATTTTAGCCGCCGATACTGATATCACACCCTGTTAGCGGCTGACGAGGGCAGGGTATCACACGTTGTATTTATTACACGTTGTATGATGACAAAAATAATGGTTATTTCCTAGTTGAGTAACATGATATTACAGAGTGACCCAGAAAAAACAGAACCCAAATTATTTATTTATTTTCCCATTAAACTAACCCTAAACCCCCCTAACCCTAACCCTAACCGCCCCCCATGTTGAGTAACATGATATTACAGGGTGACCCAGAAAAACAACCCAAATTATTTATTTATTTTCCCATTAAACTAACCCTAAGCCCAACCCTAACCCTAAACCCTAACCCTAACCCTAACCCTAGTTGAGTAACATGATATTACAGGGTGACCGAGAAAAGCTGAACCCAAATTATTTATTTATTTTCCCATTAAACTAACCCTAAACCCCAACCCCAACCCTAACCCTAACACTAAACCCTAACATACCCCCAGTTGAGTAACATGATATTACAAGGTGACCCAGAAAAAAACAGAACCCACAAATTTTATAATAAAACTGTTAATTTTAACTAGGGGTTAGGGTTAGTGTTAGGGTTATGGTTTAAGATTTGAGTTAGGGTTTAGGGTTAGGGTTTAGGGTTAGTTTAATGGAAAAATAAATAATTTGGGTTCTGTTTTTTCTGGGTCACTCTATAATATAATGTTACTTAACTAGGGGGGTAGGGTTAGGGTTTAGGGTTAGGGTTAGGGTTAGTTTAATGAAAAAATAATTAATTTGGGTTCTGTTTTTTCTGGGTCACTCTATAATATGATGTTACTCAACTAGGAAATAACCAAAATAATTCAATGATCATAACTACTGATATTTATTACAGTGGTTTTATGACTCAAAAATAATCCCCTCTCATCTACGGACTTTAATGGACCCACCCTTATCCTATTAGTCCGTTGATGAGAGGTTTGTCTTTTTGGGGTTTTTTGTTAGTTTATTTGCTTGTAAGTTTGTTTAGTTGTTTGTTTTGTTTTTATAAAAATAACTAAACGTTCTTTTTTTTTCATATTTTAAGAAACATGAATTAAATGAAATAAACCAAACATGGAAAGATCGATTTAGGGAATAATCTTGCTTCTTTAAATTCGTCTTTGCAAAAAAAGAGACGCAGATCTCTTTAATTGATTCTATTGATACTCCATCTTGCCTAATGTCATCGTGTGCGCATGCGTGATTTAGTCAAAAACGCGGGAAACAAGGTTAGCGATCTTTTTTCCTCCTTTCTACCCCCTTCTACCTCCACCACCCAACCTACGCACCTGCAACGTTTTATTCTTGTCCGCTACCCCCCCTCTCTCACTC
>CM042173.1:60753168-60760420 GCA_023376005.1 Doryteuthis pealeii
CTAACTCTCCAGTATGAAAATGTCCACCATTGAAGCAAGAACACAATCCAACGCCCGAAGGTCTAACAGACCGAAATCGATATCACTACCTACAATAAACATCCATTTTGCTACATCCCGTGTTTTTCTACCTTTTCACACACAACACACAACACACACCACGTTTAGCTCAATCGGTAGTGTTCGGCCGGGAGCCTCAAGGTTCCTGGTTCGATACCGGCCCTCGCCAACTGAGCGTATGAGTAGCACAGCGATCTGTGCGGTAAAGTGAGGAGCTGCATGGTAGTGTGGCGCTCAGCCTCAGGCGCTAAAACAATCTCTTGTCTAGAGCCAGTGAAAAGAGGATAGACTCCCTCGCTATCTGCTGATACCGACTTAGGCCACCCCGATGTCTTACTACTTACATATATATAATCCAAATAAATGCTTACATTGACTTTGAATAAATTACATTGATTTAGAATAAACTGAATTACATTCTTTCTTCCCTTTGATTAAATTATATACTTACTTACACAACGGTTAATAAAGTAAGTAAATTATATGATTATTGTTTAAATTGAATTAGATTTGTTGATTGGTTTTCAAGGCTATCACAATGCAAAGTGTAAAGAAAAAAAGAAGGTAACTATGGTGTTGTTTGTTAACCTGTAATTTATTCCTAATATTTCGAGATAAAAATCTCTTCTACAGAAGATCTCCAGAACTGAAGTTGTTGCTAGTGACTGTCCATTTGGTTCTGTCTAATGATTTCCAAACTCTCCAAGCTCTCTCTCTCTCTCTCTCTCTCTCTCTCTCTCTCTCTCTCTCTCTGTGTGTGCGAGCTTGTTAAGTTTTTTTTATTATAATTCCAGATCTGTCTCGCCCTCAGAGCATAATTTTTATTTTATTTTATTTCATTTTTTTTTTTTAAATTCTTTATTTATTTTTTATTTTTTAATATTTTTTAAGTATATTTTTTTATGAATTAGATTTGTTTATTTAATTGTTTCACTCGTTTAATAAAATGTCCATCTTTTATGTTCAAAATATCCGTCTCTAACAAACGAATACTATGCCCAAAATATTACGTGTCTTATTTTAATTACCCCCACCCCCGCCCTATGAATTAAAATGTGCATTTCCGCAAAGTGCAATTTGTTGTATTTCATATATATATTTACCAACCCCTCCGCACGAGCAGGATGCGACACAAGGTCAATTTCTTAAGCGGAGTTTAACAGGTTTGAATTCAGAGTTTTCCTTCTCCTAGACCGGTTGCCTAACCAAGGTTAAAGAGCCCTGTCTGCCCTACTATTTAACCATAGCTGGAGGAGAGTATGATTCATACCTTTCCCAAGGGTATTAGCGCTAAGTGAAATGCAATTGCCACGTCCAGGATTTGAACTCGGGGCGACGTGTCCATTTCCCATTATCTTAACCATTACACCACGCGTGTTGTGTTTCATATAGGCTGGGAGTGCCAATAAGATCAGGCGCGTGGTACAATGGTTACCGTCGTTGGAGATAAACACGGCGAGTCGAGTTCAAATCCTGGACGTACCACATAATACTAAGTCTTTTTTTTAAGTGAGTATTTTTTGTTTTATAGTGAATCCAGTAAGGATCGACCTCACTTTTCAGTAGCAATGGATCTGCGAGACTAGCTTGCTAACCATTACACCAAGACGGGACGCCTATATTTTCCTGACATCCTATCAGTTTGTATTAACACAAGGTCTTTTTTTAAGTGAGGATTTGTTGTTTTATAGGGCATCCAGCAAGGATCGAACTCGCTATTCAGTAGCAATGGATCTGCGAGACTAGCTTGTGAACAATTACACAATAACGGTTCGCATATTATTTTCCTGACATCCCATCAGTTCGTATTAACAAAAAGTTTGTTTTGTTAAAGTGAGGATTTGTTGTTTTATGGGGCATCCAGTAAGGATCGACCTCGCTTTTCAGCAGCAATGGATCTGCGAGACTAGCTTGCTAACCATTACACCATGACGGGACGCCTATTATTTTCCTGACATCCTATCAGTTCCTATTAACACAAGATCTTTTTTAAGTGAGGATTTGTTGTTTTATGGGGCACCCCCAGTGAGGATCAAACTCGCTATTCAGTATCAATGGATCTGCGGGACTAGCTTGCTAACCATAACACAATGATGGCACACCTATTATTTTTCCTGACCTTCACCATGTTGGATTAATAGGAACTGAAATAGGATGTCAGGAAAATAATAGGCGTCCCGTCATGGTGTAAGGTTTAGCAAGCTAGTTCGCAGATCCATTGCTGCTGAAAGCGAGGTCGATCCTTATGGAATGCCCATAAAAAATCCTCACTTTAAACAAACAAACTTTTTGTTAATACAACTGATGATGTCAGGAAATAATATGCGACGTTATTGTGTAATTGTTCACAAAGCTAGTTCCTCGAGATCATTGCCTACGAATAGGAGTTCGATCCTTGCTGGATGCCCATAAAACACAATCCTCAATTAAAAAAAAAGACCTTGTTTATACAAATGATAGGATGTCAGAAATGATAGGCGCATAGTTATGGTGGTAATGTTAGACAAGCTAGTCTTGCAGATCCATACTACTAAAAGTGAGGTCGATCCTTACTGATCACTATAAAAAACAAAAAATACTCCCTTTAAAAAAAAAGACTTAGTATTACTGGTCGTCCAGGATTTTTGAACTCGACTCGCCGTGTTTATCTCCAACGAAGTAACATTGCAACCACGCGCCTGATCTTATTGGCACCCCAGCCTATATGAACACAACACGCGTGGTGTAATGGTTAAGATAATGGGAAATGGAACGTGCCCCCGAGTTCAAATCCTGGACGTGGCATTGCATTTCACTTAGCGCTAATCCCTTGGAAAGGTATGAATCACTATCTCCTCCAGCTATGGTTAAATAGTAGGACAGACAGCTCTTTCCTTGGTAGGCAACGTCTAGGAGAAGAAACTTGAATTCAAACCTGTTAAACTCCGCTTAAGAAATTGCCTGTGTCGCATCCTGCTCGTGCGGAGGGGTTGGTAAATATATTATGAAATACAACAAATTGCCCTTTGCGGAAATGCACATTTTAATTCAATAGGTGGGGGTGGGGGTAATTAAAATAAGACACGTAATATTTGGCATAGTATTCGTTGTTAGAGACGGATTTTTGAACATAAAAGATGGACATTTATTAAACGAGTGAAACATTAAATAAACAAATCTAATTCATAAAATATACTTAAAAATATATTAAAAAATAAAATAAATAAAGAATTTAAAAAAAAAAAAAAAATAAATAAAATAAAATAAAATTATGCTCTGAGGGCGAGACAGATCTGGATTATTAAAAAAAAAAAAAAACATTAACAGCTCGCAACACAGAGAGAGAGAGAGAGAGAGAGAGAGAGAGAGAGAGAGCTTTGGAGAGTTTGGAAATCATTAGACAGAACCAAATGGAGCAGTCACTAGCAACAACTTCAGTTCTGGAGATCTTCTGTAGAAGAGATTTTTATCTCGAAATATTAGGAATAAATTACCGGTTACAACACACCATAGTTACCTTTTTTTTCTTTACACTTTGCATTGTGATAGCCTTGAAAACCAATCAACAAATCTAATTCAATTTAAACAATAATCATATAATTTACTTACTTTATTAACGCGTTGTGGTAGTAAGTATATAATTTAATCAAAGGGAAGAAAGAATGTATTCAGTTTATTCTAAATCAATGTAATTTATTCAAAGTCAATGTAAGCATTTATTTGGATTAATATATATGTAAGTAGTAAGACATCGGGGTGGCCTAAAGTCGGTATCAGCCAGATAGCGAGGGAGTCTATCCTCTTTTCATTGGCTCTAGACCAAGGAGATTGTTTTTAGCGCCTGAGGCTGAGCGCCACACCTACAATCATCTCCTCACTTTACCGCACAGATCGCTGTGCTACTCATACGCTCAGTTGGCGAGGGCCGGTATCGAACCAGGAACCTTGAGGCTCCCAGCCGAACACTCTACCGATTGAGCTAAACCGTGTGTGTGTGTGTGTGGAGAAAGGTAAACAAACACGGATGTTGTACAAAATGGATGTTTATGTAGTAGTTGATATCCGAAATTTATACGTTTCGGTCTGTTAGACCTTCTTCAGGGCGTTGATTGTGTTCTTGCTTCAATGGTGGACATTTTCATACTGGAGAGTTAGGCAGGTCGTGAATAGGAGGGGTGGTCAATTGCTGGTGCTAGTATTAGTCTATTATCTACCCAGTTCTATCCAGTAGGTATATATAGTTATATATATGATATATATATATATATATATATATATAATTTACGTTGAAAGAAGGAAAACTCATAAACCGTCATCTGCAATAATTTATTTCGACTAAATAAGGCTTTAGAATTATTTAAATTTCTAAAACTCCTTAAAAATTTCAGTCTCTCCGGAATCAAGGCGGAACAGATAAAAAAAAAAGAATAAATTAAAAAAAAAAAAGAAAGATCTGTGCTCCTGTCCTGATGAAATGAAAATTTTAAGGAGTTTAGAAATTTAAATAAATTCTAAAGCCTTTTATGTTTGGTCGAAATAAATTTATTACAGAATGACGGTTTATTGAGTTTTTCCTTTCTTTCAAAGGTAAATATCGCTCTGTATTCAATCTAAATAGATTATCATACATTGAAGCTCTCTTTGAGGGATTATAAAAATCCTTGTATTTGCACCTACTAAAAATGCAATATAATTATACAGTGAGACTTTGAAGATCCATGTAGAATCATCCTTACTACCAGTTTGGAATACCTTATATATATCTATATATATATATAGTAATATATATATATATGAAGTGATCAAACAATTTGCTTGAGATGGCGATAGCCGACAATTTTTTTTTTTGGGGGGGGTGAGATTATGTGTTTAATTAAAGTCATACTTTTGAGAATTAATTAGTTATAATTAAATGAGTTAGGCGTGCAATATCGGTTTAAAATGTAAGGCGTAACAAATCGAGAAAAGTCTCTCTAGGCTGAATGTACATACAGAGATTGACTTTTTCTCGATTTGTTTACGCTTACATTTAAACCGATATGCACGCTAATTCATTTAATTTGTAACTAATTAATTCTAATTAGGTATGGCTTTAATTAAGCACATATCCTCCCTAAAATATATATATATATGTTATATATTATCTTTTCACATCAATGATATATCATAGTTTTCATTGAGACAAATGACGAACAGGTCACTTAGTTCTCAGCACTCTCCAGAGTATTATTATCCTGGTTGCAATAAATATAGCTATACAGTCTGGATTGGTTCAATTCTGTCATTGTTTTTCTGTTTGGTTGTGTTGCGCATCGTCCCCCCCCCCGCATATTACATTTCTAGCCGAAAATGTGTTGCCGACTAATGCAACAGAAAAGTGGGCTAATAATAACAAGGTAATTTTGAGCTTTTCTCGTTCCGGCCTCCTGCCTAATTCCGCGCATGTTTTTTTAACCGTGCCGGCGTCAGGTGAATTTCTGGCCCAACTTAGATTTTTTTCCGGTGCGGATTTTTTTGTTGTTGTTCGTCGGCAAATTAATGTTGAATACAATTTTTTTTTTTTTTTTGTTGTAAAAATGTTGTTTCTTGTTAAAATTCGATTGATTGTTTTGATTTTGAACGTCCGACAAGAAATACCTGAGAAGACCAGAGGGTACGTCGGCTGAAACATTGTGTAAATAATAGGTATCACCAAATAGGTCTCGTGATCAGTTTTAGGGCCATATTGAAAGAAGAATCGTAAATATTTTTGAACTTAAAAATAAATCTTGCAAAAAGAATAACGAATATAAAGAGTTTGTTACAAGAAAAACTGTTAATTAAAGATCAAATTATCCGATTGGAGTATTTTACTCATCGTTATCGTGAAAAATAGTAAAACAGTTCGTTTATTTACAACACGATCAATTTCTTTATTGAATTTTTTAGCAGAATTCTGTTATTCATGGTTCTTTTAACTTAAAAATGCTCTGCGGATGAAACTTATAAAAAATCTTCTGGTATATATTATTCAGACTCTTATCTTTATAGAAAAAGTATAAATCGTTTTTTGTCGTTTATTTTTTCATATTTCATAAAATAAATAGGTAGACCTCGTAAAAAAAATCTCCTAATATATTTTTAGAATAACTATTTCAAAAATATTTTCATCAAAAGGTAAGCAATTCTGGAAATTTTCGTGAAAATCGGACCATTAATTGATTTTTCATAAAATTTTAAAAACAAACAAAAAAACGGTAATCATAGCTTGTTTTTGGCTACGTTAAATTTCAATTGATTTGACGGTGCAAAATGTAAACATTGTTTTCGTTTATAATTTTCATTATTTCCGTAAGCTAAATTTTTTTAAAACTATCATACAGTTTTTTTAATGCTTCTTCTTTTGAATGGACAACAATTTAAAGATAATATTAACCTTTATGCAAAGTTTTCTTTGTTTAAATATAGGGGAGGGGACGGTAAATTTCACAAGGAAAATTGGTGGTTCCTAGTAAATAAAAATAAAAATGAGGACAATAGTCCGAATAATCCAATAATCCAAATTACAAGGTTCATCTAAAAAAATCAGAGAAATCGTTTTCTTTTGTTTTTTTATTTAATTTTTTTTGTTTGTTTGATAGTTTTTTGGGGGGTTTTTTTTTTTTTAACAAACTGCAGTCAGTTGTGGAAACGTATGTTTACTTGAGTGAAGCAGATTTTTAAGAAGAGAAAAGTGTCAACAACAAGCCTCGTTTGAAATCAGGACCACGAAGGTTGATTTGTTTACAACGTCGAGTGAGTAGAAAGAGAAGAGAAGAAAGAGAAGAAGAAGAGAAAGAGAGAAGAAGAGAAGAGAGAAGAAAAGAAGAAGTAGAAAAATGTTCGGGATTTTGACTTGTTGCTTTGGTGTTGGTGTTATAAAAGAAATGGGGGATAGGAAATTGAAGACGGGGGGGGGGAGGTTTAAAAGATAACTTGTTTGTTGTTGTTGTTGTTTGTTTGTTGTTGGTTCTTCTTCTTCTCTTCTTCCTTTCTTACTTCTTCTTCTTTCTTTATTTGACGATCTTCTTTTTTCTTCGCCTCCTTAACTCTCCTTTTATTCTCTCTCTCCCTTTTTTTCTTTTCTTTCTTTTTGTTTGCTCACTTCTTATTTTTTTCTTCTTCTTTCTTTATGTCTCCTGTTTTTTTTCTTTCTTTTCTTTTTTTTTGTATACCATCCTTCTTTCTTTTCCTT
>CM042173.1:60760520-60775520 GCA_023376005.1 Doryteuthis pealeii
GATATTGTTATAGATTTTGAACTAATGGTTACACGGAGTGTAGATAGGTAAACCATTAATAGTGAAGTGTTCGATTCCTCACATGGGAGCTCTATTCTTCTATCACTTGTGCCACATCTGAGCGTTTGTAAAGTAACTAATGGTATTAATTTTAAATAGTATTTTTTTTTTTCACTTTTAAAGCTGGTCGGGCGGAGGCTTAGAATATGTTGACTGTATCCCCTGTAGAGGTTTTTAGATTAAGCAACGCGCATTAATAGGTTGAGTTCGAGTTCTCACTGGGAGCTCTGTTCTTCTATCCTTGTACCCACATCTAAGCTTAGTAAATAACTAATGGTTATTAATTTTAAATAGTATTTTTCCTTATTAAGGCGTCGGTGAGGCTTAGAAAATGTTTGACTGTATCCCCTGTAGAGGTTTTAGGTTGAGCAAACATTAATAGTGAGTCCGATTCTTCACTGAGGAGCTCTGTTCTTCTATCCTTGTGCCACATTTAAGCTTAGTGTAATAATAAAGGTTATTAAATTTAAATAGTATTTTTCTTTTCACTTTTAAGGCTTGTCGGCGAGGCTTTAGAATAATGTTGACTTGTATCCCTGCAGAGGTTTTAGATTAGCAAACCATTAATAGTGAGTTTCGATTCTCAGCTGGGAAGCTCTATTCTTCTATCCTTAGTACGCACATCTAGCTTTATTAAATAATAATGGTTATTAATTTTAAATAGTATTTTTCTTGTTCCATTTTAAGGCTTGTCGGTGAGGGCTTAGGAATGATTGTTGACTGTACCCCTGCAGAGGGTTTTTATGAATGTAGTAAACCATTAATATTCGATTCTCACTGGGAGCTCTATTCTTCTATCTTGTGCCACATTTAAGCTTAGTAGAATAATAATGGCTATTGATTTAAAATAGTATTTTTCTTTCCACTTTTAAGGTTGTCGGTGAGGCTGTAGTATAGTATATGACTGTATGCAACCGCTGGAAGAGGGGGTAAGAACGCCCTTCCCCAAAAAAGGGGGATGTCCTGGATAATGACACTAAACTGCATCTGATTATTATTTTACAACAGGAATTATATAACGCATATCATGGAAATAATAAATGATTACGGGACCATAGATATACCGTAACAGTAAATGATTGAAGTTAAGAAATATGCAACGTTTGATAGGTTTACATTAGTCCCATTGGGATGGAGAGGTCGCTTACCACCTCTTAAGGCGACAGAGGTGCAGCCGCCGATGATGTTATCTCCTAGTCAAATGATAGAGAAATACCGTAGACCTTGAGTAGAAAGTTGAAATATACATATCTGTGAATATTTGGAGTGAAAGTGATACCTTAGTATTTGGGCGCTAACTTGGAAATGGAGTCCCACGAAATGTGTCATGAAAGAACTAGCTAAGAGGAAACTAAAATCAGATGGAAGGATTGAGACCATCACAGACAACAGCAGTTGATATTTTTCGAAATATCACTATGAATAGCTCAGGAGGAGTCTCGCGGAGACCCCGAGGAGACTTTATTATCAAACTCCAGTGAAAGTCCATCCAGCTAACACCTGGTGTGAAACACTAATTAATCATATTATAATGGAGTTAAGTGTTTGTCTGGTCTGTACCGAAATATATTACTTACTCTGCAAGTCATAATTTTCCCTTTTGTTACATACGTCATAGTCATATTCTCCAACACGATTTTATTTTAACTTCAATTATTAATAGAATTATTTTTCATTATCAATACTGTTTACGCAATATCACATACTAATACAATGAATTGTATTGATATAACCAACAAAATAGCATTTACAGAGTGAGTGATGGATAAGTCTTATATATTGGAAAATGGGTCTAATATATAAAAGTTATATCATATTCTTGCTCTGTTCCTTAATCTTCCGACCGTTATCACCTTTGCAACAGCCCCGTCTAAAAATGAGAGCGTCCAAATCATACAAGAAGAAATGCGAAAATGTATGAAACCTGATTAATTCTGCTGAAATTCTTTTTCTGTTGAGTATCGTCACCTCAGCTAAGATTAATTCACGGACCATTCCGTTTTTATTAGAAAGAAAGAAAGAGGAGAAAATTGAACTTACTAAACTGAAAAATTAAAGAAAGAAAGAAAAGAAAGAAAAAAAGTATATAAGAAAGGGAATAGAGGGAAGATAGAGAGGGGTAAGCGGCGCCAGAAGCATCGCGCTTCATCTTAGGTTTCAATCGAGTATATTGAAAAAGATGAAAAGAAAGAAAGAAAGAAAGAAAAGAAGAAAGAAAGAAAGAAAACAAGTGGAGTGTGTGTGAGAGAGAGAGAAGACAGTGTATTGAAATGATGACAGAGAGACATCAGAGAGAGAGGAGAGTATGAGAGACTTAAGAGCTATTGTACATGTAGACAGAGAGAGAGACAAGAGAGACAGAGAGACTTGTTTAAATGAGATTATATATGCATAATAATAAAATAGATTATACTTTTTTACATATTTGAACTATTTAGCTATATGTTTATAAGAAACATACTCAATATCGCTTATGTAATAATTGAATTATCATCTGTGGTATATACACTGGTCCTGCAAGTAAAATGTTCTACGTGTGAAGTCACCTGGCGCAATACCATGAAGCGAGAGGTCCAGAGGAAAGGCAGTGGCAACAAAGCCCAGGGCACCATCTAACATCTTTCAGGGACAGCCTTCCAAATGCGACATTGTGTGGTCGAGAATGTTTTTCTTACATCTGATTTATGTCAGCGGGAGGCGTGTACTCCCAGGGGCACATAAAACTTTAATTATAATATATTTACCAAACCCTCCGCACGGAGCAGGTGCTGAACACAAGGTCAATTTCTTAAAGGCTGTTAAATCAAGAATATTATACTTTTTACTTGCATTATAGGCATTTCAGGTCCGGAAGACTATAATAAAGTTTTTGGTAGGAAAAGCGCTTGGTGTAATGGTTAAAAGTCATGGGAAATGGACTCGTCGCCCCGAGTTCAAATCCTGGACGTGCTAATTGCATTTCACTTAAGCGCTGATATCCTTGGAAAGGTATGAATCCTATTCACGACCAAGGACAGCTAGTTGGCAATTATATATAGGGCAGAAGTATTCTAGGCCTCTCTTTAACCTTGTTACGCTGCAACCGATCTGATAGTGAGAAGGATATACTCTTAATTACAATTAACCTGTTGAACTCCCAGCTTATAAAGAAAATTGACCTTGTAGTTTCACAAGATCCTGTCTCGTGCGGAGGGGTTGGTAAATATATTATTAACTATATCATGTCTAGTCTGCGAAGTTCTTCCCACATGTCGACTAGAATTTTAACGGGGGCAGAGAGAGGATCTATTGTCTTCATTTTCGTAAAAGATATGAACATTGCTACTAGAGAGAAGAACTGTATGATCGATATCGTTGAGAGAGGGATGTGATCCACAGAGGACGCATGTCTTCTATTTATCCTTCATGTATAATACATGTTTCCCTGTGTTGTAACTTATACCTGTCCTAAACAAAATGGCATGAATTTTGTGTTCATTAATCAAAACATGAGGTTAAATAAAGCCAATTTGAGCAAACAATCCATTGATTCACTCAGTTTTATATATAGTTACCTATATATATGAAATTTTTACTTGAAGCACTTACACGCAATGTATCGCAATAAATTCGATTACCTTTTTTCTAGAGAATAAACTTGACAAAGTGTACAATCGACCAGTAAAGGATGGCTCGATGTGTAGAATACCGTACCGACTGTTTTCGAAACGGTTTTTTATTTTAAAATTGCTCTAATCAGCGGTATATGAATATACTAAACCGATTTCACCTCCGTACAAGAAATCGAAACCGGGACTTTTTCAGAGCAGATGATAGAAAAGAGACGTGTTCTTTTGTTTCTTATGAATGAAACAATCTTAGTGTGAGAATAACAACTTTATCTGCTACACGAGAGCAACAGATAACAAACAAGCCTGAACAGCAATAAAACACTAATTGATAGCGAATTATTAAGCTTATGTCAATGTACTGTATACCTGGTAAGCGCGCCTCTATCCCATTATATATAATTATATATCATATATAATATTATATATACTATATATATATATATTATATTATAATATATATATATATATATATATATATAGCTATATAAAATTATAATTTTTTTCATCGATAGTATATATATTTAATATATATATATATAGTATATATATTATATATAATGCTTATAAATAAGCCAACTAAACATGAATAAACTATAAAATATATATATTAAAATAGTTATTATATTTATGATATATATATAAAATAATCAGTATATATATATTAAACTGCGTGTGTGTACTGTTGTGTTTGTGTATAGTAACTTATAAAGGGTATACTTGGTTCGATTATGGTGACTAAGACTTTGACTTTAGGTTCTAGATGAGGATCCCCGGAACAATCAACCACAAACCCCACGCTGTATTAGGTGTGTGGTGTGTGTGTGAATACGCTGTTGATGTGTGTGTGTGAGAGGTGCGTCTAAGGTGCAAACAGTGTCGTGAAATCGTAGTCGAATATTTCTATATATTTAAGACCTGTACAAAACAAACCGGTAATTGATGATGCCGACCTTCTGTAATTGTTCTGTGTTTGCGATTATGCAGCTATGCGCTATAACGGATAAACGCAGGAAGGCTATCCTATGTAAGGCAAAAAGTGGGAGCGTGTAGAATCAAGTCTACAGAGCTCTATCTGTTATTGCCCATACGCGGAGTAGTAATGTGATACTGACGCTGTCCACAGTTTTGCACACCTTCGATGATTCATAAGGTATCTAGATAGCGAGTTCGGTCCGTTGGCGCTTGAGGAACGCATACCCATAAAACGAAATCCACACAATCATCCACTTATAAATAAAAGTATTAAGACGCTGTATTAATCCTAACCTGGTGGAAAGGTCATGAAATTAGAGTATGTGTTTGTGATTCTCATGGTGTTGATAGTGAGAAAGTCTATGGGACCCGGCAGATCCATTGATACTGACTAGGCGATCATTTTTTTTTCAATGTTTATTGTATTGATGTGATATAAACAATGGATGTAAAAACACATCTCCTCGGATTTTAAGTCAATATTTTTTAATTATGTGGTGGAAAGTTCTCTCGTGGATTAGTCCACTCGAAGATATTGGTCCTCAGGTCCACACTGAGGGGTTGAAGTACATACACAATGACTGTACCAATGTTAGTATCACCATTGCTGTTAAATCATTAACGTAACTGAAGGATGGCTACAGGAAAGAAATAAATATCCAAGAAATACGTTATATCAGAAATACAAATTGTTACCAAATAAGCCTGTACTGCGAAGAGATCAGCTTCACACTATATGGTCACCATACTGAAAAGCGAGGTCGTCCTTACTGGGTAGCACCCCCCATAAATAAACAACAAATCCATCCACTTTAAAAAATATTATTAATAGTAAGTATTAATCCCAATTCACACTGAGATGGACAAGATCAGATGTAAAATAAAATATGCCTAATGCCTCAATGGTTTACCATCGCTCGCTGATTGGTTTAGCATTATAGTTACCGACAGACCATTGAAATGCTTATAGCGATCAGCCCGAGTTTTGACCTCCTATCGAGGGGCGAAGGTCGTTCGCGCTCTTCCCCAGCCTCCACTACACAACAACATTAACAAAATTATACCTTCACTGGTAATGAGGAGAGATATATAGTAGCTTGAGTAAACACAATCACCCCGAACTGATGGCGTGTCAGGAATCAAATAGGCGTCCCGTCATGGTTGTATGGTTAGCAAGTAGTCTGCGGCCGAGATCCAGTTGCTGGCTGAAAAGGCGACGGTTCGGTGAATGGCTCACCTCTTTACTGGAATGCCCCATGATATACAAGTGCCATCTGCGAAAAGTACTCAAAACAGAACACAATTGGACACCTTTATATATAGACTATATGGTGTTGAATACTAATGTCCATAACATTAATGAATCCACGCAATCCCTGATGGAACGCGTCATGCGCAAAAATAATAGGTAGTTTATTAAAAAAGTTGTGTGTCCATGTGATACGCACGAAGCTAAAAGGTACCCTTGCAGATCCATTGATAGAAAAAGATACAAAAGCTGAAGTTTGAATCCTGCATCTAGAGGGAGGGGGGGCAAAAGTAGAAACACGAGCTATGTCCTCATTTATATATATTAAGAATCTTGTGTTTTCATTTACCGTTAACTCTGAACTCGTGTGTCCAACAATACATATATCAGAGAATAAATATAGCGTCCCCGTTATGGTGTAATGGTTTAGACCAAGTATACGTCAGTCTCGGCTAGATATGTACCATATGCTGCTATAGAGAAAGAAAAGCAAGGAGTGCTTGATGATCTCACACTCTACTTGGATGCCCCATGAGATACACTAGAGAGTCCACTAGTAGAAAAAAAAATGATTATTAATATGTAGTATTAATGCTCTCAGACGTCTGATTTGTGTTAGGGTAACACCGGAAAATAATCGAGGTGGTGGTGTATTCGATCATTGTAAGTAAGTGGTATAGGATCAAGCTAGTGCCGTGCTGATGAATTGATTGAGAATTATACTAATTTAAGATATATACGAAGATTGATCTTCGACATGGGGGAGCGAGGCGCCTCACACCTGCATAATCCTCAAGCATTGACTAGTATATGTGTAAACTAACGAACTGAGAGGTCTCATGGTACGTGCAGGAAGAATAATAAGGCACACATGTATACCGTTCGATATCATGGGTGTAAGAGAGTTAGAAAGGCGAAGACTGAGGATGACTCGGCACAAGTTATTCCACATTGATGTGAAGAAGCGAGGTCAGACGTATCCTTACTCGGGGTGCCCATAATACAACAAACACCCTCACTTAACAAAACAACTTGTAGTATACGAACATGATGGTACATATTCAGAGACACAACAATAATATGCGAACCGTTATTGGTGTAAATTGTAACAACACGTCTCGCAGATTGATTGCTATGAATAGCGACGGGTCGATCCTTGCTGGATGCGCTCTATAAAACAACACAATCTGCGACCATTCTGAGGGGCTTTGTATAACGAATTCAGCAATACACGGCGGAATGTTCTTTTTCGAAAAATTTATTTGTATATTATACAATCGCATGAACTATATTTTTACCGCTATGGATTCTCTGTAATTTCAGAGTTGTAAATATTTTATTAATCTTATTAAAAAGTTTGTTTTGGAATGAGTAGAACGATTCTTATTGGTATAAGAGTGGTGGTTCAACATCCAGTAACGACGGATCGGACGTCGTCTACATTGAGAAAACTGCAAGAGCTTGGTAGTAAAAGTGTGTAGAAAATAAAGGGCCTGTTTACAGCTAGTGTATATAAAGGGGTATTTAAGATTCTCAAGCGAGACCACGGACGCACTTTGGATACACATTACACCTGACTGGGACGGCCTATTATCTTCCTGCATCACTATCAGTTGTATCTACAACGTCTTTTTTGTAGGGATTGTAAGCTTATAATGCCCCCCCCCCCAGTGAGGATCAAACTCGCTATTCAGTATCAATGGATCTGCGGGACTAGCTTGCTATCCATTACACAATGATGGTACACCTTTATTTTCCCTGACCTTCCATCAGGTTGGATTAATACTATATTAATAATATTTTTTTAAAGTGGAGATTTGTTTGTTTTATGGGCATCCAGTAAGAGATCGACCTCGCTTTTCAGCAGCAATGGATCTGCGAGGACTAGCTTGCTAACCATTACACCATGACGGGACGCCTATTATTTTCCTGACATCCCATCAGTTCGTATTAACACAAAGATCTTTTTTAAGTGAGGATTTTGTTGTTTTATGCCCCCCCCCAGTGAGGATCAAACTCGCTATTCAGTATCAATGGATCTGCGGACTAGCTTGCTATCCATTACACAATGATGGTACACCTATTATTTTCCTGACCTTCCATCAGGTTGGATTAATACTATATTAATAATATTTTTTTAAAGTGGAGATTTGTTGTTTTATGGGGCATCCAGTAAGGATCGACCTCGCTTTTCAGCAGCAATGGATCTGCGAGACTAGCTTGCTAACCATTACACCATGACGGGACGCCTATTATTTTCCTGACATCCCATCAGTTCGTATTAACACAAGATCTTTTTTAAGTGAGGATTTGTTGTTTTATGGGGACCCCCCCCCAGTGAGGATCAAACTCGCTATTCAGTATCAATGGATCTGCGGACTAACTTGCTAACCATTACACAATGATGGTACACCTATTTTTTTCCTGACCTTCCATCAGGTTGGATTAATACTATATTAATAATATTTTTTTAAAGTGGAGATTTGTTGTTTTATGGGGCATCCAGTAAGGATCGACCTCGCTTTTCAGCAGCAATGGATCTGCGAGACTAGCTTGTGAACAATTACACAATAACGGTTCGCATATTATTTTCCTGACATCCCATCAGTTCGTATTAACACAAGGTCTTTTTTTTAAATGAGGATTTGTTGTTTTATGGGGCACCCCCCAGTGAGGACCAAACTCGCTATTCAGTATCAATGGATCTGCGGGACTAGCTTGCTAACTATTACACAATGATGGTACACCTATTATTTTCCTGACCTTCCACCAGGTTGGATTAATACAAGGTCTTTTTTTTTAAGTGGAGATTTGTTGTTTTATGGGGCATCCAGCAAGGATCGAACTCGCTATTCAGTAGTATTGAATCTGCGAAGCTGGCTTGTTAACAATTACACCGCGATGGGCAAATAACAGATAAGCTCTTGGTGAGACTTGAACTCACGTCCCACTTTTTGCCTCTGGGTAGCTTCTGTTATCCGTACCAGCTGCTTCCGCAAAGAAATTACGAGTTGGCATCCATACCGGGTGGTCTAAAAATATTAATGGCTCATGTTCCACACGGTGCACCTGCACCTCCACACACACACACACACACACACACACACACACACCTAAAGGGGGTGGTTGATTGTTCGGTGCCTCCGTAATCAAATCTTAGTAGATATCGACAGATACCCTTAGTACACACACACACAGACACACACGCATATATATATATATATATATATATATATATATATATATATATATATATATATATATATATATATATATATATATATATATATATATATATATATATATATATATATATATATATATATATATATATATATATATATATATATATATATATATATATATATATATATATATATATATATATATATATATATATATATATATATGGTAGAGGCGCGTAGTATCGCTTGACAAGCTTAATTCCACTAGGATGGTCAGCTGTGTACTGTGGCCGAGGCGATAAAAGTGTTTCACTAGTGTTTCACTGCGTCTGCTGAAGTCCCGGTTTCGATTTCTGTCGGAGGGAAATCGTTAGTATATACCGCTGATGAGACTTAATAACGTCGAAACAGTCTGTACGGTATTCTACACATCGAGCCATCCTTTACTGGGATTACATTTGTCAAGTTTATTTTCTATAAGAAAAAGTATCGAATTTTATGCGATACATGCGTTGTAAGTGCCTTCAAGTAAAAATTTAATATATATATATATATATAAAAACTGAGTGAATCAATGATTGTTTGCTAAAGGCTTTTTTCCTATTTTGATTAATGACACAAAATTCATGCCATTTTGTTTAGGACAGGTATAATTACCAACACAGGAACATGTATTATACATGAAAAATAAAGCTGGTCCTCTGTGGATCACATCCCTGCTTCTACACATAGTCACTGTTTCTCTCAGTAGCAATGTTCCACCTTCGAATGAGAACATGTACCCCTGCCCCGTAAAATTCTGTTGACTGTTGTGGGAAGAAACATGGCGACTAGAAATAGTAAATATATATTTACCAACCCCTCCGCACGAGCAGGATGTGACACAAGGTCAATTTCTTAAGCGGAGTTCAACAGGTTTGAATTAAGAGTTATCCTTCTCCTAGACCGGTTGCCTAACCAAGGTTAAAGAGCCCAGTCTGCCCTACTATTTATCCATAGCTGGTGGGTGAATAGGATTCATACCTTTCCCAAGGATATCAGCGCTAAGTGAAATGCAATTAGCACGTCCAGGATTTGAACTCGGGGCGACGAGTCCATTTCCCATGACTTTAACCATTACACCAAGCGCTTCCTACCAAAAACTTTATTATAGTCTTCCGAGACTGAAATGCCTATAATGCAAGTAAAAAGTATAATAATCTTGATTTAACAGCCTTAAGAAATTGACCTTGTGTCACATCCTGCTCGTGCGGAGGGTTTGGTAAATATATATAATAAAGTTTTTGTGCCCCTGGAGTTACAGCGCCTCCCGTGACTGTAAAGTCCAATGTAAGAAAAACATTCTCGACCACAAATGTCGCATTTGAAGGCTGTCCCTGAAGATGTTGAGGTGCCGGTGCTTTGTTGCCACTGCTTTCCTCTGGACCTCTCAGCTTCATGGTATTGCGCCAGGGTGACTTCACACATGAACATTTTTACTTGCAGGACCAGTGTATATACCACAGTATGATAATTCAATTATTACAACGTTTGATATGTTTACTTAAGAGCTATTGCAAATAGTTCAATATGTAAAAAGTATAATCTATATTATATATGCATATATAATCTTCATTTAACTCTCTCTGTCTCTCTGTCTCTCTCTGTCTCTGTCTCTGTCTCTCTCTCTCTCTCTCTGTGTCTGTCTCTCTCTCTCTCTCTCTCTCTCTCACACACACTCACTTGTTTTCTTTTCTTTCTTTCTTTCTTTCTTTCTTTCTTTCTTTCTTTTCATCTTTTCAATATACTCGATTGAAACAGATAAGCGCCATTGCTTCTGCGCGCTCACCCCCTCTCTATCTTTCCCTCTATTCCCTTTCTTTTTTCTTTTTCTTTCTTTCTTTCTTTCTTTTATTTTTTCAGTTTAGTAAGTCAATTTTCTCCTCTTTCTTTCTTTCTAATAAAAACGGAATGGTCCATTATTTAGCTGAGGTGACGATACTCATAAGAAAAAAGAATTCAGCAGATAATCAGGATTTACATTTTCGCATTTCTTCTTGTATGATTTGGACGGTCTCATTTTTAGACAGGGGCTGTTGCAAGGTGATAACGGTCGGAAGATTAAGGAACAAGAGTATTGATATACTTTTTATATATTGACCAATTTGCAATTTAGCTTTCCCGTTCACACTGTAAACTGCTATTTTGTTGTATATATAAATACAATTTCATGTTATTAGTATGTAGATATGGTAAACAGTATTGATAATGAAAAATAATTCTATTAATAATTGAAGTTTAAATAAAATCGTGGAGAATATGACTATGACGTATGTAACAAAAGGAATTATGACTTGAGTAGTAATATAATTTCGGTTACAGACAGACAAACACTTTAACTCCATTATAATATGATTATTAGTTTTTCACACCAGTGTTAGCTGATGGACTTTCACTGGAGTTTGATAATAAGTCTCCTCGGGTCTCCCAGACTCCCCTGAGCATTCCAGTTGATTTCAAATCTGCTGTTGTCTGGATGGTCTCAATTCTTCCTCTGATTTTTAGTTCCTCTAGTTCTTTTTCTGAACTTTTGGGGACCATTCCAAGTACCCCAATTACTACTGGTATCACTTTCACCCAAATATTTCACAGTTTATTCAATTCTCTATCAAGGTCTAGGTATTTCTCTATCATTTGACTAGGTGATATAATACGGCGGCTGCACCTCTGTAGAGGGGTAAGACTCTCCATCCCAATGGGACTAATGTAAACCTATCAAACGTTGCAATATTCAAATTATCATACTGTGGTATATCTATGGTTCCCGCTAATCATTTATTATTGTCATTGATATGCGTTATAACTTGCTGTTGTAAAAATAATAATCAGATGCAGTTTAGTGTCATATCCAGGACATCCCCCTTTTTGGGGGGAAGGGGTTCTTACCCCTCTCCAGGGGATACAGTCAACATATTCTAAGCCTCACCGACAACCCTTAAAAGTGGAAAGAAAAATACTATTTAAAATCAATAGCCATTAGTTATTTACTAAGCTTAAATGTGGCACAAGGATAGAAGAATAGAGCTCCCAGTGAGAATCGAACTCACTATTAATGGTTTACTAATCTAAAAACCTCTGCAGGGGATACAGTCAACATATTCTAAGCCTCACCGACAAGCCTTAAAAATGGAAAGAAAAATACTATTTAAAATTAATAACCATTAGTTATTTACTAAGCTTAGATGTGGTACAAGGATAGAAGAATAGAGCTCCCAGTGAGAATCGAACTCACTATTAATGGTTTGCTAATCTAAAAACCTCTGCAGGGGATACAGTCAACATATTCTAAGCCTCGCCGACAAGCCTTAAAAGTGAAAAGAAAAATACTATTTAAAATTAATAACCTTTAGTTATTTACTAAGCTTAAATGTGGCACAAGGATAGAAGAACAGAGCTCCCAGTGAGAATCGGACTCACTATTAATGGTTTGCTAACCTAAAAACCTCTACAGGGGATACAGTCAACATATTCTAAGCCTCACCGACAAGCCTTAAAAATGGAAAGAAAAATACTATTTAAAATTAATAACCATTAGTTATTTACTAAGCTTAGATGTGGTACAAGGATAGAAGAACAGAGCTCCCAGTGAGAATCGAACTCACTATTAATGGTTTGCTAATCTAAAAACCTCTACAGGGGATACAGTCAACATATTCTAAGCCTCGCCGACCAGCTTTAAAAGTGAAAAAAAAAATACTATTTAAAATTAATAACCATTAGTTATTTACAAAGCTCAGATGTGGCACAAGGATAGAAGAATAGAGCTCCCAGTGAGAATCGAACTCACTATTAATGGTTTACTAATCTAACTCGTTAACCATTACACAACATATGGTGCCATTATAATAATCTTAATTTATAAATACCGTCGCCATGATTCTGCTGCTATGACAACCATGACGCAATTTCTTACTTTGATTTTTATTGGCTAGAAGAAAACCCGGGACCAGTGAAGGACTTGAACATGCAAAATGATGTTATGCAGGAAGTGACGTCAGAGAGAAAATAATGGAGAAAATGAGTTGAAATGAATGGTAGTTGGTGTCTATTATTTCCTCAGACATGGTATAAACATAAATATTGAACAAATCTCGTTAAAAATGATAACAAATATATATTTACCGTGGAACCCCTCCACACGAGCAGGATATGGCACAAGGTCAATTTTTTAAGAGGTTTGAATTCAGAGTTTTCCTTCTCCTAGACTGGTTACCTAGCCATGGTTAAAGAGCCCAATCTGCCCTGCTATTTGCCCATAGCTGGAGGGAGAATTGGATTCATACCTTTCCCAAGGGTATTAGCGCCGTGTGAAGTGCAAACAGCTTCGTCCAGGAATTGAACTCGGGTCGACGAGTCCATTTCCTACGAGTCTAACCCTTAGACTACGCGCCAAAAAAAAAAAGGGATAAATAGACTTTATCTAAGCAAATTCGGTGCTATTCGCAGAATTGCGTCCCGGCCTTAAAAAACTAGGCGGTGATAGCTGAAAAAAAAAATCCCACCTACGAATGAAGTCTCTTCCTGTATATGAAAAAATAATCTGTCGATTGAAGGCGTTTTTATCGACAAATTTTTTTTTTTAGTGGTTTGAAGGCGTTAAAAGTAAGCCATATTTTTGAAAATATTGAAAAAACAACCAGTCCTTAAGGCGTTTTTCCAGAAAAGTTAATGTGGTATTTAGGTGGGGGCTAAATATTTACATTTACTTGTCGATAAAAGTATGGCTTACTTTTAACGCCTTCAAACCACTAAAAAAAATAATTTGTCGATAAAAACGCCTTCAATCGACAAATTATTTTTTCATATACATTAGTCACCGCTTCAGCTAGGCACTTCATTCGTAGGTGGGGTTGTTTTCTCAGCTATCATCGCCTAGCGTTTTTAAGGCTGGGACGCAATTCTGCGAATAGCACCACAAATTCTAACAGAAATAACACAAAACAAGATAGATGAATGTCCTAAGGAAAATAATCTTTGTAGATAGTCTTGGGCAGGGGCCAATTAGCTATGCTGTGTCTCGGTGAAGGGCCATGGTGTTAAATATGCAATTAAATTTTCTCGAACTTAAACAGCTCTGTCCAAAAAGCTATCTGTTTTTGAAAGTTTAAATAAAAATAATAGGTGCTCTTCCAATATGTGATCTACCGAATGGTTTCTAATCCAATATGTGATCTACCGAGTTGTTTACATTCCAATATGTGATCTACCCATTAACTACCTATTATTTTTCCATTAAACTAGCCCTAACCCTAAACCCTACCCCTAACCCAGTCTTTTTTTTCCCCTAGTAGATGACATGCCATGAATAGTAGATCAATAGAAGATCACAAACATTCGGTAGATCACATATTGGAAAAGCACCGAAATAATATATAGATGTTTTATCTAATATAGGGGCCGGGTTAGCTCAGTCGGTAGAGCGTTCGGCTAGAAATCACAAGGTTCCTAGTTCGATACCGGTCCTCGCCTACTCAGCGGTAAAGTAAGGAGCTGGTGGTAGGTGTGGTGCTCCACCTCAGACGCCAAAACAATCTCCTTGGTCTAGCGCTATTGAAAAGGGGATAGACTCCCTTGCTGACTGGCTGATACCGACTTTAGGACTTACTTAAAAACAGAACCCAAATTATTTATTTTCCCATTAAACTAACCCTAACCCTAAACCCTACCCCTAACCCAGTCTTTTTTTCCCCTAGTAGATGACATGCCATGAATAGTAGATCAATAGAAGATCACAAACCTTCGGTAGATCACATATTGGAAGAGCACCAAAAAATATTTGCCTCTGATCTTTAATGGGTTAATCTGAATCGAACTGCTGTATTTCTATTCGGTACTAATTGAATAGTCGGAGTCCAGCGTTAAGTTGGCGGGCCGGACGAAAACC
>CM042173.1:60785520-60818020 GCA_023376005.1 Doryteuthis pealeii
AACCATACCTTTGATTTTAAAGGTGCCAAATATTAACTCACATACACAATAGAACACTACGTAGAATTATGGAATCTTGCGTTATTCTCACACATCAAACCATCCCCCAAAGACAAGGCTTTTTTAATATATTCCCTTTCTTAGCAACACTTGTACTCAGAAATCATAAAAATCCCCATTCACATAACCATTTTAGACATATACTTCCTAACAAATTTAAATTTCACATTATCCCAATAAACCCTCATACCATTCATATTTTTTACTTAAAAAAGTTGTTTTTTTTAAAATAATTAAATAAACATTTCTATTCTGAAAAAATACTTTACGTTACTAACCGACCATGAACGGGTTAAAACTCTTCTTTTTTGAAAAAGAGAATTTTTCTATTTCTGAATTTGAAATATGTCTTTTTCTTTGAAAAACTGTTACACTTAAGATATACAATCATGACGTTGGCGGAGAAACGCGCAGCGGATGTGCAAATGACGAAGCGATCGCATAGCTTACACGCTTTTTGGAACAACAATTCTTCCGTTTTGAATTTAAATTATTTTCTGCTTCTCTCTCGATGAGTCCGGATTAAAAACAAGCTCTGATGATGATTTTTATAAATCGAAATATTGTTCAATATTAGCTATGAAAATGATATAAAATATTTTCATTTTAACAGTATTGTGTGTTTTCATACCCTTTTTTCACCACCCCCACACATATATATATATATATATATATATATATATATATATATATATATATTAATGTGTATGGTTGGCACTATTATACTTTAAGAAGCGGTAGTAATCCAACGTACAGTGTTATTAGAAGAGTGCTCAATGTCTGTGATAGAGCGTTAATAGATAAATAAATGAATAAATGTTTTAGTTTATATTTATTTACATTGGAACAATTTTGCTACCATTGGTTTCTTGCTGTGTAGCAGTCATCAGGCAACGAAAATGTTTTGAAAATGATGCATGTACACAGCAAGAAACCAATGGTAGCAAAATTGTTCCAATGTAAATAAATATAAACTAAAACATTTATTTATACACACACACAACACACACACACACACACACATATATATATATTATATATATATATTTATGTTGTGTGGTGTGTGTGCCTACGTGCACGCATTATGAGTGACACTACGACCGTACGTACGTATTCACTCACACAAATTTTGTGTCTCAAGGAAATCCCTAGTAACAATTGCGAATACCTCTACACGCATTTGCTGAACATCCGCTCATGCAAAAAATACACACGCCCGCGCACACATATGCACGCAATCAAACACTCACACGTCCGCATTGATCAAACGTTAACATTCATAGAAAATGTATTATGTGTGTGATCAGTTATCCCGTATACATACCTTTATACTGCCAATAAACACTCACATATATTCATAATACCGCCACATACGTACGCATAACATTTCATCCAATCATACACATCCTATGTCTATTGAATTTTCTGAATTTTTTTTGTTGTAATTTTTCGATTTTCCTTGCATTTGTAACATCTTCACCTGACGATTGCTATCGCATGAAACCCAAATGGTCGTGAATGTTCCTTTGTCACCAAATAAATTGATATGTAAAACCTTTATATATTTATTTTAATATATTATATAACAGCTGTATTTTATATTGAGCACTCTACCAATAACACTGCGTTTGGCACACCGTTCCAGTAAAAGCTGAAACAGTGACAATCCACACACTATATATATATATATATATATATAATATATATATATATATATATTATAAAGATATATGTAGAAATAACTTACTTAAGTTTCACCAAAAAAGGATCATCAGGGTTAATTGTAATAAATTAATCAAGATATTAACCTTAACATTACATAGAACAAAAATACGGGAACGATACGGAAATGAATTTTATTAGATCATGAAAAAGATACTGGGTTGATTAGCTTATATTCTGGAAATGGCCATGGGTGATATCAACGAGATACACAACCTACTACAAGACTTAAACCCTGTTGGACTATTTCAATATATAGTTATTTACTAAGCTTAGATTAGATGTGGCACAAGGCCAGAAGTATGGGGCGCCCAGTGAGAATCGAACTCGCTAACAATGGTCTGCGAATCTAGCTTGCTAACCATTACACCGCGTGAGGTGCCCACTATTTCAGTATATAGTTATTTCTTAAGCTTAGCTTAGATATGGCACAATGCCAGAAGTATGGGACACCCAGTGAGAATCGAACTCACTAACAATGGTCTACAAATCTACCTTGCTAACCATTACAACACGTGAAGTGCCCATGTAGTTTTTTACTAAGCTTAGCTTAGATGTGATATTAATAGCCAGAAGTATGAGGCACCCAGTGAGAATCGAACTCACTAACAATGGTCTGCGAATCTAGCTTGCTAACCATTACACCACGTGAGGTGCCCACTATTTCAGTATATAATGTGTTCTGAAGACCACAACTTGAATTTATAAAATCTTCCAAAACAGCGTTGGCTGAACCGGCCAATCAAAACGCTCAAACATGGATGTGATTGCCTATTTAAAGGCGTTGATAAATTGTCGCTCAATTGCTGGTTGGATGTACAGACGAACGGACAAGGATTATACAATTCTTTAACACGGATCAACTGACAAGGATTAAACGGATGCTAGATCGTTTTACTCCAGGAAAGGATCAAACTTTGTGCCACAAGGAATCTCCACTGTAAAATTGATCTCACCTACAGCCTAAAATGGCTACACGAATCGTAACAAACCCTGAAATAAAATTCACGATGGACCACAATTTTAAGGAACAGCCATTTTTAACATCCTACTTAAAAACTTGCATGTGTAAGATTCAAGGGTTATGACAAAGTTATAAATCGTTGAAACAGACACAAAATCCGACAAAGGTTGAGGGACAAAACATTTAATATGGTACAGCACATGAATACACAAAGGATACATAAATTACATAGAAGTGTACATGAAACATACGTAGGTAAAAGTCACTGACAAGATAATATAAAAGTACACATAATATAAAGGTACAGACATGAGACTAAGAATAGTCCATGCTGTATAAATCACTTACAGTGACTAGTAACAGGCGTTGAGGGCCGAAGCCCCAACGAGAAAAGAATGACAATTGTCTAACCCATGTGGGTACCAACGAGGAGAGGTAGAAAAGAGGAAGAGAAATCAAATCAACCGCTTAAATACAAGAGGCCCCTAGCGGGAACCAGCGACATCAAGCGGGCAGACAACTCCTCAGGCAAATGCGAAATTAACCCCTACACATGGCCATATTATCACACTTATTTACCACAAACCCAGAGACACACAACGTTTCCATTTTAAGAGTAACCCCCCCCCCATGAAATAACAAGCCGTCCTTCGGGGGTCCGGTGTGCTTCGCCACTGGACCGTTGTGTTAAATTAATAGCGTCGATCCCAGGGGCTACCCCCCAGGCAATACCTGCCCCTTGACTTAAAGGGACAGGGCTGGGTTTATTGCCCAGCGCCTGAGGCGCCCCCTCTCGAGGGGGAATGCCGACGGGATCGATGCAATTTTTTCCACCTACCACCCATAAGCTTCGGCTTATGGGTGGGCCCACCTAAAAATGACCTTGTGTCAAGCCCTCGTAAGTGGGATGAGCGGCAAATATCACCCCCTCCCTAAAAATACATAATATCCGCCCCTTACGCCCTTACACGTAGAATATAAACCTCTGACTGAATCAATTATGAGAGATTCAGTTTCTCTCTTGAGGTTTCCTTTTCTTATCCATGACCACGTCTTCTGATGTGCAATCTCTCCATGCTGGTTGGTTGGTTGGTTGGTTGGTTTTAAGGCAAGTCCAACCCATTTTTATGCTGAAAATGTTTTTGTTTTATTCATTATTGATGAGTACGGAGTCAGTGGAATGAGGCTGTATAGGACGTTAAGAGTTAAACACTTTTCTATTTAACCTATAGATGGGACCCTAACAGGTTGGGATGTTAAGTTAGCTTAGGTTAAATGTTGTATACCCTTTCTTACTTCTTACTTCTGGTCGTATTTTTTCTGGCCGGCTTTGCTTCTGATCGTCTAACATCTATCTTAGTCTGGTCTCTTCTAAGGTCTGGACTTTCTTGGGGACTTCGGGTCTAGTTTCTGTTAGGGATTTCTCCTTATCAGAAGCCCTGTGTCATTGTTAGTTTTTAGGTAATAAACACAAGACTTCGATTTACTTTGATGTTACTTTATTCTCAATCCCCAACCCAGACATCTGCGCAGTGAGACTTACATCATACGAGCTCGGCTCCTAGTTGCTAACTGACTGAGTTACTTACTATCCTTAAACCGGAAGACAGGGTTTTCTATGCCTTCCGGTTCTCACGATTTATCCCGGAAGCAAAGTGAGAGGAGGTCAAGCGCCGTCACTCACTCTCAAGGCCATCAACTGCAACTAATCGCCATTAATGTTCTATACTACCTTATATAATTATTAGGGATCTAATAATTATGTAACATAAATAAGACGGGAAGAAAATCTATTTTTTAGGTTTGTGTGTATTGGTTTTTTAATGGCAATATCAACCTCGGTGGGTCATTTAATGCTGACAAAGTTTTGAAATAAATTATTCTTAATGGATGATTTTTTTTTTTATTTTTAAAACACATTTTCCTATTTAACCCATACATGGGACCCTAAAATGTACTACCATATACTACTATATATCAAGTTCTCACAGATTATGACATTATTTCTTGGTTGGTTGGTTGGTTGGGTTTTACGGCATGTCAACCTATTGGGTCATTTTATGCCGAAAATGTTTTTGTTTTATTCATTGTTGATGGGTACTCAATTAGTTTTAAACACTTTTTTCTCTATCTAACACATAGATGGGGCTCTAACAGGCACTGTTACTCCGGGTAAGATTTGTGGTCCGCCATAAAAGCCAAATATTATTACTCTTGGCGGGACCTGTTGATATACCAAATATATATGGATATATACAGAAAGCATCATCTTTTGTTTGCAATCACTGCTCCAGAGACTGCCATTCAAGGATCGGTCTGTTCAGCCCACTCACGTAGCTGTAGATAATAAAAAGAATTAAAAAATGGACATTACGCCATCGTCTAAAATAGACTGAAGTTGCCAACCATATGGATATATAGTTTAATTATTACAACGTTTGATATGTTTACTTAAGAGTTATTGCTAAATAGTATATAAATAATAAAGTAAAAAAGTATAGTAATCTTGATTTAACTCTCTCACTCTTTTTTTATTTCTTCTTTCTTCTTCTTCTTCTTCTTCTTCTTCTTTCTTTTGAGTCCCATTTTACACTTTGGTCCTAGACGTGCGGTCGCAGAGGCCCCACCCAATCAATTGGCTGGTCACGTCAAGCCCTAGTACCTATATGATTGTCCCAACCCTATTGCCCATATGGCAAACCCCCAACCCTTTTTATCATATATGTGCTAGTACGTTGTGGCTGAGGGTTTTGGTATGCTGGGTATGACGTTAAACTCTGATGGTGAGGTTCCAATTCTGGAACTCTGAGGAATGTGGAGTACCCATTCATCGCCATTACTCCCAGGTCCACTCTGAGCTGGAGTGGTAGTACCTGTTAGGGTCAAATCTATGGGGTAAATAGAAGAAAAAATGAGTTTAAAATGTTTTTAAAAATGTGTTTTATAAAAGTTGAGTTAAAAAAATTGAGTACCCATCAAGAATGAATGAAACAAAAACGTCTTCGGCATAAAATGACCCAACAGGGGTTGATATGTCGTAAAATCCAACTAGCCAACCCACCCACTTTACAAATTAATATTTTCGTTCACTGTAATTGCTACACTGTTCGTTTACTCTGCTGATCCAACAACAACAACAACAACAACAACAGCAGCAGCAGCAGAAGCAACAACAACAACAGTTGTTTTAGTTTTAAAAATAAAACGGTGACAATGACGATGATGACTCTCTGAAGAAAACGCGCGATAACAAGGAAGTCACGTGATCTCTAGCCAGCACCGGTTCCGGTGGCGTTTTACTTGACTGATAACAATGAACAAGAGTTGCAACGAAAATTCTACTCAAGTTTATAGTGGATCCCCCACTATCAAAAACAAAACAAAAACATGTTGGTACTGCGGACCCCAGGGCTCCACGGAAAAAGTTCTGGGGTTTCGGGAGATAATGTGCCTTTTATTAAAATAAAATATAGCTCAGTCGGTTCCTAGTTCGATACCGGTCCTCGCCAACTCAGCGTATGAGTAGCACAGGGATATGTGCGGTAAAGTAAGGAGCTGATGGTAGGTGTGGCGCTCCACCTCCGATGCTAAAACAATCTACTTGGTCTAGCGCTATTGAAAAGGAGATAGACTCCCTCGCTGACTGGCTGATACCGACTTTAGGCCGCCCCGTCGACTTTACTTACACACACACACACACACACACACAATATATATATATATATATATATATATATATATATATCCACACCCCATCCAAAGCATAGGCCTCCCCGTCTCATTCAAATAAACTAATCCTGCCCATCTCAAACTAAGACATCCCCCCCAAAAAAAAATGATAGATTTAAAAGCGATGTTACTTTGGAAAATTCTCAGTAAGAGTCATGTTCTTGTGATTACCTGAAGATTCCGCAGTAATGCGGTTGAAATAAATTATTGTAATGAAGCAAGTTTAAAGTTTTTTCCTTCATTTATTGAATATATACTTATAAATTTGCTCTGTGACTCTAACAATAAGAGCACACATTGAGCTCTCAAACTGCGACAGGTTGTTTAAAAAAATGTCGTAAGGAAGATTTCTTCTCTGGACTTTTGGATTATATATATATATATATATATAGATGTGTGTGTGTGTGTGTGTGTGTGTTGCGTGTGTGTGTATATATATATATATAGTTTTTTTCCGTAGTTAGGGTCTTTCCATGTGTGGTTTAACCAAGCTGATGCAGGTAGACCATGAGGAGAGCTCAATGTGCCTAATACCAGTGAGTAAAAGGACAGAGCAAGATATTTAGTAAATGAAGAAAAACTCTAAACTTGCTTCATTACAATAATTTATTTCAACCGTATTAATACGGCATCTTCAGGTAATCACAAGAACATGACTCTTACTGAGAATTTCCCAAAGTAACATCTCTTTTAAATCTATCAATTTAGGGGAGGGGGTGTTAGTGTCTTATTTTGGAATGGGTAGGGTTAGTTTCTTTGGATGAGGCGGGGAGGTCTATGTTTTGGATGAGGTGTGGCTTAGATGGGTGCAGATTCCTTGGGGAAATAGTTGTAAGAGTGTATATACAATAACAATAAATTATTGTAATGAAGCAAGTTTAGAGTTTTTCTTCATTTACTAAATATCTTGCTCTGTCCTTTTACTCACTGGTATTAGGCACATTGAGCTCTCCTTATGGTCTACCTGTATATATATATATATATATATATATAT
Source organism: Doryteuthis pealeii (assembly GCA_023376005.1). Classification (NCBI taxonomy): domain Eukaryota; kingdom Metazoa; phylum Mollusca; class Cephalopoda; order Myopsida; family Loliginidae; genus Doryteuthis; species Doryteuthis pealeii. The sequence goes on from CM042173.1 coordinate 60,792,990, forward strand.
ATATATATATATATATATCGCTACCCACGTTACTCTTTTGGTCATGGGAAAATCTGTTTTCGTGTCAAACGAGGAACAATACGTAAATAGATATCTTGTTTCTTTTCTAAGAAAAACAACTCAGTTCATTCGGTGCCCCTGTCCGTTTTGACAAGCAAGCTTGGACATTCTAACCCTGTTCGCAGGGCCGCCGGCTTATTTTCAGCTTTCTTCGCACAATCATACTCACCCCTCGCTTCGTTAATCTGACCATGTCCTACATACCATAGTAGTGTGAAAATGGTTAAATACCCGGGGATATTCCCTATTGAACATGTCCAAGCGGCGTTTAGGGTGGGGGAATAAAGGGGCTTCATTCTCTCAACCGTGTCCTTACCTCCGGAGGTGAAGCAGCGCTAAATAAATAAATAGTTAACAAGCCCGGCGCCATGGTGTGTGAATAAGAGGCGGGTATGTCTGGGTGGGTGGAGTGGCTTTAAAAGTACCCTGACTTTGTGATCAAAATGGTATTACTCAAATTAAAGTTTTAGAAGCTAATGTTTGTAAATAAAGAAATTGAAAAACGAATCGCGTTCCTTCTTTCTTTCTTTCTTTCTTTCTTTCTTGCATGAACCTCTAAAACTTCGATTTGATTCATTGATTGGTTTTTACGACCATATTTTTTTTACCCGTCTAAGATTATTCTATGCCCTGAGGTTAGAGAATCGTGTTCATTGTCCGTTTATTTTTACATTTTTTGTTTAGTTGTTTCTTAAGGTGTTTCTTTTGCACATGGTCCTATCGAATACGAATAATTTTCTAAACAGATTTATTTGACCCATATATCGAACCCTAACTGGTCAGAGTGGACCCAGGAGTAATGGCAACGAAGAGATACTCCACACTCCCCAGATCTCTTCGTTTTAGAGGTTCACACAAGAAAGAAAGAAAGAAAGAAAAAAAGAAAGAAGAAAGAAATAAAACAGAAAAGGTAGCTATATTGTTTTTAAAATAATGAATATGGTGATAAATGTAGGCGAATGAACCAGTAAGAAAACACAAAGAAAATAAAAGATAGAAAGAAACAGGAAAATATTATTATTATTATTATTATTATTATTATTATTAGTAGTAGTAGTAGTAGTAGTAGTAGTATTAGTAGTTGTTGTTGTTGTTGTTTTTCAAATTGTGATTGATGATGATGATGATGATGATGAAAAGTGTAGAATGAACATATTGTAGAGGAAAACACGTGGAAATATTTGAAAAATGAAAGGGAAGAAAGAAAGAAAGAAAGAAAGAAAGAAGAAAGAAAGAGAAAAATAGACTCTAAGTCTAGAGGCGAGAAGAAAATAATAAACAAAGAAAGAAATAACAAAGAAATAAATACAAAGAAGAAGAAGAAGAAGAAGAAGAAGAAGAAGAAGAAGAAGAAGAAGAAGAATTTGGCGGGAAAGAGAAAAAGAAAACGAAAGAAAATAGATCGATTAATGCAAATATGGAAGAAGACTGAAATCTAAAGAAAGTTCTCGTGAAAAGGAGAATGAAATAAAAATGGAAGTAAGAAAGGGAAAAGGCAAGTACTCGTTCGTTGCCATTACACCTAGGTTCACTCTGAACTTTTAGGGTTCAAGGGATGGGTCACATGTATGGGTCATATAAATATGTGTAGAAATTATTCGTATTTAATAGGACCGTGTGCAAAAGAAAATCCCTTAAGAAACAACTACACAAAAAAAGTAAATATGATAGAGGGAGAGGGGAGAGAGAGGGGGAGTGAGAGGGGGCAAAGAGAGAAAGAGATACAGAGAGTCATATATTAAGTAGTATTGTCTAGCTAGAAGAAGAAGAAGAAGAAGAAGAAGAAGAAGAAGAAGAAGAAGAAGAGAAGAAGAAGAAGAAGAAGAAGAAGAAGAAGATTTGATAGATTATTTCATTCTTGTCTTGGATTCATTGTTCCCCCTCCTCAGTATGTTTCTTCTATCTCTCTCCTTTCTTTTTTTTCAATCTTTCTTCTTCTTCTTCTTCTTCTCTTCTTCTTCTTCTTCTTCTTTTCTTCTTCTTCTTCTCACAAAAGTCAACCGTTAACAAAACAACCGATTGTTGAAGCTGACTTCTGTTTGTCTAAATTGTCTCGATTGGCTAAATATACAGAAGAAGAAGAAGAAGAAGAAGAAGAAGAAGAAGAAGAAGAAGACACAGAGATAAGGAGAGAGAATAAGGGACAGAGAAGAAGAAGAAGAAGAAGAAGAAGAAGAAGAAGAAGAGAAGAAGAAAAGAAGAAGACACAGAGGAAGAAGAAGCACAGAGAGAAGGAGAGAGAATAATGGACAGAGAAAGAGAGAGAGAGAAGAAGAAGAAGAAGAAGAAGAAGAAGAAGAAGAAGAAGAAGAAGAAGAAGAAGACACAGAGAGAAGGAGAGAGAATAAATGGACAGAGAAGAGAAAGAAGAAGAAAGAAGAAGAAGAAGAAGAAAAGAAGAAGAAGAAAGAGTGATAAGAGAGAGAATAAATGGACAGAGAAAGAGAGAGAGAGAGAGAGAGAGAAGAAGAAGAAGAAGAAGAAGAAGAAGAAGAAGAAAACAGTGATAAGGAGAGAGAATAATTGGACAGAGAAAGAGAGGGAGAGGAGAGAGAGAGAGAAGAAGAAGAAGAAGAAGAAGAAGAAGAAGAAGAAGAAGAAGAAAGCAACAGCAACAACAAAACAACAATAAGTAAACAAAACACACAGACACACACACACACAGAGACAACGGGAGGGATTACTTATCTGCCAATCCCCAAAATTAGGGGAGAGGAAAAATTGCTAATGGCAGGGGTGATTTTGAATAAACGATACAGTTGCGGTCAACATCATTGTCATAGATTGAGGGGTAAGTAGGTATTGACCTAACCCATAGGCCAAGGGTAGTATGTTACTCTTGTTGCTGAAATCTATTCACTTCAACCAAGAAGAGGATGAACTGGAGATTTGAAATGTATATGGGTTGGGTTAAACTTGCAAATCGGCCGCAAAATTAAAACGGAAACTTTTTTGGTGATCCATTGACAGTTTAACTACAGTGTATGAATGAACATTTTTGCGAATTGGGTTTAGGGGTTTGGGGATTAAGGTTGTTTTTAATTACGTATTACCTGTTAGGGTCCCATCTATGGGTTAAATAGAAAAATGTATTTATAAAAAAATTGTATTATCCATTAAGAATTGATTTATTTCAAAACTTTATCGGCATTAAGTGACCCACTGTGGTTGATATGCCGTAAAACCAAACCAAACCAAACCAAACCAATAATTACGTATTGCTTAAAAACAACAACAAAACCCCCAAATTACTATACATTTAATATTGAATAATATTTTTTTAAACCAAGTTTAATTGAAATCGTACATTGCAATACTAACGCAAACAACAGAGACTAATGTGTCTACCGTTGGATTCAATAATTAATTCAAATGGTTAATTAAATGTATAGTAATTTGGGTTCTTTGTTGGTTTTGTTTTAAGCAATACGTAATTAATAACAACCTTAATCCTCAAACCCCTAAACACAATTCGCAAAAAAGTTCATTCACACACTGTAGTTAAACTGTCATGGATCACCACCAAATAAGTTTCCGTTTTAATTTTGACGACGATTTGCAAGTTTAACCATGGGTTGTTCCATATGTTCATCCCCCCCACAGGTCAACACATTTGACACATACAAAAGTTTCCTTTAGTTTCTTTAACTTTTTGATAAATAAATAAGTAATCTGAACATTAGCTACATAAATGAGAGTAACCTCCTCTTGTCTGCTTCACTTTGAGGAAGCCCTAAATTTTGGTCGGCCATTTTCATTTCAGCGTAAATACTGAAAATACGAATTTGTTCGAATCAATACAACTGCATGTTTTAACACGAAAATATTATAAGATGAGTTCTTAATTGTGCTTGCGCATTATTTGAAATTTTTCCCCGAAAATAAGACCTACCTACAAGATAAGACCTAGCATAACTTTAAACTGACCTCACCCCGAATCTTATATTTTTCCGGGTTATTGACAATATCTTTAAAATTCCTGTCATTGTATACCCCGAGTCGCGACGAGACTTGCAACACTTGTGTCTTTGTTTGTCCTACTAGAAATACTGAGGTTTCTAAATATACGTGTACGTGCCGTGTTTACCCGAAAATAAACCTACCTGCCAGATAAGACCCAGCATGATTTTTAAGGATGATTTTAATATATGCCCACCCTCTTAAAATAAGCCCTAGTTGAGAGCGGCAGACAGACGAAAGAAATAAACATTCTTCACAATCAAAGGATTCGAAATATACGTGTACGTGCCGTGTTTACCCGAAAATAAGACCTACCTGCCAGATAAGACCTAGCATGACTTTTCAGGACGATTTTAATATACCCCCCCTCTTAAAATAAGCCCTAGTTGAGAGCGGCAGACAGACGAAAGAAATAAGCATTCTTCACAATCAAAGGATTCTAAATATACGTGTACGTTCCGTGTTTCCCGAAAATAAGACCTACCTACAAGATAAGACCTAGCATGACTTTTCAGGACGATTTTAATATACCCCCTCTTAAAATAAGCCCTAGTTGAGAGCGGCAGACAGACGAAAGAAATAAACATTCTTCACAATCAAAGGATTCTAAATATACGTGTACGTTCCGTGTTTACCGAAAATAAGACCTACCTGCAGATAAGACCTAGCATGACTTTTCAGGACGATTTTAATATACCCCCTCTTAAAATAAGCCCTAGTTGAGAGCGGCAGACAGACGAAAGAAATAAGCATTCTTTCATCTGAGGATTCAACATATACGTGTACGTGTCGTGTTTCCCCGAAAATAAGACCTACCTACAAGATAAGACCTAGCATAACTTTAAACTGACCTCATCCCGAATCTTACATTTTTCCGGGTTATTGACAATATCTTTAAAATTCCTGTCATTGTATACCCCGAGTCGCGACGAGACTTGCAACTCTTGTGTCTTTGTTTGTCCTACTCGAAATATTTTAAGGATGATTTTGATATAAGGCCATCCCTCTTAAAATAAGCCCTAGTTGAGAGCGGCGGAGAGACGAAAGAAATAAGCATTCTTCACCATCACATTATGCGACGCAAACACCCGTCTTCGTCAATGATCAAGATCACGTACGAGGATGATGATAGGATTATTTTTAATGAATTGTCGTTAATGAGTTTTTGAATAAAAGAACATTAGGTACCACCAAAATACATCACGTGATCAGTCTAGGCCATATTGTTGGAAGAAATGTAAATATTTTTTAACTTTAAAAAAAAACTCACAAAAAGAAATAACGAACATAAAGAGTTTTTACAAAGAAAAAAAAGTTAATTCAAAGATCGAATTATCTGATTGGAGAAAAATTACTCACCGTTATCTTGAAAAAAACTAAAACGGTCCTTTTTTTTACAAGAGGGTCAATTTCTTTATTGATATTATTTTAACAGAATTCTGTATTCATGGTTCTTTTACTAAAAAGCTTTGGCATCGAAACTTATTAAAATCTTCTACTTTAATTATTCAAACTCTTATCTTTATAAAAAAAAAGTAAAAATCTTTTTTTGTCGGTTCACTTTTTCATATTTCATAAAACAAATGGGGAGGGGGGTAGACCCCGTAAAAATATTTTCCTAATATATTTTAGGAAAAAAAACTATTTCAGACATATTTACATCAAAAGGTAAGTAATTATGGACATTTTCGTGAAAATCGGACCATTGATTTTTTCATAGAATTTTAAAAAAACAAACCTCTAGTAATAACTTGTTTTTGGCTACGTTAAATTTCAATTGATTTAACGGTGCAAAAATGTAAACATTGTTTTTCGTCCATAATTTTCATTATTTCCATAAGCTGAAAAAATGTTTAAAAATAATCAGGAGTTTGTTTAATGTTTCTTCTTTCAAATGGACAAAAAAATATTTAAGCTTTATTTTACTTAGAATAATTGGTACACTTATTGAGAGTTTATATAGTCTAGTATTCACTAGAGAGTTTCCAAGGGGGATGTTATCATAAAATAGGAGGGGGATAACTCTCAATTACTTATTACAACTAGTTAAAATTAATAACCAATAGTTATTTGGTAAGCTTAGATGTGGCACAAAGCCAGAAGAATGGAGCTCCCAGTGAGAATTAATGGTTAACGCGTTAAAAGTAAGCCATATTTTTGAAAATATTGAAAAAAACAACCAGTCCTTAAGGCGTGTTTCCAGCAAAGTTAATGTGATATTTAGGGGGGGTAAATATTTACATTTACTTGTCGATAAAAGTATGGCTTACTTTTAACGCCTTCAAACCACTAAAAAAAATAATTGTCGATAAAAACGACAAATTATTTTTTCATATACGTTAGGCACCGCTTCAGCTAGGAACTTCATTCGTTGGTGGGGTTGTTTTTTCAGCTATCATCGCCTAGCGTTTTTAAGACAGGAGGCCGGGACGCAATTCTGCGAATAGCACAGCAACTTCTAACAGAAACAACACAAAACAAGATAGATGAATGTCCTAAGGAAAATAATCTTTGTAGATAGTCTTGAGCAGGGGCCAATTGGTTATGCAGTGTCTCGGTGAAGGGCCATGGTATTAAATATGCAATTAGATTTTCTCGAACTTAAACAGCTCTGTCCAAAAAGCTATCTGTTTTTGAAAGTTTAAATAAAAATAATAGGTGCTCTTCCAATATGTGATCTACCGAATGGTTTCTAATCCAATATGTGATCTATCGAGTTGTTTACATTCCAATATGTGATCTACCCATTAACTACCCATTATTTTCCCATTAAACTAACCCTAACCCTAAACCCTAACCCTAACCCTGTCTTCTTTTTTCCTAATAGATCATATGCCACGAATAGTAGATCAATAGTAGATCACAAACATTCGGTAGATCACAGATTGGAAGAGGACCGAAATAATATATAGATGTTTTATCTAATATTTAATACGTTGGGGGCGCGAAAAAAATCACGTGATTATTAATGGGGTCATGAATGCAAAATAAAAAGGTTTAAGAATCGCTGATCAGTAGGATTCTTCTTTTTTTCAGGGGCACATAGAAATCACGACCTCATTTTCTCAGGGCAAATCTTTGTTTTGGATTGAAGAAAAGATGTACGTATCGTATAAACTTGTGCTATGTCAAGAATTTCCTTTCACGACCTTTCACAGGGAAATTGGGGGCGGGGGGTGGTGTCAAGTGGCTTATTTGGTAGTACTAAGCTCTCCTTCAAAAACACCAATAAGCAGCAACCTATGGCCTGAGCTGAGTTGACCCGACTTGACATGACCTACTTTTTGTCTCATACAAGAGCTCGACCGATGTCAATTAAAAGAGAAGACCCAAGAATAGGGCTCATGTGTGGCAGGGCACGTAAACAAAATTGAACCGTGGGCCTTCTGCAACCTCACAACCGAATTATTGTAAAAATGCCTTTCTTCTGTGAAGAAGTGGCAATCACTATATATATATATATATATATTATATATATATATATATATATATATATATATATATATATTTTCAATCATGTATTATATTTGTTTATATATATATATATATATATATATATATATATATATATATATTTATACGTATATATATATATATATATATATATATACGTATATATTTATACGTATTATATATATATATATATATACGTATATTTATACGTATATTATATATCGTATATATATATATATATGTTATATATAACAAATATAATACATAAATTGAAAATTTATTATATATATATATTCATTTAGTTATAATTAATTAACAAAATTAGGTATGACTTTAATTAAGCACATATTCTCCCACAATTGTCGGCATTCGCCATTTTCAAGCACACTGTTTGACTACTTCATACTGTCGTGCCATAAGTCACCCAAAAAGTGCGATATACATACCAGTTTAAAATGAACGAGAAATTCTGCCCTGTCTATAGCTCTGCTGATGAGGCCCAATGGGCTGAAATGTACATACAGAGATTGACTTTTCTCGATTTGTTTACACTTTACATTTAAACCGATATGCACGCCTAATTCATTTAGTTATAATTAATTAATTAACAAAATTAGGTATGACTTTAATTAAGCACATATTCTCCCACAAATTATCGGCATTCGGCATTTTCAAACACACTTTTTGACTACTTCATATATATATATATATATTATATATATATATATATTATTATATATAGTGAGTCTAATTTTCAATGTATGCATTATATTTGATATATGTGTTATATATATATATATATATATATGGTGAGTCTAAATTTCATGTATATATATATATATATTATATATTATATATATATTATGTGTGTGTGTGTGTGTGTGATTTAGTGTGAAGCATGGGTAAAGTATGAAAATAGATGAGAAACTGAGTTAGATGTTATGTGCTAACTTCCATTTTATTGCATCCAATGTTTCGAGAAAATGATTCCTATAACACTTATATACAAATATGATATATACATTGAAAATTAGACCTCACTAAATATACCAACAAAGAACCACAACGAAATATTATATATATATATATATATATATATATATATATTATTGGGAGATTATGTGCTTAATTGAAGTCGTACCTAATTTTGAAAATTAATTAATTGATAATTAATGAATTAGGCGGGCATACCTATTCAAATGTAAGGCTAAACAAATCGACAAAAATCAACAATTTGTTTAGCCTTACATTTGAATAGGTATGCACGCCTAATTCATTAATTATCAATTAATTAATTTTCAAAATTAGGTACGACTTCAATTGAGCACATAATCTCCCCAAAAATTGTCGGCTAAAAAAATCATATCAAACACATTGTTTGTTTGTTTACTTCTCGTATATATATATATATATATATATATATATATATATATATATATATATATGAGAAGTAAACAAACATACGATGTTTGTGATATGGCTATTTTCAGCCGACAATATTTGGGAGAATATGTGCTTAATTGAAGTCGAACCTAATTTTATGAAAGTTAATTCATTAATAATTAATTAGGCGGGATTTACCTATTTAAATGTAAGGCTAAACAAATCGAGAAAAATCAATCTCTGTGTGTACATTTCGGCCTGCTGATGAGGCCTAATAGGCCGAAATGTACATACAGAGATTGATTTTTCTCGATTTGTTTAGCCTTACATTTAAATAGGTAAATCCCGCCTAATTAATTATTAATGAATTAACTTTCATAAAATTAGGTTCGACTTCAATTAAGCACATATTCTCCCATATATATATATATATATATATATATATATATATATATATAAGGACCTACCTATTAGAACACATTTAAAATATTCAACTTCTGTTCTATTTATTTATCTATTTCCTTTTTTATTTTAAATTTTTTCTTATAATATATATATATATATATATATATATATATATATATATTGTGTGTGTGTGTGTGTGTGTGTGAGAGAGAGAGAGAGAGAGAGAGAGAGAGAGAGAGAGAGAGAGAGAGAAATTGAAAAATAGATAAATAAATGAATAGAAGAACTGTTGAATATTTTTAATGTGTTCTAATGTCTCAGCGTTGTTTGTGGACTCGGTGTTTCTGTTTGTTGTGTAGTCACGTGCCTGTTTTTGGTCTCTTCTACTAAAAACGTCATTTAGGCGGCCCGTCTACAAATAGGAGGAAGGGCCCTATTAACAAATCGATATCCCACTACGATGATTATCATAACAATGATAATGATGATATCGATACATGTATTTGTTTACGTAAATGTCAACCGAGGTAATATGACTCTTTCTTTTCTTTTTTTCATTCATTCATTCATTCCATCATTCATTTTTTTCTTTCTGTTTACCCGTCTATCCATTATTGTCTTTCTATGCACGGTGTCACCCTTTCTTCTTTTCTTTCTTTCTTTCTTTCTTTCTTTCTTATGTAGTATCTTTTTTTGATGAGGTTTATTCTTTCTTTCTTTCTTTCTTTCTTTCTTTCTTTCTTTCTTTCTTACTTGCCTTTCTTCTTTCTTTCTTTCTTTCTTTCTTTCTTTCTTGTGTAGTATCTTTCTTCCTTGCTGTTTATTCTTTCTTTCTTTCTTTCTTCCTTATGTAGTATCTTTTTTGATGAGTTTATTCTTTCTTTCTTTCTTTCTTTGCCTTTCTTCTTTCTTTCTTTCTTTCTTTTCTTTCTTTCTTTCTTCCTTATGTAGTATCTTTCTTCCTTGCTGTTTATTCTTTCTTTCTTTCTTTCCTCTTTCTTTCTCTTTCTTTCTTTCTTTCTTTCTTTCTTCTTACTTTCTTTCTTTCGTAGTATCTTTCTTCCTTGCTGTTTATTCTTTCTTTCTTTCTTTCTTTCTTTCTTTCCTTTCTTCTTTTCTTTCTTTCTTTCTTTCTTTCTTATGTAGTATCTTTTTTCGATGATGTTTATTCTTTCTTTGTTTCTTTCTTTATTTCCTTTCTTCTTTGTTTCTTTCTTTCTTTCTTTCTTTCTTACATAGTATCTTTCTTCCTTGCTGTTTATTCTTTCTTTCTTTCTTTCTTTCTTCCTTACATAGTATCTTTCTTCCTTGCTGTTTTCTTCTTTCTTTCTTTCTTTCTTTTATTCCTTATGTAGTATCTTTTTTCGATGATGTTTATTCTTTCTTTCTTTCTTTCTTTCTTTCTTTCTTTGTCTGTTTTTATTTCTTCCGGTCTTTCTTCATTTTTCTTGTTTTCTCTTTGTCTTTCTTCGGTCTATTTTTCTTTCTTTCTTTCTTTCTTTCTTTTTTCTTTGCTTTTATCTCGTTCGGTCTTCATTATTTTTCTTTATTTTTCTCTTTGTCATTCTTTCTTCTGTCTATTTTCATTTCTTTCTATCTTTCTTTCGTTCGTTCGTTCGTTCGTTCGTTTCTTTTCTGTCTGTTTATATTTCCTTCGGTCTTTCTTCATTTATTTTCTTTCTCTTTGTCATTCTTTCTTCTGTCTATTTTTCTTTCGTTCTTTCTTTCTTCCTTCCTTTCTTCCTTCCTTTCTTTCTTTCTTTCGTTCGTTTCGTTCGTTCGTTCGTTCGTTTGTTTGTTCGTTCGTTTGTTCTATCTTTCTTTGTCTGTTTTTATTTCCTTCGGTCTTTCATTATTTTTTCTTTCTTTCTCTTTGTCATTCTTTCTTTTCTTTCTTTCTCTTTATATTCTTTCTTCTATCTAAGTTTTTCTCTCTTTTTCTCTGTCTTTTAATTTCTGTCAACATCACAGAACTCCTTCCGCGGTGGAGCGTTGGAATGCATCGACTGCACCTCTGTAGAGGGGTAAGACTCCCCCAATGGGGTCACCCGTTGGCCGTGGGTGGCGACCCGTGATGCTTAAGCATAGAACCCAGGTGGATGAGCAGTTCATGACTTGCAATACTCCACTTTGGCCCTATTTTGGGTTAGACGGGCTGTCGGAGAGGCCCACTCCGATCAATCGGCTGGTCAAGTCAAGCCCTAGCACCTATATGATTTTCCCAACCCTATTGCCCTTATGACAAGCCCCAAGCCCATTTTATCATATGGGTGCTTGGAGGCGGTGACTGAGGGTCTACATGTCCTGGGAATGATGTTAAACTCTATCTGATGGCGAGGTTCCAGTTTTGGAGGTTTGGGGAATGTGGAGCACCCCTTCATCACCATTGCTCCCTGGTCCACTCTAACCCAAAGTGATAGTACCTGTTAGGGTCCCATCTATGGGTTGAATAGAAAAACATGAGTTTATAAACAAATTGTATTATCCATTAAGAATTGATTTATTTCAAAACTTTGTCGGCATTAAATGACCCACCGAGGTTGATACGCCGTAAAACAAAACAAAACCAAAACCAAACAGAACTCCTTCATTTTTATTCATTCACACACAACGAGATTCTCTCATTTTCTCGTTTGATGTACCTTAGGTTCCACCAATTTGCCCTGTGAAATTTACCCCCCTATATTTAGCACAATGAATCTTGCATAAAAGTTAATATTATCTTGAAAATTTGTTATCCATTCAAAAGAAGAAGCATTAAACAAACTCCTGGTGATTTTTTAAACATTTCAGCTCACGGAAATAATGAAAATTGTGAACGAAAAACAATGTTTACATTTTTGCACCGTTAAATCAATTGAAATTTAATGTAGCCAAAAACAAGTTATGACTAGAGGCTATAAAATTCTATGAAAAATAAATTAATGGTTCAATTCTCACGAAAATTGCCATATTTGCTTACCTTTTGATGAAAATATGTCTGAAATAGTTTTTTCCTAAATATATATCAGGGGAAATATTTTTACGTGGTCTACTCCCACTATTTTATTTTATGAAATATGAAAAGATGAACGGACAAAAAACGATTTTTACTTTTTTTCTATAAAGATAAGAGTCTGAATAATTATACCAGAAGATTTTTTATAAGTTTCAATGCGAGAGCTGTTTTGTAAAAGAACCATGAGTACAGAATTCTGCTAAAAAATATCAATAAGAAATTGAACCTGTTGTAAAAAAAAGAAAAAAGAAAAAAAAGCAGACTGTTTTACTTATTTTTCAAGATAACGGTGAGTAATTTTTCCCCGGTCGGATTATTCGATCTTTGAATTAACTGTTTTCCTTTGTAGAAAATCTTTATGTTCGTTATTTCTTTTTTGCGAAATTTTAAAAGAAAAAGTTCAAAAATATTTACGTTTCTTCCTTCAATATGGCCTAAACTGATCCCGTTACCTATGAGGAGATTGTTTTTGTGTATGAGGTGGAGCGCCGCACCTACTATCAGCTCCTTACTTTACCGCAAAGACTCCCTGTGCTACTCATAAGCTGAGTTGCTGAGGGCCGCTATCGAACTAGGAACCTTGTGGTTTCTAGCCGAACGTTCTACCGACTGAGATAGTAGGTTTACTCATCTAGGGATAAGCAACACCAGATAATCAGGATTTACATTACATAAATTCTTAAATTGATGTTTGTGTACTCAACTGACCTTTGTGTTTATTCACGAATACCCCACTCTTCATCCCTAACAGCCAGTCGAAGTAAGCAGCCGGTAGGGGGGGGATAGTCCAAGCCTTGCAGCTTTTGTTCTCACTGTTGCATTGCTTTCCAGCCTCAAGGTGTGATCACAGAATGACTCAGTTTAAAATTCGCCTTTCATACAATAGAAATAGAAAGGATATAGTGATACTCGTGTTCCTTAAAAGTACGATCGTTATCATATTGCAACACTCTCTGGTTTAAAAATGAAATCGGCCAAATCGTACAAGATGAAATGCAAAAATGTAAATCCTCATTATCTAGTGTTGCTTATTCCTAGACGAGTAAACCTATTAGAAATATATTATAAATAAATATTTACATAAGTCTATATATATATATATATATATATATATATATATCGAGAAAAAGTTTAGTCTTACATTTAGTCTTACATTAGGTATGCCCGCCTAATTCATTAATTATTAATTAATTAATTTTCAAAATTAGGTACGATTTCAATTAAGCACATATTCTCCCAAAAATTGTCGGCTATAAAAAGCTATATCAAGACACATTGTTTGTTTGTTTACTTCTCATATATATATATATATATATATATATATATATATATATATATATATATGTGTGTGTGTGTGCGTGTGTGTGTGTGTGTATATATAATATATATATATATATATATATATATATATATATAATCAGATCTGTGCGGTAAAGTGGGGAGCTGACGATAAGTGTGGCATTCTAACTCAGCAGAAATAACCTCCCTGGTCTAGCTGATACCAACAATAGGCCACTTCGTCAACTTGACTTTACTTTTTATAGGAAAGATTAGCTTAGATGTGACACTAAATCAATAATGGCTCTCAGTGAGAATCAAAATCACTAGTGTTACATAATTCATGGGTAGCCTATGAATTATGTAAGTAAGTATAGCTAGATTTTTGAATTGAAGTTCGTTGAAAATTCAAATAACGGGGGTGAATGGAAGGTTACTGTCAGCCGTTATAGTTATGATTGGCAGGTAGTGACCTTTACTTGACCCCTCTCCCGAAACCCGCCAATAGAAAGGTGTGTGAAAGGAACAGAAATTAAGTTAATTAAGCTGATTCCGGCTGTAAGCCAGTGGGAGCAGACGTCAAGGATCGTTGCTCTGAATATGCCGACTTCTCACAGCGCGGTTAGAATCATTTTGGGCTGTGAGTTTTAATAAAGTCATTAAAAAAACAATTATTAACAAAGAAATGAGCTGAGACCCATTCCAAAGAAAAAATCAGCCCACCAGAGGAAGGATCAGGCCAGAAAATGGAAGATGGCGACTGACAAAGTAGGTCTTATTTTCGAGAAAAGTTTTTTTCTTATTACTTGCTTAGTAGTATTTTGTTCACACTAGATCAAAGTTTATACACTCTAGCAGTATATGTTTCACTGTAAATCTCTCTTGGAATGTAGTGCATTTTGGGGGTTCTATGCCCTCTAGTAAATGATGATGGGTGAAGGAAGGTGTGAGAAGAGAAGTTAAGTTTGGGTCGTCGCTCTCAAGATGCCGGCCTCTCATCCGCGTCGTTAAATTCTTTTGGGCTGTTTTTTTTGTTTGTTCGTTTTTGTTTTTTTGTTTTTTTTTTTGGGGGGGGGGTTGTAATAAAGTATATAAAAACAAGTGTTGCTGGATTATTAAACACGAGATGAGTAGACACAGCTCGAACAGAGAAAGAAACCAGCCCACCAGAGGAAGGATCAGGCCAGAAAATGGAAGATGACGGCTGACGAAGTAGGTCTTATTTTCGTGAAAAGTTTTTTCCTATTCCTTGCTTGGTAGCATTTTGTTCACACTAGATCAGTTAGTCAGCGGGAGCAGGCTCTAAAGATTGTCGTTCTCAAGATGCCGGCCTCTCATCCGCGCGGTTAAATTCTTTTGGGCTGTTTTTTTTCCCCATCAGAGCAAGGATCAGGCCAGAAAATGGAAGATAGTGACGTAGAAACAAGCAGAAAGTATGAAACCATCATCACCATCTCCTCACTTTCTCCTCTCGCCATTTATATTCACGATACGTAAGGGGTATATAACACTGGTACTGATCTGTTAGCCTAGCCCGTTAACATAAGGCGCACTGTTTAAAAAACAAAAACAAAAACAAAAAAATAAACAAAACAAAAACAAAACGTAGCACAGATGGCGCAGGGTAATTGATTTCCAAGACGAGCTTGTTAACCATTAGACCATGACAATGTGTCCCTTCAAAAAACAAAAGCAAACAAAAACTAAAACAAAACAAAACAAAATTTGTGGATCGAACTCACTACTCTGCTCCCTCAAAAATAATAATAATAATAATAATAATAATAATAATAATAATAATAATAATAAGCATAACTTAGATATGGCACAAGACCGCAAAATATGAGTCACCCAATGTAGATCGAACTCACTACCTTGCTAACCATTACACAATAACGAGGTACACCTAAAATGAAATAAAATAACTTGGCACAAAGCCGCAAAATAATAGTCACCCAGTGAGGATCGAACTCACTATTCCGTAGTAATTGGTTTAAGAGACGATCTTGCTAACCATTACACAATGACGAGGAGCCATGTCAAAAAAAAAAAAAAAAATTAGGTATAACTTAGATATGGCACAAGGCCGCAAATATGAGTCACCCAGTGTAGATCGAACTCACTAGTCTGTAGTTAATTAATTAATTTACGAGACAGGCTTGCTAACCATTACACAATAACGAGGTACCCCCTAAATAAAATAAAATAAAATAAAGTAAACATAACTTGGCACAAAGCCGCAAAATAATAGTCACCCAGTGAGGATCGAACTCAGTATTCCGTAGTAATTGGTTTAAGAGACGATCTTGCTAACCATTACACAATGATGAGGAGCCCTCTCAAAAAAAAAAAATTAGGTATAACTTAGATATGGCACAAGGCCGCAAAGTATGAGTCACCCAGTGTGGATCGAACTCTGCAAACTAAGCATAATTTAGATATGGTACAAGGCCACTAATTATGAGTTACTTAGTGAGGATCGAACTCACGCTTCAGTATTAATTGATTTATAAGACGACTTTGCTAACGATTACACGCTGATATTGTGCCCCACAAAAAACCCCAAAAAACATAACTTAGCTTGCTAACCATTAGACCATGAAAAAATTTTTAAAAAATACATGTATTATTTAGATATGGTACAAGGCCGCTAACTATGAGTCACTTAGTGAGGATCGAACTCACGCTTCAGTATTAATTGATTTATAAGATGACTTTGCAACGAGGCGTGTGGTGGTGTAATGGTTACCGTCGTAGGAAACGGACACGACAAAATGAGTTCAAATCCTAGGCGATGCTGTTTGCATTTCACATAGTGCTAATACCCTTGGGAAAGGTATGAATCCAACTATTCTTACTCCAGCTATGGGTAAATAGTAGGGCGGGCTGGGCTCTTTAACATTGGTTAGACACCCAACTAGGAGAAGTAAAATTCTTAATTCAAACCTGTTGAACTCCGCTTAAGAAATCGACTTTGTCTCACATCCTGCTCGATCGGAGGGCCGGTAAATATATATATATATATATATATATATATATATATATATGACGACGGTGATTTTCGGATGCTGTCGTCCCGGTCCTGCCCTAAAAAACGCTAGGCGGTGCCTGCTGAAAAAGTGAACCATGCTAGTTATGAACCGTGTAGCGGTTTGAAGGCGTTTTTATCGTCAAGTTAATGCGATATGAAAGCGATATTTTACTGCCCCCACCAATTTTTTTTCGACACAAATAATTGTAAAAAAATTGTTTTAAACTGGTGTGTGTGTGTGTGGGGGGGGGTAAAATAACGCTTTCTTATCGCATTAACTTGTCAATAAAAACGCCTTCAAACCGCTAAAAAAGGATATTTGTCGATAAAAACTCCTTCAAACTGCTAAAAAATTTTTTTTTAAGATATTCTACAGAAGGTGGGGTTAAAATATTTACAATTACTAGTCGTATCGATAAAAAAAAAGAGTAAAATATCGCTTTCATATCACATTAACTTGTCGATAAAATAAATCCTTCAAACCGCTACACGGTTCATAACTAGCACGGTTCACTTTTTCAGTAGGCACCGCCTAGCGTATTTTAGGGCAGGAGACCGGACGACAGTATCCGAAAATCACCAAGACGATTTTGCTAACTTTTACACCCTGGAATTGTGCCCCACAAATAAATAAATAAATAAAAATAAAAATAAACATAATTTAGCTTGTTAACCATTAGACCATGACGATGTGTCCCTTAAAAAACAAAAAGAAAAAAAAATACATAACTTAGATAGTCAAGGTCGCAGAGTATGAGTCCCTTAGTGAGGATCGAACTCACAACTCGATAGCAATTGATTCAAAAAGACAACCTTGCTAACCATTACACCATAACAATGTGCGCGTTCAAAAACTAGCATAACTGAGATATGACATAAGGCCGCAAAGTATAAGTCACCTAGTGAGGATCGAACTCAGTACTAAGTAGTAATTAATCCTGCACCACGACGAGGTGTTTCTCCCTTCAAAAAATGATATACGACCTTGTTAACCATTACACTATAACGAGGTCACCTCTCAAAAATAAAAAAATCTAGGTAGATATGGCACAAGGCATGAGTCACCCAGTGAGGATTGAACTCACTACTCCGTAAATAATGAGGTTAAGGTGACAACCTCGCTAACCATTACAGCATGACGAGGTGACTCCATAAGAAACAAAAACGAAGCAAAAATAAGATATAAAACTAAGCATAACTTGAATATGGCACAAGGCGCAAAGTATGAGTCACCCAGTGAGGATCGAACTCACTATTTGGTAGTAATTGATTTACGAGAAGACTTTGCTAAGGCATCATGACGAGATGTCTCCTAAAAAGATTAAAAATAGAAAAATAAGCATAACTTAGATATGACAAAAGGCTGCAGAATAACAGTCACCCAGTGAGGATCGAACTCACTATTCGGTAGTAATTGGTTCATGAAATGGCCTTCCTTACAATGACAAGAAGCTCCCTCAAAATAATAATAATAATCATAACTTAGATATGACACAAACCACATAATATGAGTCACCCAGTGCGGATCGAACTCACTAATCAATAACCAATTTATTTACGAGAGGAGCTTGCTGACCATTACACAATAACGAGGTACCCCTCTAAATAAGATAAAATAGAATAAGCATAACTTGGTACAAAGCCGCAAAATAATAGTCACCCAGTGAGGATGAACTCACTATTCTGTAGTAATTGGTAAAAGAGATGATCCTGCTAACCATTACACAATGACGAGAAGCCAATCAAAAAAAAAAAAAAATTAGGTATAACTTAGATATGGCGCAAAGCCGCAAAGTATGGGTCACTCAGTGTGGATCGAATTCACTACTCTGTAATCAATTGATTTACGAGAGACCTTGCTAATCATTGCACAATAACGAGGTACACCCTAAAAAAAAACTAAGCTTAACTTAGGTATGGCACCAAAGCCGTAAAGTATGAGTCACCCAGTGAGGATCGAACTCACTATTCGGTAGTATTTGGTTTAATAAGACGACTTTGTTAACCATTACACCATGAAGATATTGTTAACCATTACACAATGACGAGGTTCCCCTAAAAAATAAATTAATAACTACACGTAACTTAGATATGGCACAAGACTGCAAAGTATGAGTCACCCAGTGAGGATCGAACTCACTATTCGGTAGTAATTGATTTACGAGGCATTATACCATGACGAGATATCCCACCCTTCCTTCATTAGTAGTGATTTGAATTCAATCTGACTTTGTCGGTGCAATAAACATCAACCAACAAAAACTCACCAAAGCAGAACGCTTTACATTTCGCGTCCGTCGTCGTATCAATATCTACATTTGCATCTCCTGATTCAGGAGAGCTCCGATTTCGGTTTCCATGGTGACGCAACGCCTTGGTCGGCAGTGGTCGACGTCACGCGGTCTGATTCATGCAGTGTACTTTTAGTTACCCCCATTAATGATTTGTGGGGGGGGGGGGGCTTGTTTAGAGAAGGGCGAAATGCAGCTCACCAAGAACAATTGTAACTTTCATAGAGACAGAACCTGTGACTAATGAATAATTAAGACAAATCATTGATATTGATGATAATGAGCCCCTTTGGGGTAGACGCACCCCCTCCCAAGTTTTTTTTTTTCGAAGATAAGACTATACCAGGTTAAGACACGGCAGCCATGGAATTGGAGTTTTTAACTGGAGGCTGGCTATGTTCTTATCTTATTATAATAGAGATTCGATACTGCCGAAAATGAGCCCCCCCCCTCTTTGGGTAGACGCCCCCAAAGGTTTTTTTTTTTCTTTCGAAAATAAACTGGATATTCGATATTGATGATAATGAGCCCTCTTTTTGGTAGACGCCCCCCTAAATTTTTTTTTTCGAAGATAGAGCTATACCAAGTAAAGACACAGCAGCTATGCAACTGGAGTTTTTTTTAAATTGGAGGCTGGATCTGTTTTTATCTTATTATAATAGAGTCGATATTGACGAAAATGAGCCCCCTCTTGGGTAGACGCCTCCCTAAAAAAATTTTCGAAGATAAGACTATACCAAGTAAAGATACGGCAGCCATGCAACTGGTGTTTTTAACTTGAGGCTGGCTATGTTCTTATCTTATTATAATCATCATCATCATCATGTCGTGCAGGCAGCACGGATATCCATGACAATCTCTCGCCAACCTTCCCTATCATTCATCGCCACAGGGAGTTCTTCTTCGCTGCAGCCAGCATCTTTACATAGCTGGTCGATATAGGTCCTTGCTGGGCGGCCCACACTGGCATGTCCATGTGTTGGCTTCCACAGGAGAACATCACTTATGAGTTCATCCTTGCTTCTCCAGCAGTGCCCTGTATGCCTAGTCCGTCTCACTCGGATAGTCTGTGAGATAGGGGGCAGGTGACCATACAGCTGCTCCCTTGTGGGATGCTGTTTCCACGACTTGTTCAGAACTGCTCGCAGCATTCTTGTGCAGCTCCCATCTAGCTTATTCTCGAGGCGCCTCGTTAGGGTCCAGGTAGTGCAGCCATACAGCAGTACTGATATGACTACAGCCTGGAAGAGATGTCGCTTTAGCTTGTTAGTGAGATCAGATTTCCATATGACAGACAATTTGTTTGTGGCCATCCATGCCTTTCCTATTCGTGTGTTAATATCGTTATCTGTGGATGAGATATTACTACCCAGGTATGTGAATTGTTCTACTGGCTTAAGGGGCTTATCGTCTAACGTGGAGATGTCTCCTTTCTTTCTGAAGCTCATGAACTCTGTTTTAGCAGAGTTCACATGCAGGCCGATGCTTTTTTGCTGCCTCCTCCTGGCTATGCAGTAGTGCCTCAGCCTGTGCCGGTGTATCTGCAAGAAGTGCGAGGTCATCAGCATAGTCTGCATCTGTGACTGTTTGTGCAGGATATCTCCTGCTTCTTGCCTTTCTTAGTGTAAAACCTTTTTCTTTTATGGTATCTAATGATGTTCGGAGTACATAGTCTAGGCATATTATAAATATATATGGTGCCACTGTATCACCTTGTAGGACTCCGGCGACGATGTCAAAGAAATCCGTATCGCCATCAGGTGAGCGTACCATTGCTTTAGTATCTTTGTAGAGCATCATTATAGCGACAGTAGTTTCTTTGGGGAGACCATATGCCAGTAGTATTTGTTCCATTTTCTGTCTATGTATAGAATCAAATGCTTTGGAGAAATCTACGAATAGTAATGTTGCCTCCAAATTCTTTGCTCGAACCCCTTCTATGATGCGTCGTACAGTCAGGATTTGAGAGGTTGTGGACCTATTTCTGCGGAAACCATTTTGGTTTTTCCTGAGGACTTTCTCTATCTCGGGTCGGATTCGATTAAGAAGAAGGGCATTATATATCTTAGCTGCAATGGCAGTAAGGGTTATGCCTCTGTAGTTTTTAGCTATTCCTAGGTCTCCTTTTTTGGGGAATGGGACGATGCATCCTTTCGTCCATTTATCTATTCTGTTTTTGCCTATATACTGCGTTGCATAGCCTAAGAAGTATGTCATTGAACTTACCTAACTTCCATACATCGGGGGGTATTTCGTCAAGTCCTGCAGCTTTTCTGCCTTTTAGTTTTTTTAGGACTTCGTTGAGTTCTTCTGTTGAAAAATCCCTAGTTTGATATCTAATTGTCTATCTATGATTTTTTGGATGTCATTTTCTATGATTTTAGGTGGGTTCCCCAGAAGTTTCTGGAAGTGGTCTTTCCATTTCTGAAGTCTATCTTTTTGGCTGGTTGCCTTTAGCTTTGATCTAGTGGTACCTTTCCTACCGCTAATTTCGTTCACTGTTTGCCAGGCTAATCTCGATTGTCTGTCTTCCACTGATTGTCTGATATTATTTATCTTCGATATATTCTATTTGTTCTTTTTTGTATATTTTGGTTAGTTCTATATGGGCTTTCTTAAGGTTGTGTAGATTGGTGTTAGTTGGTTTTATTTTATTGCGTTGGGCTGCTTTTTTTATACCGTTTCTCCTTTGTCTAACTGCTTCAGTCTCCCAAGGAACAGTGTGTTTAGCACTTTGTTTGGTTGGTACGCACTCGGCTGCTGCTTCTAGGTGTGCACTAACAAAGTTTTCGTATTCTTCGTTTGGTGTGAAGCTTTCAGATGACTCCTGGAGGATATTGAATTTATTTCTTACTGCTACAGCGTAGCGATTGCCTATATCGCTGTTAGCAAGTGTCGACCAGTCGTATCGTATGTGTTTACTTGTTTGCTTTTTGTTTCTACGTAGGCTTAATCGTAATTATTATAATAGAGATTCGATATTAACGAAATGAGCCCCCTCTTGGGTAGACGCCCCCTAAAGTTTTTTTTAAAGATAAGACTATACTAAGTAAAGGTATAGCAGCCATAAAACTGGAGTTTTTAACTGGAGGCTGTTATCCAGTTCTTGTCTTATTATGATAGAGATTCGGTATCGGTAACCGAAACTACGTCACTGCTTACGTCACAATAACCCATAAATTGTGTAAGTTAATCATTGAGTATTTATGGTCAAAATCATTAATATTAATACATAGAATATTAACAATGTCTCTACAAAAATCTAAGTTAGATGTTGCCTCAAAACAGCCCATGTTATTAGTGTATTTAAAATCCTGCAATGTCTTTTATATCTTATTATAATGGAGATTGTGTGTTTTTCTGTTTGTAACCGAAACTATATTACTACTCGTCACAATTCCCTTAATTATTTACGTCAAATTCTCCATGATTTCATTCTTTTAAACCTTCAGTTATTAATAAAAATTGTTTTACATTATTAATACTGTTGACCATATCTACGTACTAATAACATGCAATTGTATTTATATATACAACAAAATAGCGGTTTACAGTTTGAACGAGAAGGCTAATTTGCATATTTATATTTAAAATTTTATTTTAATAAATATGTGCTTGGTATTATTGATTTCTAATTGTTTGGTTTTATCTTAAGAAATATAAACAAAAATCTCGTGGATAAATCTTAAAAGAAATTTATTTACAAGAAGAAATAACTGTAATATTATCCTTTACTTCCTATTTTAACTAAATCGTTAAATTAGGAAAATTCACCAATGAAAGAGGGGAGTAATGGAAAATGATGGAATAGTTAGTTTCAAAGTTGTTCTATTTTTCGATTATACCCCCTCTGTTGCAAATCTTTTTATCTGCATTCTTAGTCAGTTTCATTAGCCTTTCTAATTTAATATGATATTTTATTATATCAAAACTTAAATACTTGCACCCGGAGGGTGCATATATTTGCTAGTATTACTAATAAATAAACGTTTACATATGTTACGATTTTATGGGCCATCCTTTAGGCTCCAGGCAATAGCGCTTGTCGAGCAGAAATTCTTTGTTAAAGAATCCTTTGGTTGTTCCTTGATGCTCCTCAGTATTGCAAGTCCTTCGTCAATGATTGCAAATGGACACCTCTCCATATCAGTGATTAAGTAGTCAACCTGCCATGCATTAGGGCTGTTGATTGGCTGAGGTTTAAACCACGTGACCTCGCCTAGTCTATGAATTTAAGCGGTGTATTGTAGTGCACCTTACATATATCAAAATATTCCAACTAAATAATATATGGTGTGGTTAATTTGCATACTGGTTTTAACAAAACCGGGTTTAATAAATAATTACTAACTAATAGTAATTATTTATACGCAATTATGTGCTTTCCATTAATTATTAAATATCTAATAATAATCCTTCATATGGTTTAAAGTATTCTTATCTAATACTAATAATTTGTACACAGTTATGTAGTTTCAAGTATTCTTCTAATACAAATAATTTGCACACAGTTATATTGTTTCTAGTATTCCTATCTAATACAAATGATTTACAATCATTGGGTTTCAAGTATTCCTATCTAATACAAATAATATACGCACAGTTATATTGTTTCAAGTATTCCTAACTAATACTAATAATTTACACTCAGTTATATGGTTTCAAGTATTCCCATCTAATACAAATAATTTACACTCAGTTATATTGTTTCAAGTATTCCTAACTAATACTAATAACAGTTATATGGTTTCAAGTATTCCCATCTAATACAAATAATTTGCAAACAGTTATATGGTTTCACGTATTCCCATCTAATACAAATAATTTGCAAACAGTTATATGGTTTCAAGTATTCCTAACTAATATAAGTATTTTATACAAGTATTTAATTGTATTGCTTCAAGTATTCCTATCTAATCTTCTATTAATAATAGAGATTTGGTCTCTATTTGTTTGTAACCTAAACTACGTCAGTCCTTACATCACATTACCCAAAATCATCAATACATAGAATAAAGAACAACCTTGTTCGAATTAATTTGAATTTAAATGTTAGAAAGAAAACATATTTATTTGAATTTTGACAGGAAAACTATTTCCTATGTCTATTATTTTTTTTTTAAATATAAGATTTCAATGGTCTGTTTACATTTTTTTTTTAACCAAAGAGCGTGTTAAAAATCCTTTTACATACTTTTGGATGTCGATAAAATCGACATAGAATTTTAAAAAATGACTTTTTTTTTTACACTAAAATTAAGATATTCATTCAATTCTAATAAGATTTTTTAAAATTATGTAAAATTGAATGTATTTTTTAAATAAAAAAAAGTCATTATCGTCCGTCGTAAAACAAAAGAAACTCCCACCACTTAGGCAATATCTTTCAAAAATTAATTTTTACACCGCTCGAAGGGAGTTTATGTTTTGCTAGTACAAATAATTTGCACACAATTTTCAAGTATTTTCATCTTATATTAATTTGAGCCATTGATGGAACTCTATTAGATACATCCACACCAAGTGACAATACCACCAATTTTCCCTGTGAAATTTACCCCTCCTATATTTAACACAATGAAACTTGAATAAAGGCTAATATTATCTTGAAAGTTTTTTGTCTATTCGAAAGAAGAAACATTAAACAAACTCTTGATGATTTTTTTTTTAAATTTCAGCTCACGGAAATAATGAAAATTATGAACGAAAAACAATGTTTATATTTTTGCACTGTTAAATCAATTGAAATTTAACGTAGCCAAAACAAGTTATGACTAGAGGCTTTATAAAAAATTCTATGAAAAATCAATTGTTTCCGATTTTCACGAAAATTTCCATAATTACTTAACTTTTGATGAAAATATGTCTGAAATAGTTTTATCCTAAAATATATTAGGGGAAATATTTTTTTACGAGGTCTCCCCCTCCCCACTATTTTATTTTAGGAAATATGAAAAAATGAACCGACAAAAAACAATTTTTACTTTTTTCTATGAAGATAAGTCTGAATAATTATATCAGAAGATTTTTATAAGTTTAAATGCGAGAGTTTTTTTTTTAGTAAAAGAACCATGAATACAGAATTCTGCGAAAAAATATCAATAAAAAAATTGAACCAGTTGTAAAAAAAACGGACTGTTTTAGTTTTTTTTCTCAATATAATAATTTGGTC
>CM042173.1:60823020-60835520 GCA_023376005.1 Doryteuthis pealeii
TTTGAATCTTCCCCCTCCCACCACTCTTCTTCTTCTTCTTCTTCTTCTTCTTCTTCTTCTTCTTCTTTCTTCTTCTTCTTCTTCTTCTTCTTCTTCTTTCTTCTTCTTTTCTTCATTCTCTTCTTCTTCTTCTTCTTCTTTTTCTTCTTCATTCCACATCTTCTTCTTCTTCTTCTTCTTCTTCTCTTCTTCTTCTTCTTCTTCTTCTTCTTCTTCTTGTTCTTCTTTTCTTGTTGTTGTTGTTGTTGTTGTAGTTGTTCTTCTTCTTTTTTCTTCTTTCCACATCTTCTTCTTCTTCTTCTTCTTCTTCTTCTTCTTCTTCTCTTCTTTATTATTATTATTATTATTATTATTATTATTATTATTATTATTTTTTATTCTTATTCTTATTCAACTTGTTTTTCTTGTTCTTGTTCTTCTTCTTCGTTCTTCTTCTTCTTCTTTGTTGTTGTTGTTGTTGTTGTTCTTCTTCTTCTTCTTCTTCTTCTTCTTCTTCTTCTTCTTCTTCTTCGTCAGTATTTTCCAAACCACCGTTGCGTTTCCCTCTAGTTTGTAACTCAACGTTATTTTTTGCCATTTTTTGTTACCCTTTCCTTTTCTCTTTCTCCAAGTCGTTGTCACATAACTTGCTTTCCTATTTGCACATCTTTTTTCTATCTCTATAATTGTTATTTAAAATTTAAACAGAAAACATGCTTATTGTCTTAACAGCAACAGAATAGAATGAGTTAAAAGGGCGTCAAGTCAAAACAAAGAAAAAAGTTTTATTAAAGAAAAAGTCTAGAAATGGCTTTCATTTAAAACAACACACACACATACTTTCAATATCAGAGAGAGAGAGAGAGAGAGAGAGAGAAGGGGGGAGAGAGAGGGGGAGAGGGAGAGACAGAGACAGAGACAGAGACAGAGACAGAGAGACAGAGAAGAGGAATGCCGTTTGTTATGTTCATTTTTCCCTAAATAATTGGTTCCAGTAAATAGGTAATCTATTTCTTATATGTAATTTAACATAAGCATTTAGAAATGTATTTTTAAATTCAAAGTGATGTTATATATTTAAATTAATATTATATATGTGTATACATGCAGTATAAAAATGAAAATGTTGAATAATCTTGTGGTAAACTTTTTAAAAAAATCTTGACATTCCTACTTTTTATTCCCCAAATAATGGGTTCCAGCATGGAGATACATAAAATTTAACTGCAGAATTAGAAAGAACATAGAATTTTACATAAGAATGCAAAGTTTTATCAAAATTGTTCCAAAAATAAAGAAATGGCGCGGAAATTACTAAATTTCTTGTTTTGAATTGATCCGTGATTTGACATTTTTTTTTAACAAAATCATGTCCACTTTTGTTCCCCCAATTTCGGGGCTTTAAATTCTCATGACTTTTGAACCACTGGGGATATTTGCATAATTCAAACAGCTCTGAACTCACCATTATCAGCGTTATTCGGACTATTGTCTTCATCTTCATTGTTATCTGTACAATGAAGATGAGGACAATAGTGATCATCAAGCCTCATCTCAAACATTCTGAGAAATCGTTCTGAACTCCCTTTACAAAGCTCTATATAACTAACTTGATTAAATAACAATAACCTCAAATAAAAAAAATCAACTGGGAATGCTAACTGATATCAGTGCGTTAATCTAGTGTCTTCTTTGCATTTGGGTTGGTGTATATAGAATGTATCATGTTTTTAAATGTTACATGTCTTCAATAAAGAGACTTTATCCTTCTTGCAAGGAGAGTGCCCGTGACATATGAGAGAGAGAGAGAGAGGAGAGAGAGAGAGAGAGAGAGAGAGAGAGAGAGAGAGAGAGAGAGAGAGAGTATACAATAATTTTATGGGGAAAGCAAGAGCAAATAAGACTGAGAAAGTGAGGGAGAATAGGAAAATAACAAAGAGAGGTATATATATATATATTATATATATATATATATATATATATATATATATATATATATATATATATAATATATATATAGAGAGAGAGAGAGAGAGAGGAGGAGGAGGAGGAGAGTATAAAATAATTTTATGGGGAAAGCAAGAGGAAATAAGACAGAGAAAGTGGAAAGAATAGGAAATAAAAAGAGAGAGAGAGGGGAAGAGAATAAGAGAGAGAGAGAGAGAGGGGGGGATGCCGTTTTGTTATGTTTAACGGCATATCAATCCCTTATGGGTTATTCAATACTGAAATTTGATATAAAATAGTATCACACGTTTATATGTGGAGGCACCTAATGTAATGATTACCATCGAAGGGAGATGGACACGGCGAGACGATTTCAAATCCTGGACGAGGCAGTTTGCATTTTAACCCATAGCTGGGGTGAAGGGGTTCATACCTTTCCCAATGGTATTAGTTCGAAAGTGTACGTAATAGCGCGAACTGGAGTTCGAGCTCTCTTACTACGCCAATACGCTACGGGGACTCCCCTTAACCCATAGATTGGACTGGATTCGGATCATGGGGGGGGGGGGCTGGGAATAGTGGCAACGAATGTGTTTACCATATTCCCCAGGTACCCGGAAGTGGAGTCTCACCGCTAGATCTCATATTCAGGTTATCTCATTTGGGTGTGGATAGGGGTCGGGTGGTGAAGGGGAATCTAAACATTGGATGTAGTTTAGTGACATATTCAGGACACCCCCCCCTTTAAGTTTGAGTGGTGGTGGTGGTGGTGGTGGTGGTGGTGTGCGTAGGGAGTCTTACATCTCTACAAGAACTACACAAAAAAGGGGATGCAATAGACGTAATACTGCACTTGTATATTTTTATTCTTGGATCTTTTTTATATTCTTTTAAATGGAAGTTCTTTCTTTCTTTCTTTCTTTCCTTCCTTTTTTCTTTCTTTCTTTTTTCCTTCATTTCTTCTTTCTTTTTTTCTTTTCTTCTTTCCTTCCTTCTTTCTTTCTTTTCTACTTTCCTACTTTCCTCCCTTCCTTCCTTCCTTCTTCTTTCTTTCTTTCTTTCTTTTTCTTTCTTTCTTTCCTTCTTCTTTTCTTTTTTCTTTCTTTCTTTCCTTCCTTCTTTTTCTTCTTTCTTTCTTTCTTACTTTCCTTCCTTCTTTTTCCTTCCTTCGTTCTTTCTTTCTTCTTTCTTTCTTTCTTTCTTTCTTTCTTTCCTTCTTTCTCACTACTAATCGAAACGATACTCTAATTTCCTTTAGTTTTTTCATGAGGTTTCTCTCTTTTTCTCCCCCCCCCCTCTCTCTGTTATTTTCCTATTCTCTCTTACTTTTCTCAGACTTATTTCCACTTGCTTTCCTCCTAAAATTATTTTATACGTACAGGGATTTTACTACTACTACTACTACTACTACTACTACTAATAATAATAATAATAATAATAATAATAATAATAATAATAAGAAGAAGAAGAAGAAGAAGAAGAAGAAGAAGAAGAAGAAGAAGAAGAAGAAAGTGTGAAATAAAATAAATATAAATAAATAAATAATATAATAATAATAATAATAATAATAATAATAATAATAATAATAATAATAATAAGAAGAAGAAGAAGAAGAAGAAGAAGAAGAAGAAAGTAGGAGGAGAGACAAGAAAGAAGTGAGCAGACAAAAGAAAAGAAAGAGAAAGAAAGAAAGAAAGAAAAAACAAACAAAACAAACAAACAAACAAACAAACAAACAGCTAACAACAACAACTACAACAAATGGAAATAAAATAAAAATAAATCGTTTGGACATTCAAGAATTAGAAAGAAAGAAAGAAGAAGAAGAAAGAGAAGGAAGAAAGAAAGGAAGAAAGAAAGAAGAGGAAGAAATACAAAGGAAATAGAAATAAAAGTGGCGAGGGTAAGGGACACGATGACTCTTCTCAGATTTTCTGGGGAGTGTCCCTGTCCCAGGGTAAAAAAAAAAAAGGCGAGAATCTCAGCAGCAGGAAGAATCAGGTTAGTATGACAATGAGTCAGAAGGTTTTTGGATTTGTCAAAGTCGACATGTCGACAAGTGCGTGTTGATGGGCTTCCTCTTGGGGTGGAATACCAGAAGAGGAGGACAGGGAATTTCTGTTTTTTACTTTCTTCTCCTTCAACTCAAACACCATCTTGAATACGTAGGCCTCGCTTCACTCACACAAGAATTTCAAATAAATAAACAAATAAAATATTTTAAGATATAGATAAACTAATTAGATATTAAGGTGAAATGACACGTGTAAACTTCCGTCATCTTTGATATTCTTTCGAGCAAATATATGCACCCCCCTGCTGCAAGTATTTAAGTTTTAATGTTATAATAATAATAATAATAATAATAATAATAATAATAATAGCGAAAATTGATAAGACTCAACTAAATAGTAAATGTAGACTTTGCGGTAATAGAGATGAGACTGTTAACCCTTGTAGCAAACTAGCACAACGAGAATACAAAACTAGACACGACTAGGTTGGGAAGGTGATCCACTGGGAATTATGTAAAAAATTAAATTTTGACCACACAACAAAATGGTATATGCATAAACCAGAATCTGTTCTTGAGAACAAAACGCACAAAATTCTCTGGGACTTTGAGATAAAAACGGATCACCTTATCCCAGCAAGAAGGCCAGACCTAGTGTTGATAAACAAAAAAGAAAGAACTTGTCAACTGGTGGATTTTGCAGTGCCAGCAGATCACAGGGTGAAGTTAAAGGAAAATGAAAAAATTTACAAATATCTGGACCTTGCCAGAGAACTGAAAAAGTTATGGAATATGAAAGTGAAAGTGATACCAATTGTGGTTGGTGCACTTGGAACAGTCCCAGAAGGATTAGAAAAGGGCTTGGAAAGTTTGGATATCAGAGGAAGGATTGAAACCATTCAGAACACTGCACTACTGCAATCTGCCAGAATACTCAGAAGAGTCCTGGAGACCTGAGGAGACTTGCTGTCACTCAGACTCCAGTGAAAGACCATCAGCTAATGCTGATGTGAAAACTCAAAAGGAGTAAAATAATAATAATAATAATAATAATAATAATAATAATAATAAATAATAATAATAATAATAATAATAGGTAATTTATTTAAGTGCGTCCCGGTTTCCTGCCTCAAAAATTGCTTACCGGTGACTATCAAAATAACAACCCCAGCTCGTCGTAATTCTTGTTTATTTATCGTAATTTGTCGTAATTCTTGTTTAGATATGAAGATGGATATATAGTTTGGAATAGACTGAGATAGATAGATAGATAAAACAAACAAAATAAGATAGATAGATATTTTCGACAAGTAAATGTATTTGGGGGCAGGGCAAGACCAACTAGAATTACTAAGGCCAGATGGATAGAGTCTGACGTCACTGCGATATCATCATATCTAGTCCCAAGTTTGTTTCACCCAAAACGAGGCTACACGAGCAACACCGGCTAGATACACACGTGTCTAAAAATAATAGTCAAATAGTCAACGACTTTTTCTTGTAATTATTCAGTCAATTAATTTTATTTTATTTTAATTTATAAACAAAATGCCTTTTAAGGTGTTGTTGTGCCTTTTTGTAATGGAAAACTAAATGAAATGTACCAAAAGTTAGTGTTTTTTCTTTCCCTTATGATAAAATTTTGGATTTACGAAAATACGAGAACATTTTTTACCTACAAAGAAATTCCAAAGTGAGTAAATTTTTTTTGTATTTTTGTATTAATATTTTTGTATTAAAACTAAATAAATTTAATTTAAACTTCAATAATTGAAGTATTTTAAAGTCTTTGTAATTCACAAAATCAAGTTTAAGACATTAAAAGCTCTGTCTTAAGTTAACAATTTTTTTTCACATAAGAGCGTAAAATAAAAAGTTCTGTAAAAACTCATATTTTTAGAAATAAACTCTAAAGAAATTCTCGATATTAATTCATTAAATTCGTAAAGGGATATTTTTATAAACATAAAAGAAATAATTCTGATAATCCTAACAATATTTTTGAATAGTTTTATTCATAAATAAATGAGTCTATTAAATTAAATTGACTATTTTGGTTAGTCTTAAATGCGAGAAAGTAAATATTTGTCTAAATGTCTAATAATCCCACAATTACTTTGATATAAATTTATTCAAATAAAAAAGGGATATTATTATTATTATTGATATTATTATTATTATCGTTATCATTATTATTATTGAACTAAAGTTGGAAAATACTTGACTTTTTTTTTTGGTAAGTAATTGTTTATTTTCATCATAAAAAATCTTTTTTTTATTTATTTACTTTATTTATTTATTTTTTTCCTACTTGGCTTTTTTTTGGGGGGGGGGGGGGGTAAGTCAGGTTAGTTAATTTCATTTATTTAACGAATCTTGAAATATTGAGGACAATTTGCAAATTTAGCCTTTGTTATCATTATTTACTCCTTTTGAGTTTTCACATCAGTGTTAGCTGATGGTCTTTCACTGGAGTCTGAGTGACAGCAAGTCTCCTCAGGTCTCCAGGACTCTTCTGAGTATTCTGGCAGATTGCAGCAGTACAGTGTTCTGGATGGTATCAATCATTATAATTATTGCTATCATTATTATTATTAGTTTTTCACACCAGCTGATGGTATTTCCCTGAAGTTATTATTGTTATCATTGTTATTTAAATTATTATTTATCATAAAAAATACTGATTCTAATAATAATAATAGAAATAATAATGATTCTAATAATGAAGGTTTGGAAAGTTTGGAAATCAGAGGAAGTATTGAAACCATTCAGAACACTGAACTGCTGCAATCTGCCAGAATACTCAGAAGAGTCCTGGAGACCTGAGGAGACTTGCTGTCACTCAGACTCCAGTGAAAGACCATCAGCTAATGCTGATGTGAAAACTCAAAAGGAGTAAATAATAATAATAATAATAATAATAATAATAACAAAAATTATTGATAATAAAATATTCTAATAATTAATTAAATTAATCTTATGTCTTTGTAATTCACAATTGTAATTCAATTGAAATTTAGGATTAAAATTAAAGGATTAAAAAGGATTAAAATCTATCAAAATTTTCAAAATCATTTTATCCAAAAAATAATTATTCATTATTCTAATTCAAAAAATATATAAATGTTAAAAATTCTCTCTTTATTTGTACATAGATTTGTCACTAATAATTTTTTGTTGAATTGGTAAATTATGTTCCTTAAAGATATCAGAACACTCTTCATTTTTCCTAGAATTATAGAAAAATGCTTCATATTGTAGATTTTTTGCTGACAAACTTTTAAGATTTTTACAAGGATTTAAAATAGGTTTTGATTTTTACAATATTTTTAGGTATGTGAACTACATTTTCGACCAGAGGACATAAGAAGAGAAGCATCAGCATTTGATTGAAAAAACAGGGACAGCAATTAAAGTTAAACTTTTTAAAAAAAATCTCTTTGTGATGGCGCAATTCCTAGAATTCTCCCAAACTGTCCTCATATCTATCATCATCAATCACTCTAGAGAGTCACCAGATTCTAAGAAGAATTCGACTGGACAATTCTGCACTTAAAGTGCTTTAAATGGACACAGAACAACAGCAAGCTAATCCCCTAGTATAATTTTTATACTAAAATTAATCATGTCATTTTTATTGATACAAGATGAATCAAGCAAATATTTTTAATTCAATAAAATTTATATATGAGCAGCTAAAATTAATGACACAGAATAAGTTTGATTATTCAACAGAAATGATGATATTTTCTTCATTATTATATAACTGCTCTCCTAAAGGGTATAGATTATTAGAGATGGCAAAAATATAATTTTACCTAGTTATTCGACAATTAAAGAGTAGAACATTATCAACTAATATGAATCCTTTAATTGAGCAACATGATAACAATTTTCTCATGTATATTAAAAACAAATTCAAGTTACTTGTACAGAAAGACACTACAGTATCTTTACTTGTTGATGAAATTCACCTAAAACCTTATTTTGATTATAAGGGTGGTAATATTGTTGGCTTATCTGACAATAGAAATGAAGCTGCAACAAGTGCATTTGCTTTTATGCTTAGTGTATTCTCACCATATAAGGATGTTGTGCATGTTATGCCAACTAATGTCTTAAGCTGAAAATTTATTTAATATTGTTAAACGTATATAATTGGTTTAGAGGAGATAGGCTTTCAAGTATTATCAATCATAACAGATAATAATGCAATAAATAAAAAGGCTATATCTTACTTTTGCAATCCACCAAAGCTTTCGATTGTATATCCACACCCATTTGTTAAGTCTCGGTCTTTTCTTTCTATTTGACTCAGTCCATATATTAAAATGCATTAGAAACAATTGGCTTGGTCAAAAAGATGCAACTAAATGCATGCTCTTTCCAAAATTTTGTCATAATGGAAATCATGAATTAAATAGTATCCTCAAGGCCCATTTTGTACCTTACATGAACTTCANGACAAACTTCATGCCCTGGAATTCTCAGTCAATTTTGAAATATTGTTATAAATTGACCTCAAAAGCTCTTTACCTACTAGTCTTGAAAGGCAAAATGTTAATTTAGTTCTGCAAATTTTCAATGATATAAATCATTCTTTTCTTCATTCAGTAAATCAAAGGAAATTAGCATGCATATAACATTGAATGTATTGGCAGACATGAGCTACTTTTTAATGATTGACACTTGTGATGAAGGTCATAATATTGAAAAAATAGAAAGATGTTTATCTTAAGCTCTACAAATGCCTCTTTTAAAATAAATTTTGTTCTAGAGAAAATGATAACATCATTAATAAGTTAAGCAAAAAAAGAAAACTTCAGACATTCAGCTGAATTTATATCATATAACCTATTTTTCAATAAGTATTATTTGATTTATGTAATTTGTTTGTCTTGTTTATATCTAATTATTGATTGCTTCATTTATTCATAATTCAGTATATATTGTAATTTACAGAATAATCATTAAAATTGAAAAAAAAGCAAAATCAAAACAATGCTGATTAATATTATCTAAACTTGGTTTCAAATTTATATTTAATATATTTATTGTAATCTGTCTGTTTATATATAATATAAATATGTAAAAATACAGAATAATCATTAAAATTGAAAAAAAAAAGCCAAATCAAAACCAATGCTGATTATAATTCATATTTAATATATTTATTTATATTTATTGTAATTGTTGTCTGTTTATATCTATTTATTGATTGTTCATTTATTTCATAATTCAGTGTTCCTGTATTAAGTAATTATCACTTGATAATTACAATATTTGTAAATTTACAAGTAATCATGAAATTTTAAAAAAAAAGCAAATCAAACCATGCTGATTATAATTTACCTAAACTTTATCAAATTTAATTTAGTATATTTATTTATATTTGTTTGTTTGTTTATCTAATAATTGATTGTTCATTTATTCATAATTCAGTTTACAGTTTTTTTAATTAAAATAAAAAAAAAAACATGCAAATCAAAACAATGTTGCTTATCATTTATAAAAAAAAATGTTTTCAATTTTAAAAAAAATATATATTATGAACGAATTTCAGTTATTAAAGTTTTAATGTAATGGTATTTGTTTTTTTTATGTACCTCAACGTTGCCTTTACAAGTTTTTTTAAAATTTAAAATAAAAAAACATGCAAATCAAAACAATGTTTGTTATCATTTATAAAAGTTGTTTTCAATATCTTGAAAAAAAAAAAAACATGCAAATTCAAAACAATGGTTGCCTTATTTTCATTTATAAAAAAATGTTTTCAATTTAAAAAAAATATATATTATGAACGAATTTCAGTTATTAAAGCTTTAATGTAATGGTATTTTGTTTTTTTTATGTACCTCAACGTTGCCTTTACAAGTTTTTTTTAAAATTAAAATAAAAAACATGCAAATCAAAACAATGTTTGTTATCATTTATAAAAGTTGTTTTCAAATTTGAAAATAAATAAAATTATGAACGAATTTCCAGTTATTAAAGTTTAATGAAACATAACCTTGTTTATTTACTGTCTTTACGAGACAACGGTATCTATTTTCGCTTGCTCTAAGTTGGGCCCACTTTTGTGACGTCACACACCCAAAGAACGGGCCTTCTATATCGGTTGGCGCTTCGCTTCATCCCCGGGCTAACTAACTTAGGCTTGGAGGGTTTAGTTGTATCTTATGGTCAAATTCCCTTTCCAAACCCATCTTCTCCCGGGACCCACACAAATGGCAGGAAACTTCAATAATAATTCGGCAGACTCGAGTAGTCAGCCCATTAAAACCCCTTTTAAAATTAAAGTACTCAAATATTTTTTCCCAGACAATCCGTTCTTCAATATGTTGCATATTAATTTTTCAAAAAGAGAATTTCTCCTAAAAAATCCTTTTGCTTTATTACCTTGGCGTGCCTAAGATATTATCACAAGTGGGTTTTTTTTATTTTTCCCCCATTTTTTTTTCCCATGGTGGGCATTACAGGTCTCTTTAAACTTTACACGACCTAGATCTTTGGATTCGTAAAAAGGTGGCAGGCCACCACACCCCTTTTACTTTGCCGGACCTTAACCTACTCTCTTTTCTTATTTATTTTATTTATTTATTATTCTGACATGTTCGTCTTCAACCATAGTTATCACAATCTTTCTTTTAATCTTTTAAAAAACTGAGCATTTAAATTTAATCCACAAAACATGCGAGCCCTATATTTTGTGCGGAGTAAAGGAATTACAGCTGCCATATTTCAGATACGAGGTGTTTTCTCGTATTTTCTTACATATCTGTCAGTTTGCCGTTGTTCTGGTTTGGGAGTGATTTATTCTTCTACTTCATTGTTTACTGAGGATACCCCCTCTACGTAAAAATTACCTTCAGAGGAAGTCACTACAGTTCTCTATAGTAAACTGATTCGCGTGGGGAGACGACTATGTTATGCCCACACTCAAGGTTTCTCACCTATAATCTTCATTATAAATGGAGATTCGTGGTTTGCTCTGTCTGTAACCGAAACTATATGTACCTATTTCAATGTACAATTCCTTTGTTATTTAAACATCACATTCTCCACTGTACTTTATAATATATTAACACCTCGAATTATTAATAAAATTGTTTTACATTCTATCAGACTGTTGACCATATCTCATTCTTATAACATGCAATTGTATTTATATATACACAAAATTAGCGGTTTACAGTGATGAATAGAAGGCTATTTGCCATATTGATCTTCTAAAAATTTGATTTTAAGTAAATATATGCTGTAGTATTAGTTGATTCTATTGGTTTGGTTTTTATCTTATGAATATGAGCAAAATACTCTACGAAAATTTAAAAGAATCCCTCAAAGCAAGAAAATAATAACTGTAATTATTTTATTCTTTACTTCTATTTTAACTAAAAATTAATTAAAATACCAATGAAAGACGCGGGTAAGCGAAAAGGATGAAGATTTAGGTTTCAAAGTTGTTTCTATTTCAATCATACCCCCTCTGTCAAAATCTTTTATCTGTATTCTTATTCAGTTTCATTAGCTTCTAATTAATATGATATTTTATTATAAATTTAACTAAAATACTTGCACCCGGAGGGTGATATATTTGCTAGTGAGTTATTTAATAAATCTAATCTATCTGAGTAAAATAAAATGCAAATAAGGGTAATTTACTTTGGCTTTATTGAATATTATTTGGCTATGCCGTCAGTTAAGGAGACGATTCTTTAATATTTATAGCGGACTGTTCTAGTGGGAGAAACTACGTATGACCAATCACCCAGCCCCTTCTCATCTACTCTATTTATGTGAGAGTAATAAAATGATGAACAAGGTATTTGCTTTATTAAAAAGATATAACTTAACTGTGGTCCAGTAAGGAGACAGTATTGCGAACTCATCCTTCAGTTGCCTCGAGCAGGGTTAGTGAGGGATTGAGAACGCTGCCCTGTTGTTTTATCATATTATTACATGTGTATTTGTATTAGTGGGGAATTCAGTTATAAGTAATTATAGATCGGAGGGAGACGACTATGTTCTTGAATACATCACACCCAATTCTTTCTCACCTATCTGAATATAATAAAATTCGCAAACAAATAATTTACTTTACTTTCGCTTTATTAAATATAAGGATTGCTATGGTCCAGTTAAGGAGACGATTTCTTGAATAATTTATAGCGACTTTTCTAAGTGGGAGACAACTACGTATGACTTCACAACACTCAGTCCCTTCTGTCACTTTATTTATCTGAGCTGTAATAAAAATACGAAAACAGGTATTTGCCCTCATCCCACTGAATGAGGGTGTGACAAAAGCCGAAAGCTCCATGGGTTTTAGGCACAAAAGAAGCATTTGAATCATTGACATTCCCCCTCATGGGGCGGCCTGCAGGCACTCTGAAGCCAACAACCCAGCCCTGCTCCTTTAAATCAAGGGGGCAGGTGTTGTCCTGGGGGACGGCCCCCTGGGACACAACCGAATCTCACTTGTAAGGTCAAGCGGCCGAAACTCATTGGTCCCCCGGTCGAAACCGGAGTTAGATAATGATAATGAGACACATTTACA
>CM042173.1:60845520-60850520 GCA_023376005.1 Doryteuthis pealeii
GATTACTACCGCTTCTTCAAGTATAATAGTGCCAACCATACACATTGATATATATATATATATATATATATATATATATATATACATATATATATTATATATATATATATATATATATATATATATATATATATATCGGTGGTACTTTTGGGGATTCCAACATATTAATATTTTTTTTACAGAATTTCATTTCCCTACGGTTTGGTAATAAATGATACCTATCAATGTATATATATATATATATATATATATATATATATAATATATATGTGTGTGTGTGTGTGTGTGTGTGTGTGTGTGTGTTCAAACTAGACTAATATATTAAAAAGAAAATACATATAACTTACCAGTTGTGTTAGAATTGATATTGTAAGTGATATTGAACCCAGGAGATATTTGTACTAATTGTTATATTGCCGGTTAGATATATATATATATATATATATAATATATATATATATATATATATATATATATATATATATATATATATATATGCGCATAAAGGATTATTTAGAGTGCGGTGGTAAGTAAAAGATCGACAATTAATCTCCAACAAGAGAAGATTAACTGGATTATCTCGGTTTAGACTTTTTTTTTTAAAGCAGGTCTTTAAATAATCTCAAATTATTTTTATTATATTTACATTTCCGCTATTTTAGTCGTGACAGATGTTTTTTAAAGAAAAAAAGCCAACCGAACTAACACTGCTACTCACATCTTCTCTTATTGACCTGATACACTTTACTTTCGATTGGGCCGACAATAACTATTATAACTGATACTAATACAAAACTAGACAATTCACTAAGAGTCTTTCCGCTTAAGACCAATTAAGACTAATGAAACTAATTCTACTGTGAAAATATCACAACCTTTACAACAAAAACAACACTTGCTACTGCTGCTGTTGTTGTTGTTAACTCCATTCGAGTTATTCACACCTGCCGTAGCCGGTGGTTCACTGGAGGCTGAGTGACAGCAAGTCCCTTCAGGTCTCCAGGATTCTTCTAAGTATTCTGCAGTATTCTGGATGGTCTTTCTATTATTATTATTATTATTATTATTATTATTATTATTATTATTATTATTATTTCACTCCATTCGAGTTTTTCACACCTGCCGTAGCCGGTGGTTCACTGGAGGCTGAGTGACAGCAAGTCCCTTCAGGTCTCCAGGATTCTTCTAAGTATTCTGCAGTATTCTGGATGGTCTTTCTATTATTATTATTATTATTATTATTATTATTATTATCTATTTTTTATTTTTTCACTCCATTTGAGTTTTTCATACCTGCCGTAGCCGGTGGTTCACTACAGGCTCAGTGACAGCAAGTCTCTTCAGGTCTCCAGGATTCTAAGTATTCTGCAGTATTCTGGATGGTCTTTCTATTATTATTATTATTATTATTATTATTATTTCACTCCATTCGATTTTTTCACACCTGCCGTAGCCGGTGGTTCACTGGTGGCTGAGTGACAGCAAGTCTTTCAGGTCTCCAGGATTCTACTAAGTATTCTGCAGTATTCTGGATGGTCTTTCTATTATTATTATTTGCTCCTTTTGAGTTTTCACATCAGCTTTAGCTGATGGTTTTTCACTGGAGTCTGAGTGACAGCAAGTCTCCAGGACTCTTCTGAGTATTCTGGCAGATTGCAGCAGTGCAGTGTTCTGAATGGTTTCAACCCTTCCTCTCATTTCCAAACTTTCCAAACCGTTTTCTAATCCTTTTGGGATCGTTCCAAGTGCACCAACCACAATTGGTATCACTTTCACTTTCATATTCCATAACTTTTTCAGTTCTCTGGCAAGATCCAGATATTTGTCCATTTTTTCATTTTCCTTTAGCTTCACCCTGTGATCTGCTGACACAGCAAAATCGACCAGTTGACAAGTTCTTTCTTTTTGTTTATCAACACTAGATCTGGTCTTCTTGCTGGGATAAGGTGATCCGTTTTTATTTCAAAGTCCCAGAGAATTTTGTGCGTTTCGTTCTCAAGAACAGATTCTGGTTTATGCATATACCATTTTGTTGTATGGTTAAAATTTAATTTTTTGCATAACTCCCAGTGGATCACCTTCCCAACCCAGTCGTGTCTAGTTTTGTATTCTCGTTGTGCTAGTTTGCTACATTCGCAGAGTATATGGTTTACAGTCTCACATTCGCAGTATTATTATTATTATTATTATTATTATTATTATTATTATTATTATTATTATTATTTTTCACTCCATTCGAGTTTTTCACACCTGCCGTAGCCGGTGGTTCACTGGAGGCTGAGTGACAGCAAGTCTCCAGGACTCTTCTGAGTATTCCAGCCGATCTCAACAATACTGTAATCTGGATGGTCTCGATTCTTCCTCTGATTTCCAGT
Source organism: Doryteuthis pealeii (assembly GCA_023376005.1). Lineage (NCBI taxonomy): Eukaryota > Metazoa > Mollusca > Cephalopoda > Myopsida > Loliginidae > Doryteuthis > Doryteuthis pealeii. The sequence goes on from CM042173.1 coordinate 60,847,896, forward strand.
TCATCCAGACTCCTTCCCAGACCCTTGGGGATCGTTCCCAGAGCCCCAATTACAATTGGTACGACCTTCACCTTCATGTTCCACAGTTTTCTCAGTTCTCTGGCAAAGTCCAAGTATTTGTCGATCTTTTCGCTTTCTTTCATTTTCACATTGTGATCAGCCAGGACTGCAAAATCCACGAGATGACAAGTCTTCCTCTTCTTGTCAATCAAAACTAGGTCCGGTCTCTTGGCCGGGATTAGGTGATCCGTCTGTACCTCAAAATCCCAGAGAATTTTGTGCGTCTCATTCTCCAGGACAGATTCAGGCTTGTGCATATACCATTTAGTTGAATGGGAAAAATTGAATTTCTTGCACAGTTCCCAGTGGACAGTACTACTACTACCACAACGACGACGGCGAAGGGCAACACGTCGTAATTGTAGCAGACTGATTGGTTCAGCTATGCCCGAAGGATAAAAGCACCAAGATTGATTGATTCTAACGGCATGTAAACCTGTTAATTGTTCTTATTAGAATTGCAGAATAGCGCGCAAGAGATAATATCATTAGAATCGCATTTTTACGTACAAATAGCATTAGGAAATTACCAAAGTAGCCTAACCCTAACTCTAACCCTAACTCTAACCCTTACCCTAACCTTTACCTTAACCCTAGCGTCTCAAAGGTTTCGGGTATTTCCGTAAAATGTAATGCTTTTTATACGTAATCTAATTATATTATCTCTTGCGCGTTATTCGGCATTAGTGCCGTTTTATTGGTTATTTTATGGCTAGAACCCCATTAATTGTACGTTCATAATTACGTTTTTTCAGTTGTCTGAAGAGTTTTTGTTTTTATTTATTCATTTATTGTCTTTTGCTCACAGTCTGGTACGACTGTAGACCAGTGGTTCTCAACTAGGGGCCATGTGGCCTCCAGGGACCATATAAAATATTTTGGGCCCAGGCAAGCAAAAATATTTAATCATAAAAATACAATAGGATTTTAAAACATCAAATAGCTCTGGCAGGTGGTCCACCTTAGTAAAAAAAAAAAAAAGGTATCAAAGGGGGCCATGGGTGAAAAAGGTTGACAACCACCGCTGTAGAGATTAATGAAAGCTAGGTACCACCAATTTTCCCTGTGAAATTTACCCCCCCCCTCATATTTAACACAATGAAACTTGCATAAAGGTTAATATTATCTTGAAAATTTTGTCTAGTGGTGAGAGAACAACAAAGACAGTAACATTTTCAATCAAATTCTTAATGGTATAGTTGATTCACAATAAAACATTTTTCAAAACCTACCTATCTTATTTTTTAAAGGTATTACAATTTACTGAACACCGAAGAAAGTTCAAGAGTGGCGAGATATCAACAAAGAAAATAACACTTTCAATAAAATTCCTAATGATAAAAAAAGTAAAGGAGTAGTGGCCTATTGTCGGTACCAGCCGGACAATGAGGGAGTCTATCCCCCTTTTCGCTGGCGCTAGACAAGGGAGATTGTTTTTGCTTTGCTGGGAGCGCCACACCTATCGTCAGCCCTACTATTTACCCATAACTGGAAGGAGAGTAAATGGATTCATACCTTTCCAAAGTATATTAGCACTATGTGAAATGCAAACAGCTTCGTCCAGGATTTGAACTCGGGTCGACGAATCCATTTCCTATGACACTAACCATTACACCACGTTCAAGAGTCCCTTAGAGAGTTCACTAAGGTCATAACTTTGGCCCGAAGGAGATACGTTATTAAGAAAAATAAGAATTTTATCATTTGAACTTTCTCTGAAAATTCAAAAAGCAAACCACTTGCCAAAGAAGATAGGTTGGTAAATTATCGAAATGTTCAATATAACACTTTATATATATATATATATATATATATATATATATATATATATATATATATATATATATATATATAAACAAAAAAAAACGACGAAAAAGATGAAAAAGAAACCTTTGGCTTTCCTCCATAATTGACGATGTTCAATTTCGAGGTTAGCCATAGAAAAAAAAATCTTTTTAACTCTTTTTTCGAAAGAGTTCCACTCCACTTAAACTCAATCATATCTTTCCTTATGATAGAGCAATTTCTTCTCGCTTTTGGCCTTAAACACTGGGATGATTCCCCGTGAAAGAATGAATTGAACTTTTGTTGGACCTCTGTCAGTCAGTTGAGCACTCGTCTAGGAATCACAAGCTTCCTGGTTCGATATCGATCCCCGCCAACTCATCGCATTAGCAGCACAGATTTGGTAATCTGATTTGTTCTGTAAAGTGGAAGGCTGACGATAAGTGTGGCGCTCCCACTTCAGCAAAAACGATCTCCCTGGTTTAGCACTAGTGAAAAGGAGATAGACTCCCTCGTTAACCCTGATGATTCTCATGGTAAAATACGAGTAGGTTATCTGTATTTATATACAGGGATGCTGATAGGTACGCATCCTGAGTCTCTGACGCATAAAAATCTAAGAGCAGGCAGTAAAATCATATCCATGCGTCCCAGTGTTTTTCGTTTTTCTTCCCTCACCATTTCAAGCTAAGTGTAAATACATTTCAATAGTTTCTTAGAAACGAATTACACAGAATAGTTTACAAGTTAGGAGTTAGACGGCTTTAGTTGTTTCCCCAG
>CM042173.1:60853020-60865520 GCA_023376005.1 Doryteuthis pealeii
CATACACACATACGCGCGCGCACATATACATACATACACACACACACACACACACACACACAGAGTATACAACACAGAGCTGATAGCTGTTTATATGCCGGTTATATCGGTTAGTCACGTGCTTCCTAACTTTCTGTAGTGAACACCACGTGGACAACTTTGACTTCAGATTTTCTTTTTTTTCGACATTTGTTTATAATATTGCCTCCCAAAATAAAACGCCAATATTTCTTTTTTTTAAAACTTGCATCTTAATATTACTTATGATAATTATTCCAATAATAAGTGGCTGAAGAAGACGATTTATTATTTCAAATTTTGATTTATCTATTTCAAACAATAAAACTTTGTGCACTTTCTTTCTCTTTCTCTTTTTTTTTATTTTATATTTATTTATTTTTTCTTTTCTAGGTCAAAATTCCCATTCGGGATGGTCGGATAAACAAACGAATATTTCGGCTGTTAGAAATTATGGTAGACTGTAAATTCAGGAGCGTAATTTTTTTACTATAGTCTACTGGACAGATGTTAGTAGAATATTAAATGAAGTCCAATATGTATGTATTTTTAATTTCTAAACTGGGAGTAATACTTTTAATAAAAATCAAACTCTAAGGAAAAGATCTTACGTTAATTCATTTAAGTGTTTAAAAAATTAAAGGACAGCATTAATTGATGTTGTTTGTTACGTAGTGATTCAGTTATACACATTTTTTTTACCTCAGAACTGCAAAAGTGGACTTTTTTTATTTAAAAAAAAAAATTTTTAATTGTTACTCTGAAATAGAAATATCGTTAAATACTCGGTAAAATTACCAGCGAATAGTAATTTTCAGTTTATTTCAGTGTAGGACTTGATAAATTTATATAATTTCAATACCCTTAAAATAACAATGCTGGGGTGTAAAAAAAAAAAGAGTGTATAACTGAATCACTACGCAATTCAGTCTACCGTTTGAAATTATAACAATTTTTCAACACTCATAAATTGTAGATAAGAATTTTATTTTTAGATATTTTATTTATTTATTTATTCATTTATTTTATTTGAGTAAAAGAAAAGCCTAATTTAAAAGGCGAATACATTGATACCATGTGTTAACATTAACAATAACAAAAATATTGGGTCGACGAACTTGTTTTGTTATTGTTTACAACACAAAATAAAACCGCGTATTTGTGTACGTACGTGTTTATTGACTGATCAAAAATAAATAATTCAATTTTGAAAATTAAGTTAATATTTAAAATATAACATAAAATTAAGAGTTAGCAATAAATAAATATGTCACAAAAAATTGGAGTTTTTTTTGTTTTTTTTTAGGGGGGTGATATTTTTTCGTTAGTCAAAAAATGTTGACCCACATTGTAAATAATAAAAATAAAAGGAAATGAATTTCATTCACCTTGAAATTAAGGTTTAAATTTAAAATTACCTGTTTGACGCTTTTTTCTGTAGTATTTTTTTTTTTTCATTTTCGTTTTTTTTTAATTATTTAAAAAAAATCTTTTTTATTGCTTGGTAAAAGTGTTACGAATTGGGTCAAAACTTTTAACAACGAAGCAGTGTTCATCTCTCTTTTTCTACCTAAATAAATAATCTATTTTTAAAAACATGTTTAATTTTAATTTTTAAAAAAAAAATTTTGAATGATTTTAGAAAAATCTAATTTTAGCAAAATAAAATTTTGTAAATTCTAATTTTGTAAAAAAAAAAAAAAAAAAACAACAAAAAGCTCTAATCTTTGTAAAAAAAAATCTAATTTTTGATAAAAAAAAATCTAATTTTTGATAAAAAAAATATAATTTTTGTAAAAGAATAAATATAATTTTTGTAAAAAATTTTTTTTTAATTTATTAAAAAAAACAAACAATAAATCATTTTTAAAAAATCCTAGTTTTTGTAAAAAAATCATTTTTTTTATTCAAAATTTTGTAAAGAAAATAATTTAGCTTTTGTAAAAAAAAAAATCTATATTTTTGTAAAATAATAAATGTAATTTTCATAAAAAAGATTTCAAATTTTGTAAAAATTAAAAAGTTTTTCTTCCATTTTTGTAAAAATAACCTAGCTTTTGTTTAAAGATCTAATTTTTGTAAAAAAATAAAATCTAACTTTTGCAAAATCAAAAATCTACCTTTTGTAAAAAAAAAAAAAAGAAAAATAATATGTTTTTTTTGTAATATATATATATATATATATATATATATATATATATAATTTTTTATCTATAACGTAAGATTAAGAATATTCTAATGTCTAGCTATCACTAATTGTGGCGTCATAATAGATATATTTTACAAAACTAATTTAATTGAAAAAATATAAAAAATCAGGGAATTATCGACATTGTGTCACATCCGACCCGTAGTGAAGGTTGTTTGACTAATTGGTTGGTTAGATTTTATGGCACGTCAACCCATGTTTGGTTATTTCATGCCTAAGACATTTTGTTTCATTCATTGTTGATGTTTTTGTTTTTTTTAATTTTTCAAACTCAATTTTTTTTAAAACACATGTTTTAAAACTCTTTTTTTTTCTATCTAACCCATAGATAGGATCCTAACAGGTACTCCCACTCTGAGTTAGAGTGGACCTGGGAGTAATGGTGATGAAGGGGTACTCCACACTTTCCAGAGCTCCAAAATTGGAACTTCAGCATTAGATGCAACTTACCACCATACCCAGGACACAAGAAAAGTACTTTAGACGAATTTGTTCATTATTTTTTATATTGTTTTTTTTTTCTTTAAAAAATTATGATTTGATGATTGAGAAAAGTATCATAGAAAGATTGTGACCACACAAGAGAAATTTACAGGGAGTGAGATCTACATAGATTATTGACAGCACACAACAGATAGATAGATAAATAGATAGATAGATAGATAGATAGATATGAACAAAGAGAGACTGACAGATAGATAGATAGATGGGTGGATTATGAACAGACTAAGATAGATAGATAGATAAATAGATAGATAGATAGATAGATATGAACAGAGACAGACAGACAGACAGACAGATAGATAGATATGAACAGAGACAGATAGATAGATAGATAGATAGATAGATAGATAGAAGATATGAACAGACAGACAGACAGACAGATAGATAGATAGATATGAACAGACTGAGACAGACAGATAGATAGATAGATATGAACAGACTGAAACAGACAGACAGACAGACAGATAGATAGATAGATAGAGATAGATAGATAGATAGATTGAGAAATAGAGAGATAGTTTAGATATGAACAGCGATATACAGAGAGATAGATAGATAGATATGAACATATCGAGACAGATAACGATATATATACATATATACATATACACACACACACACACACACACACACACACACACACATATATATATATATATATATATATATATATATATATATATGTGTGTGAAAGACTGATATAGATTGATAGATAGATAAATATGAACAGACTGAGTCTTAGGTGTGTTTCAGCTTAAATTCTATAAGAAACCAACCCAATATTTTGAGCCTCAACTGTTATCAATGCATGATATTTTGGGTGAAGATAAGAGAGAGGTCAGAAACCCCAAAAAACAGCTCCCTGCCTGTGCAGGCACATAATACTACCTGATGGGGACAGGGGGGGGGGCAAGAGGACTTAATATGATTGGCTTTTAAGTGAGTGTTCTGCTTCAAATATCAGAGTTTTGATATTAAAGTAATTTACTAGTACTAGCAAATATATGCACCCTCCGGGTGCAAGTATTTTAATTAAATAAAATATCATATTAAATTAGAAAGGCTAATGAAACTGAATAAGAATGTAGATAAAAAGATTTTGAACAGAGGAGGTATGATTGAAAAATAGAACAACTTTGAAACTAACTCTTCCATCATTTTCCGTTACTCCCGTCTTTGATTGGTAAATTTTCCTAATTAAACTGTTTAGTTAAAATAGGAAGTAAAGAATAATATTACAGTTATTTCTTCTTGTTAAGGAATTTCTTTTAAGATTTATTGAAGAGATTTTTGCTTATATTCAATAAGATAAAACCAAACAATTAGAAATCAATAATACTAAGCACATATTTATTAAAATCAGATTTTTAATATCAATATGCAAATTAGCCTTCCCATTCACACTGTAAACTGCTATTTTGTTGTATATATAAATACAATTGTATGTTATTAGTATGTAGATATTACAAACAGTATTATTAATGTAAAACAATTTTATTAATAATTGAGGTTTAAATATAAATAAAATCATGGAGAATGTGATGTAAATAACTAAGGGAATTGTTACCTGCATAGTGATATAGTTTCGGTTACAGACAGAAAAACACACAATCTCCATTATAATAAGATTTAGACTGGTTGCTTTACCAAGGCTAAAGAACCCAGTCTGCCCTATTATTTACCCATAGCTGCTGAGGGAAGGGCATGGATTCATGCCTTTGCCATGGGCATTAGTATGAAGTGAAATGCAAACAACAGTATGTAATTACCCAATACTTTTACAAAGAGCAGGATGTGACACAAGGTCAAATTTTTAAGTGGAGTAGCTCAGTTAGTAGAGCGTTCGGCTAGAAACCACAAGGTTCCTAGTTCGATACCAGCCCTCACCAACTCAGCGTATGAGTAGCACAGGGATCTGTGTGGTAAAGTAAGGACCTGATGGTAGGTGTGGTGCTCCACCTCGGACACAAATAACAATCTCCTTGGTCTAGCACTAGTGAAAAGGGGATAATTAGGCAACCAGTCTAGAAGAAGGAAAACTCTGAATTCAAACCTGTTAAACTCCGTTTAAGAAATCGACCTTGTGTCACATCCTGCTTGTGTGGAGGGGTTGGTAAATATATATATACCAAAATAATCCAATACCACTTAGAGGCTGAACTTGCACAAAGGTGTCAAAATTAGAGTGACCCAGAAAAAACAGAACCCACAAATTTTGTAATAAAACTGTTAATTTTAACTAGGGAGGTTTAGGGTTAGGCTTAGGGGTTAGGGTTAGGGTTGGGGCTTAGGGTTAGTTTAATGGGAAAATGAATAAATAATTTGGTTTCTGTTTTTTCTGGGTCACCCTGTATACCAGTGACCCAGAAAAAACAGAACCCACAAATTTTGTAATAAAACTGTTAATTTTAACTAGGGGGGTTTAGGGTTAGGCTTAGGGGTTAGGCTTGGGCTTAGGGGTTAGGGTTAGGGTTGAGGTTTAAGGTTAGTTTAATGGGAAAATAAAATAATAGATAATTTGGGTTCTGTTTTTTCTCGGTCAACCTAATTTTGATACCTTTGTGCAAGTTCAGCACACTTAGATTCACTATCACTAAAGATTGCTTTTCGTGCAAAAATAATGAGGATTTTATTCATATTCTTGAAGATATTCATAAATCAAAATCTGAATGCATCATTGATGGTGTCCATGATTAAAACATAAACAAATGAATTATGGAAGACCAAAACAATCAATGGATTGTAAGGCTAAAATTTTTTTATCCTCTCCTCTACCCAGGCAACACTTGGTAGCTGCTTCTAGTACTTATATAAAAGACAGTTGGTGTGTGTATGTATGTATGTCTGGAGGAAACTATGAAAATAAACGATAAAATAAATATATATACACATTCACTATCACCAAAGTTTGCTTTTCATGCAAAAATAATGAGGATTTTATTCATATTCTTGAAGATATTTATAAATCAAAATCTGAACACACCATTGGTGGTGTCCATGATTAAAACATAAACAAATCAATTATGGAAGACCAAAACAATCAATGGATCTGCAAGACTAACTTTTATAATAGTGAAATTTATTGTGTACAGAGCTCAGGTGCACCACAATTCATCAAAGTCTTATGTCTAGTACACATAATAATGTATTAGTGTCAGGAACATGAACAGTTTACAGTAATAATATGCATGTATGTGTGCGCATATGTGCTTATATGTGTGTGGAGAGGGGTATCAGGTATAGTGTTGGTGGCCTACAGGAAACATGGAGGCTTTGAAAGATGCAGTGTTTCGGCAGCCTACAACAAATGCGGGCAGCTTATTCCATGCCTCGGCAATTCTGAGCGTGAAAAAATGTTTCCGAAAGTCATGTGAGCAATGCTGTTTTCTGACTTTGTAGGCATGCCCACGTGTGTTAGAAACATGGAGATCAAAAAGGTGCTCAAGGTTTATATCCAGGCAATGCTGGGTAGCTGCTTCTTGTTTACAATAAAGTTATCTGTTGAGATATATAGATACTTAACATTGAGGATCTAGTTAAAGTAAGCCATATTTTTGAAAATATTGAAAAAAAAAAAACAACTAGCGCTTAAGGCGTTTTTCCCGAAAAGTTAATGCAATATTTTACCCCCTCCAGTCTTTTTTTGACAAGTAATGTAAATATTTTAACTCTCCCCCACTTTAAAATATTTTAAGGGGGGAGGACTAAATATTTACATTTACTTGTCGATAAAAATATGGCTTACTTTTAACGCCTTCAAACCACTAAAAAAGAAACGCCTTCAGTCGACAAATTATTTTTTCATATACAGTAGGCACCGCTTCAGCTAGGGACTTCATTCGTAGGTAGGGTTGTTTTGTTAGCTATCACCGCCAAGCGTTTTAAGGCAGAAAGCCGGGGCGCAATTCTGCAAATAGCGCAAAAAAAAATTGAGTTTGAAAAAAAAAGTTGAATCTCCATCAATAATGAATAAAACAAAACCTCTTCGGCATAAACCATAAAATAACCCAACAAGAGTTGACATGCCGTATAAACTAACCAACCACCCAGTCTAATCATCGCGCCACATGAAGGAAGAGAGTTTTAAAATAAATTTTATTTCAAAACTTTCAGAATTTTATAATGCATCAGTTATTTTATTTAATTTTAATTCAATTTAAATTTAAATTTAAATTTAATTTAATTTATTTTATTTAATAAAGTTATTTTATTTAATAAAATAACTGATGCATTATAAAATTCATTAATTGATAAATCAACACTGAAAATTTCATTAAAATCGGATAATTCCCTGATTTTTGGTATTTTTTTTTTTGTTTATTTTTTTCAATCGGGAGGGTTAAATTTATTTTGTAAAATACGGATGTGACGTCATGTTTGGCAGTATCTACTGAACAAACAACGTTGCTTTAAAAAAACATCAATGGGTAACTTTACTACTACTACTACTACAATAGCAGCTACGACTACTACTACAATCGCGACCACCTGACTCTTTGAAGTCATTGGCGCAGCGTATTTATGAAAGCAACGATTTATTTAATTATTTTACGACACAAGTTTATGGCGGTAAAATGATGCTGATATCTGTTTACGCGTTTTAAGATATCAGTATGACTTTGGGCTTTTTTTTAAATGGCTCGCTGAAGCAGCAAAATTGTGTGTTTTGTTGAGAGTAGAAAATAGATAAATAAAACACGATAAAATAAGATAAAATAAAATAAGATAAAATAAGATAAAATTAGATAAATTAAATAAAATTAGATAAAATTAAATAGAATTAAATTAAAAAATAAATAAATTAAATTAAATTAAATTAAATTAAACAAATAAATAAATAAATTTCGACCTCATGAAAAATGCAGTTTGTTTTTTTCCTCGAGACGACCCGAGATCCCGTCGGATTCTCGTTGTAACAGCAAGCAACACATTACGTTTGTTCATCATAGGGGAGGAGTGAAGGGTTTATTTAACTGCTATTTCATAGTTTATGTCCGCTGCAACGAGAATTAGATGTTATTTATTTATTCATTTATTTAAAGTAATATTCAGTGCGAATGTGGGTGCACAATATATAAATAAATAAATAAATGATGATGATGATGATGTTGATGATGATGATGGACCTGAGGAGACTTGTTGTCACTCAGATTCCAGTGAAAGACTATCAGCTAAGGCTGGTGTGAAAAACTCACAAGGTGTGAAATAATAATAATAATAATAATAATAATAATAATAATAATAATAATAATAATAATAATAATAATATAGAGATACCCAAATTTGTCGGCTGCTAGCTTTTTAAAAACTAATTAAAATTAATTAAATCTATTATTTAAGGTCAAACTTTTGCCTAAAATGATAAGTAGTAACATAATGACGATCATTAAAAAAAAGAAAAATATCATTACATATGCAGTTTATTTTTAATAGATTTAAATAATAATTAAATAATAATTGAATAATAATGATGATGATGATGATGATGATGATATCCTGGAGTCCTGAGAAGAAGAAGAAGAAGAAGAAGAAGAAGAAGAAGAAGAAGAAGAAGAAGAAGAAGATCATCATCATCATCATCATCATCATCATCATCATCTTTTCAGCTACTATATTAGGTATTTATTTTATTTCCATTGAATATTTATATTCTTTCCCCAATTCAAACCAATTTTGCCTTAAAAGAGTTATATCATTAGTTATATCATTTAGTTGTAAATTGTAGAGGAAACCGCTTTATTCTCTCTCTCTCTCTCTCTCTCTCTCTCTCTCTCTCTCTCTCTCTCTCTCTCTCTCTCTCTCTCTCTAAGAACATTTTAAATGCCGCTAGATCACCGAAGTTAAGCAGCGATATACTTAATTGGGTGACCACTTTAGCAAACGCCGGTTGTGTAATCAACCTGGGTCCTTCGTTTATCAAAATGAATTAATTCGGCATCAAATGACCCGAAAGAGTGTTGATATGCCGTAAAAAAACACAACCAAACAAGCAATGAACGTTTTAAATGTATTGCTACAATTAAAAAAAATGAATGAATGAATGAATGAATGAACCTCGTTATTATTTGCCGGGTTTTTTGTGGGGAGGCGTAGCGTAAGAGTTTCATACGTATAAAACATTATTAGAATTTTAGAAACATTTAGAAAAGAAAAAAAGCCAGTTAATATCAATTATCTATTTTAAATAACTTAACGCACAGTATGAAACCAGAAAAAAAGCGAAAAGACTTGCGGTTAAAATTATCTTTCTAATATTTTAATTTTTTACCATAATGATTTTTATGGTACTGATGTACAATAGCGTGCAAGAATCGCATTTTACCTATAAATAGCATTAGATGTCGGAAACACCCGAAATAGACTAACGCTAACATTAACACTAACCCTAAACCTCACACTAACCCTAACTCTAATCCTAACCCTAACACTAAACCTAACTCTTACTCTAGCGTCTCAAATGTTTCCATGAAATCTAATGCTTTTTATACGTAATCAAATGTTATTATCTCTTGCGCGCTATTCTGCATGAGTACCATTTTCATTTTATTTTATCTAAATTTATTTACTTTGTAATAAAAATTAATAGAAGCATTTTTTTTTTTTTTTTTACGTAGGTAGACCGTAATTTTATTTTCTGGTATCTAAATAAATATCTAATATGATATTAGATATTAGATATTAGTAATATCTATTGTAACTTCAAAGGGTAAAAGGTAGGTACCACCAATATTTTTTTAGGCAATATTCAAGGAAGAAATTTTTTTAGGCAATATTGAATGAAGAAACCTAAATATTTATGAACTTTTTTTTTAAATATTGAAAAAAAAAAAAAAAAAAATGAACATAAAGATTTGTTACAAAGAAAAACTGTTAATTCAAAGATCAAATTATCCGATTGGGAAAAATACTCACCGTTATCTTGAAAAATAAGTAAAACAGTCCATTTTTTTTACAACAGAGTAAATTTCTTTATTGATATTTTTTTTTTTTTTAGCAGAATTATGTATTCATGGTTCTTTTACTAAAAAGGTCCCGCATGGAAACTTATAAAAATCTTCTGATATAATTATTCAGACTCTTATCTTTAAAGAAAAAAAGTAAAAATCGGTTTTTGTCGGTTCATTTTTTCATATTTCATAAAATAAAATAGGGGAGAGTGGGAGACCTCATAAAAAAATACTTCCCCTAATATATTTTAGGAAAAACCTATTTCAAACATATTTTCATCAAAAGGTAAGTAATTATTGAAATTTTCGTGAAAATCGGACCATTAATTGATTTTTCATAGATGTTTATTTATGAATACATTATTTTTTATCAACTAGTGTAATTTGTTTGTTTTTTTGTTTTTTTCGCTAATTACTCGCTAAAGACCGATTACTTTTTAACTAGTTTTCCTCAGCATCTTTCTCAAATTCCCCACAGATTCAAACACTGCTGTGGTCTCGACATTTACAGTATCCTGTATCTTTCCTAGAATCTAATTCATCCCATCTCAAGTCTAGTAGTTCTGGCACTGTTCCAAGTGGGCCAACCTTATGAACACGACCCTAATCTTTATGTTTCACAGCTTCCTTGGTTTCCCGTGGGTGGGAGCAACGCCCTATTGTTGTCGTCTGCTAGCCAACCACCGTAAACCTAGATGAACTTTCGTCTTGAAAATATAACAAACGTTATTGCGGTCAAAATGTTTTAAATTAGGTTTACCCGCAATTTTAGGTTCTTCGTGTTATATTAAGCGGAGAGAAGAAAGTGTATGGTGGTAGCAAAGGAAAAACAAACAGGGCTGAAGGTTTCAATAAATTGTATTGAGGAAAGGTAGTTACCACCAATTTGCCCCGTGAAATTTTCTCCCCCCTATATTTAACACTATGAATCTTGCATAAAGGTTAATATTATCTTGAAAATTTTTTATCCATTCGAAAGAAGAAACATTAAACAAACTCATGATGATTTAAAACAATTTTTTCAGCCAACGGAAATAATGAAAATCATTAACGAAAAACAATGTTTACATTTTTGCACCGTTAAATCAATTGAAAATTTAACGTAGCCAAAAATAAGTTAAGACTAGAGGATTTTTTAAAAATTCTATGAAAAATCAATTAATGGTCCGATTTTCACGAAATCTTCCAGAATTACTTAGCTTTTTATGAAAATATGTCTGAAATAATATTTTCCTAAAATATATTAGGGATTTTTTTTTTAAGTGGTTTACCCCCACCCCCTATTTTATTTTATGAAATATGAAAAAATAAACCGACAAAAAACGATTTTTACTTTTTTCTATAAAGATACGAGTCTGAATAATTATATCAGAAGATTTTTATAAGTTTCAATGCCAGATGTTTTTTAGTAAAAGAACCATGAATACATAATTCTGCTAAAAAAATATAAATAAAGAAACTGATCGTGTTGTAAAAAAACGGACTGTCTTACTTATTTTTCAATATAAGTGTGAGTAATTTTTCCTCAATCGGATAATTTGATCTTTGAATTAACCGTTTTTCTTTGTAACAACTCTTTATATTCGTTATTTCTTTTTTGCGAGATTTAAAAAAAGAAGTTGAAAAATACTTAGGTTTCTTACTTCAATATGGCCTAAACTGGTCACGTGACCTATTTTGGTGGTACCTAAGGATAGGAAAAGGTCGTAAACTCTCGCAGTGTCACTAGTGATATTTACAGAGTGGGTGGAAACCCCAATCTTGGTAGTATAATATAGACCTCCGACTATAGAACTTTTATAAAAATAAAAGAATATGAAAAAATTATAATACTCTTGTTCCTTAATTTTACGACCATTATCATCTTGCAACACCCTCTAGTTATAAATGAGACCGTCCAAATCATCCAAGATGAAATTCAAAAATGTAAATCCTGATTATTTGGTGTTGCTTGTCCGCCAAATTCTTATTTATTAATAGTAACGTCACCTTAGCTAAATATTGGACCATCCCGCTTTTGTTATAAAGAAAGGGAAGAAAAGGGACATGCTACATAGATATAACAAGAAAGAAATAAAGAAAAAAGAAAGAAAGAAAAAGAAAAAGAGTAAGGGAAATATAGGGTGATGGGGTGAACGCGCGGAATCGATAACGCTAATCTGTTTCAATCGAACATAATGAAAAGAAAGAAAGAAAAAAAAGAAAGAAAGAAAGAAAGAAAAAGAGTAAGAGAGTTAAATCACGATAATCATTTTTCTTTTTTACATATTGAACTCTTGCAATAGCTCTTAAGCGAGCATATCAAACGTTGTAATAACTAAATTTCCAAACTGTGGTATATCCACAGGTTCTGCTAGTAAAAAACAACATGTAAACGCGGTATTTTTAACTGAAAAATGCCGCGTTATCTTTGATAATAAAGCCTTTAAAAACGTCTATTAATAGATAGCTAAATAAGTAGATTAGTTTAGTTTAGTTTAGTTTGTTTTGTTTTACGGCATATCAACCTCAGTGGGTCATTTAATACCGACAAAGTTTTGAAATAAATTCGTTCTTAATGGATACACAATTTTTTTATTAATACATTTTTCTATTTAACCCATAGATGGGACCCTAATAGGTACTACCACTCCGGGTCAGAGTAGACCAGGAAGCAATGATGATGAAGGGGTACTCCACATTCCCCAAACCTCCAAAACTGGAACCTCACCATCAGATAGAGTTTACCGTCATTCCCAGGACATGTAGACCCGCAGCCACCGCCTTCTAGCACCCATATGATAAAAAGGGTTGGGGCTTGCCATAAGGGCAATAGGGTTGGG
>CM042173.1:60870520-60875520 GCA_023376005.1 Doryteuthis pealeii
TTTATAGAAACAAATAAAAATCGTTTTTTGTCGTTTCATCTTTTCATATTTCATAAAAATAGGGGGGGGGTAGACCTCGTAAAAAAATTTCCCCCTGATATATTTTAGGAAAAAACTATTTCAGACATATTTTCATCAAATGGTAAATAATTATGGAAATTTTCATGTATATCAGACCATTAATTGATTTATAATAGGTTTTTTTTAAAGCTTCTAGTCATAACTTGTTTTTGGCTACGTTAAATTTCAATTGATTTAACGGTGCAAAAATGAAAACATTGTTTTTCGTTTACAATTTTCATTATTTCTGTAAGCTGAAAAAATTGTTTCAAATCATCAGGAGCTTGTTTAATGTTTCTTCTTTCGAATGGAAAACATTTTTTCAAGATAATATTAACTTTTATGCAAGTTTCACTGTATTAAATATAGGGGGGGGGGCAATTTCACAGGGAAAATTGGTGGTGTCTACTGACCACAACGCCTGGTAAGTTGTTTGTACATTAGCGACGTCCAATCTGACGTGTAACATTTACCCCACCCTCCTATATTTGAGCATGTAGTCATAACTTGTTTTTGGCTACGTTAAATTTATTTGACTTAATGATGCGAAAATGTAAACATTGTTTTCGTTCATAATTTTCATTATTTCCGAAAACTGAATTTTTAAACAGAATCATCAGGAGTTTTTTTTTTTTAATGTTTCTTCTTTTGAATGGACGAAAATTTTTCAAGATAATATTAACTTTTATGCAAGATTCATTGTGTTAAATATAGGGGGGGGGGGTATTTCACAGGGCAAATTGGAGGTACTTAATGAATAAAGCAGAGTTTACGAGCAAACACAACAATTAACCGAAAATAATAAAAAAAATTTTTAATTAATTTATTAAAGAATATGAAAAAATTAAAAATTAAAAGAATAAAAATGAAAAAATGAGAAAAATAAATAAAAACAAAAATAAAAATAAGAAATAAGAAAATAATTAAAAATAATTAAAGTAATTAAAAAAATAAATAAATAAAAAGTAATTAAATAAATAAAACAAAAAAAACGTTACAACGTCAAAAAAAATATGAATAAAATTAAAAGAATAATTTTTTTTTAAAAATAAGGAAGATAGATAGAAATTAAAATAAGAAATAATTAAAATAATTAAATAATTAAATAATTTTTAAAAATAAATAAAAACTAGATAAATAGATTAATTTAAAAAAAAACGTTACAACGTCGACTTCTACATCAAGAGTAAATTCATCTTTTTGGAATACTTTATTTTTCTATTTTCTTCACAGAAGATATAGAACTTATTCATTTCGAACTGTGAACGACCAGTATATCGTTAAAAAATCAGAAACGTTTTTACCAAAGGAGCAATGACCTAAAACCGTATAAGTAAACAAATAATGTATATATTATGTTACTAAAGTCAGAAGTAAGTATAAAGTGAATATTGTTTTGCATTGGTTTGTGGATTTTGTAAATAATAAATATAAATTATGATCGTACCTTTCTAAAGAAAAATGTATTTCATTTTTGAGTAAGAAACATTAAAAAACAACTTATATTTTTAAGGTCTGTTGTTTTTGATGTTAACATTTAAAAGACGACTGGATACGTATTTTAGTATTAAAGATTTTTTTTTTTAATGACACTGAAAGGGAAATAAAATCTATAAAAATTAAATTTATTGAAAAATATATTCTTTTATGTAAAAATTGATTTTATTTATTCTGATATTAGAATACACTTTAAAAAATTAATGAAATTTACGTCTATCGACACGTGGTAATACTAAATAAATACACAATGCTTCTTTCGGGGTTTCTGTTTTTTGTTTTTGTTTTGTTTTTTTTTCTTTTCTTAATAATAATAACAACAACAATAATAAACTTTAGAAATTTTTTTTCAAAGTCCTAAAAATGCGGTAATTAAATGAATGGGAATTAAGAATTTTTTTGTTGTGTGTGTGTGTTTTATGACAATAACAACAATAATAGTAAACTTTTGAAATATTTTAAAATTTTTTAACTTTTAAAATATTTTTTTCTTCAAAGTCCTAAAATTGGTTAATTAAATAGGCATTTTTACAAACTAATTAAAATATTAAATATTTCAAAAGTTTTAAAAAATTATTTTTTAAAGAAATATTTAAAAAATTATTTTTTTAAACTTTTGAAATATTTTTTTTAAGTCCGAAAAAATGGTAATTAAATAGGCATTTTCACAAATTAATTAAACATTTTTTTTTTAATTTGTTATATATATAAAATAATGATAAAATTTACGTCTATCGACACGTGGTAACATACAAAAATACACACAATGGTTCTTTCAGGGTTTGTGTATTTTGTTTTGTTCTTTGTTTTTTGTGGGATTTTTTGTCGTTTTCTTTTCTTAATAACAATAACAACAATAATAATAAACTTTTGAAATATTTTTTTGAAATAATTTTTTTCAAAGTCCTAAAAAAATGGTAATCAAATAGGTATTTTCACAAACTAATTAAAAGTTAAAATTATTTTTGTTTGATTATTTTTAAATAACAATAACAACAATAATAATAAACTTTGAAATATTTTTTTTTTTTTTTTTTTTCAAAGTACTGAAAAAAATTTTTTTTTCAAAGTCTTTAAAAAATGGTAATTAAATAAGCATTTTCACAAACTAATTAAAAAGTTAAAAATACTTTTAAAAAATAGTTTTGTTTTTGTTGTGATCAAATATTAACGGAAAGGTTTTGTCACGTGACCAAGCACACTTTCCCTACGTGTCAACACTTGAAAAAAAAATCAAGGAAACAAGACAAGAAATATCAGAATAAAAATTAAAAAAAAAAAATTTTCCTTCGTTTAAAAATCGACCTTAGGGTCACAGCTTGTCCCTGGAGTCATGCATACATTTTTCAGTGTATGTTTTAATTAATTTAACAGAGCAATTAGCGCATTTCTGTTAATTTGTCCGTTTTGGGACACTGAGTGTTTTCGTTTATAATTTTCATTATTTCCGTAAGCTGATTTATTTATTTATTTAATGTTTCTTCTTTTTAATGGTCCAAAAACTTAGATGATAATATTAACCTTTATTCAGGTTTAATTGTGTTAAATATAGTGGGGGGGGGGGTAATTTTACACATCGAATTGGAGGTCTCTTTTGGATAACTGTTTGTTTGGTGTTTTGTTTTGTTGATATTTGTGCTGAGTTGTGGATTGTTTTGATATACGACACGGTGAGTAATAGGGACCTCCAATCTGACCTGTCAAATTTACCCCCACGCCCATATTTAACGCAACGAAACTTGCATAAAGGTTAATATCTTTAAAGTTTTTTGTTCATTCAAAAGAAGAAACTTTTTTTTTAATGTTCCGCTTAGGGAAATAATGAAAATTATGAACAAAAACAATGTTTACATTTTCGCACCATTAAATCAATTGAAATTTAACGTAGCCAAAAACAAGTTACGACTAGAAGCTTTTTTTAAAAAATTCTATGAAAAATCAATTAATGGTCCGATTTTCACGAAAATTTCCATAATTACTAGGTACCACCAAAATAGGTCACATTATAAATTTAGACCATATTGAAGGAAGAAACGTAAATATTTTTGAACTTTTTTTTATATAAATCTCGCATAAAAGAAAAAACGAACATAAAGAGAGTTCGATCCTTACTGGATGCCATATACTTGTGACCTTGTGTCAAATCATACGCGTAAGATAGTATCAATAAAGAAACTGACCCTGTTGTAAAAAAAAAAAAAAACGGACTGTTTTTCATATTTTTCAAGATAACGGTGAGTAATTTTTCCCCAATCAGAATTTGATCTTTGAAATAACTGTTTTTCTTTGTAACAACTCTTTATGTTCGTTATATTATTTATTTATTTATTTTGCAAGATTAAAAAAAAGTTCAAAAATATTTACGTTTCCTCTGAGTTGTGGTTTTGTTTTGATATTCTTATACGGTGAGTAAAGTCGAGTGTCCATCTTCAACAAAACATAACAAACAAAAAAATGATTTACCCTACGCGTATAATTTGACACAAGGTCACAAGTATGGGGCATCCAGTGAGGATCGAACTCTCTTTTCAATAGTAATGGATCTGCGAGACTAACTTGCTAACCATTAGACCACGACAGGGTCCCCTTAAAATCAACTATCCTACGCGTAGAATTTGACACAAGGTCACAAGTATGGGGCATCCAGTGAGGATCGAACTCTCTTTTCAATTGTAACGGATCTGCGAGACTAGCTTGCTATCATTACACCACAACGGGACCTTCTTAAAATCAACTATACCACGCGTAGGATTTAACAGAAGGTTACAAGATATAGGGATCCAGTGAGGATCGATCTCTCTTTTCAGTAATAACGGATCTGCGAGAATAGCTTGCTAACCATTACACCACGACGTGACGCCTAGAGGGTGTGAATCTTCAATAAGAAACTTGAAACTGAAACGTTTATCAGCAAATTAAATAAATAAACCAACGTGTTTCGTTGAATTGAATATTATCAACATCATTTTCGGGTTTACGCAAACTCGTGGAAGAAACCGATTACCCTGTAATGGGCACCACCAATTTTCCCTGTGACCCCGCCCCCCATATTTAACACAAGGAAACTAGCATAAAGGTTAATATTATCTTAAATTTTTTTTTTTGCCCATTCGAAAGAAGAAACATTAAACAAACCCCTGATGATTTAAAAAATTGTCAACTTACGGAAATAATGAAAATTATGAACAAAAACAATGTTTACATTTTCACACCGTTAAATCAATTGAAATTTAACGTAGCCAAAAACAAGTTATGAGTAGAGGCTTTTAAAAAAATTCTATGAAAAATCAATTAATGGTCCGATTTTCACGAAAATGTCCTTAATTACTTACACTTTGATGAAAATATGTCTGAAATAGTTTTTTCCTAAAATATATTGGGAAAATACATTTTTTTACGAGGTCTACCCCTCCCTATTTTATTTTATGAAATATGAACCGACA
>CM042173.1:60880520-60983020 GCA_023376005.1 Doryteuthis pealeii
ACAGTTTTAAAAGTCGTTTTTTCTATTTAACCCATAGATGATACCCTATCAGGTACTATCACTCTGGGTCAGAGTGGACCTGGAGTAATGGCAATGAATCGGTATTCCACACTTCCCAGAACTCCAGAATTGCAAATTCATCACTAGATGCAGTTTATAATAATAATAATAATAATAATAATAATAATAGCACTTCATTTGAATAGTTCTGGGGTGAATATATAGTGAACTTTGAAATATCCCATCATACAGGTAAAAAAAATACCAAGAAAATTTGGTACAACCGTGGGGAAAATTTTGCAGGCAAAGAGTTAAGAAACATGTCTGGTCTGAATTGGGTGATCAATTTGTATCTACGAGGGTAATCCAAAAAACAAGGTCTCCAAAGCGCTGGAAACGCAGGGAAACTGTTCGTGTGGCTATTAACAACACTATTGCGCAGTGTATGCGCCTGTCCATGTGCGCATCTGTCCCTGTGCGCGACTCGCGATACGCTCAGTCTTGGCTTTGAAATCGTTTGGTTGCTTGCTTGCTTGCTTGGTTGGATTTTATGGCACGTCAACCTATTTGGGTCATTTCATAGCGAAGACGTTTTTGTTTTATTCATTCTTGATGGATACTCAGTTTGTTTTTTCGGACCATATGACCTTTAGGCACCCCTTTTGCTATCTCGATTCATAAGTACATTTTTTCATTTACACCGTCAACATCCAGTTGTTTGTTAGGGTTAGGGGCTAGTTTTATAAATTAAAAAAAACTCTAAAAATCGTCTGTTAACAAACAACCGGATGTTGACGATGTAAATGAAAAAATGTACTTATGAATCGAGATCGCAAAAGGGGTGCCTAAAGGTCATATGGTCCGTTTTTTCAAACATATTTGTTTCTATTTAACCCATATTTAATCAACCCTAACAAGTACTACCACTCCGGATAAGAGTGACCTGGGAGCAAATGTGAAGATCTGCTAAACTGGAACCTCACCATCTGATAGAGTTTAACGTCATACCCAGGACATGAAGACCCTCAGTCACCACCTTCTAGCATATATATGATAAAAAGGGTTGGGGTTGCCATAAGAGCAATAGGGTCAGGACAATCATATAGGTGATAGGGTTTGATGTGACCAGCTGATTGATCGGAAGGAACCTCTCCGAAAGACAATCTAGCCTAAGTAAGGACCAAAGTGGAATGTTGGATGTCATGGGCTGTTCAGCCACCAGGATTCCATCCTTGAGCATCACGGGTCGCCGCCCACGACCAACAGATGATCCCATTGGAGGAATTTTACCCCTCTGTAGAGGTGCAGTCGGTATATCCTAAATCCTAGCTTCTGATGGAACTACCGCCAAATGTGAATTTCACGCACTTATTTGGTTCTTGAACACAAAAGGCATTAAACCGATTGAAATTCATCGTCAATTAACGTAAGTGTATGTGCGACTCGTGCATGGATGTCAAAAACATCCACAAGTGGTGTAACGAGTTTGCAACGACGATGAGGTTCAACGCTTCCTTTAAATGATGTGAACATCATTGACAATAAAGAATAAACGTTTCTGTGTTTCTAAATATTTTGGAGACCTTACCTTATTTTACGCGAATTTTCACATTAGTAGTAACTAATGGTCTGAACTACAGGTCTCCTCAGTTCTCCAGAATGTATTCCAGCCAATTTATGGTCCTTTTTTGCTGGGTACCATATATTTTCCCACATTAAAAGGTACGCATTTAAATTCGGATGAAGAAGACTCAACAAACAAATGAAGATACAAACATATATTCGTTAAAATACAACTTGCAAATTTAATGGCGTTGCAGTCAAACTTATCTTCTGATAAGACTGATTAAACGTCTTGGCCGAAACGTTGTGCAGATAACAATAAAGATGTGGACAATAGTCCGAATAATCCAAATAATCTAAATTATCAAGCCTCATCTAAAAAATTCAGAGAATCGTTTTGGTTTATCCATTATTGATTGGTATTCAATTAAAAAAAATCTCTACGGGGGTTTTACATTTTAATTTTTCGGTTGGAATGGTTTGATTTTACGGCACGTCAACTTTTGTTGGGTTATTTTATGCCGAAGACGTTTCGTTTTATTTATTCTTGATGAGTTTATACCGAAGAAATTTTGTTTTGTATTATTTGGATTATTCCGACGATTTTTTTTTTCATGAATATTAGTATATTACATCCATAAAAATTAGTATTACATTCATAAAAAATGTGTATATTATATTCACGAAAAGGAAGTGTAATTACATTCATGAAAATTAGTATATTCCATTTGTTAGGTGGAGCTCTCTAAGTAGTTTAACTAACGAGAAGAGAGCCCCTTAAAGCTTAAAAATAAAAAAAACATTTCTAATAATAATCAAATTAACTTAAATATCAATTTAATATGTGTAATATTTCAAATCACAAGAAAAAAAAATTGTCCTCATCTTTATTATATGTATAGATAACAATAAAGATGAGGACAATAGTCCGAATAATCCAAATAATACAAATTATCAAGCCTCATCTAAAAAAATTCAGAGAAACGTTTTGTTTTATCCATTCTTGATAGTACTCAATTTTTTATAATTTAATCTCACTTTTTTTTTTACGATGGTGATTTTGCATAGGATAGAATTAGAAACTAAATTAAAGTTAGGAAGTTTTACAGTTTAATTTTTCGGTGAGTTGGTTTGATTTTACGGCATGTCAACTCTTATTGGGTTATTTTATGTCTAAGACGTTTTGTTTTATTCATTCTTGATGATTTTATACCGAAGACGTTTTGTTTTGTATTATTTGGATTATTCAGACTATTGTCCTCGTCTTTATTGTTATATGTATAGATAACAATATAGATGAGGACAATAGTCCAAATAATACAAATTATCAACCCTCATCTCAAAAATTCAGAGAAATAGTGTAGATAACAATAAAGATGAGGACAATAGTCCGAATAATCCAAATAATCCAAATTATCAAGCCTCATCTAAAAATTTCAGAGAAATAGTGTAGATAACAATAAAGATGAGGACAATTGTCCGAATAATCCAAATAATCCAAATTATCAAACCTCATCTAAAAATTTCAGAGAAATAGTGTAGATAACAATAAAGATGAGGACAATAGTCCGAATAATGCAAATAATCTAAATTATCAAGCCTCATCTAAAAAATTCAGAGAAATAGTGTAGATAACAGTAAAGATGAGGACAATAGTCCAAATAATACAAATAATACAAATTATCAAGCCTCATCTCAAAATTTCAGAGAAATAGTGTAGATAACAGTAAAGATGAGGACAATAGTCCAAATAATACAAATAATACAAATTATCAAGCCTCATCTCAAAAATTTCAGAGACATAGTGTAGATAACAAAAAAGAAGGCCAGAGGGCATATCGATCGAAACGTTGTACAGATAACAGTGAAGATGAGAACAGTAGTCCGAATAATGCAAATAATACAAATTATCAAGCCTCATTTTAAAAATTCAGAGAAATAGCAAAGAATCGTTTGAAATTCACGAATGGCCACCAAGAAAGCAACCAGAACAGACGGAAGCCATGTGAGTTAGTTGGGATGGGCCAATGATTTTGAGAGGGTCTACTCTCTTGTTATAGGAGACAAAGGATGGCACTTTGTTAAATAATATTGATATTGTAAAGAGAATGGGGGTAGGGGATTTGGGGGACTGCGTTTCCCATCTGGCTTGGGACTATTATCAGATTGTTTTATGGTCTGTATGAAATGACTAGCAGGACCTGTGGTATACCACAGTATGATAATTTAATTATTACAACGTTTGATATGTTTACTTAAGAGATATTCTAAAGGAGTTCAATATGTAATAAGTATAATAATCTTGACTAGCAGGACCTGTGAATATACCACAGTATGATAATTTAATTATTACAACGTTTGATATGTTTACTTAAAAGCTATTTTAAAATAGTTCAATATTCAATAAGTATAATAATCTCGACTAGCAGGACCTGTGGATATACCACAGTATGATAATTTAATTATTACAACGTTTGATATGTTTACTTAAAAGCTATTTTAAAATAGTTCAATATTCAATAAGTATAATGATCTTGACTAGCAGGACCTGTGGGTATACCACAGTATGATAATTTAATTATTACAACGTTTGATATGTTTACTTAAAAGCTATTTTAAAATAGTTCAATATTCAATAAGTATAATAATCTTAACTAGCAGGACCTGTGGGTATACCACAGTATGATAATTTAATTATTACAACGTTTGATATGTTTACTTAAGAGCTATTTTAAAATAGTTCAATATTCAATAAGTATAATAATCTCGACTAGCAGACCTGTGAATATACCACAGTATGATAATTTAATTATTACAACGTTTGATATGTTTACTTAAAAGCTATTTTAAAATAGTTCAATATTCAATAAGTATAATAATCTTGACTAGCAGGACCTGTGGGTATACCACAGTATGATAATTTAATCATTACAACGTTTGATATGTTTACTTAAAAGCTATTTTAAAATAGTTCAATATTCAATAAGTATAATAATCTTGACTAGCAGGACCTGTGGATATACCACAGTATGATAATTTAATTATTACAACGTTTGATATGTTTACTTAAAAGCTATTTTAAAATAGTTCAATATTCAATAAGTATAATAATCTCGACTAGCAGGACCTGTGGATATACCACAGTATGATAATTTAATTATTACAACGTTTGATATGTTTACTTAAAAGCTATTTTAAAATAGTTCAATATTCAATAAGTATAATAATCTTGACTAGCAGACCTGTGGATATACCACAGTATGATAATTTAATTAGTACAACGTTTGATATGTTTACTTAAAAGCTATTTTAAAATAGTTCAATATTCAATAAGTATAATAATCTTGACTAGCAGGACCTGTGGATATACCACAGTATGATAATTTAATTATTACAACGTTTGATATGTTTACTTAAAAGCTATTTTTAAAATAGTTCAATATTCAATAAGTATAATAATCTTGACTAGCAGGACCTGTGGATATACCACAGTATGATAATTTAATTATTACAACGTTTGATATGTTTACTTAAAAGCTATTTTAAAATAGTTCAATATTCAATAAGTATAATAATCTTGACTAGCAGGACCTGTGGATATACCACAGTATGATAATTTAATTATTACAACGTTTGATATGTTTACTTAAAAGCTATTTTAAAATAGTTCAATATTCAATAAGTATAATAATCTTGACTAGCAGGACCTGTGGATATACCACAGTATGATAATTTAATTATTACAACGTTTGATATGTTTACTTAAAAGCTATTTTAAAATAGTTCAATATTCAATAAGTATAATAATCTGACTAGCAGGACCTGTGGATATACCACAGTATGATAATTTAATTATTACAACGTTTGATATGTTTACTTAAAAGCTATTTTAAAATAGTTCAATATTCAATAAGTATAATAATCTTGACTAGCAGGACCTGTGGATATACCACAGTATGATAATTTAATTATTACAACGTTTGATATGTTTACTTAAAAGCTATTTTAAAATAGTTCAATATTCAATAAGTATAATAATCTTGACTAGCAGACCTGTGGATATACCACAGTATGATAATTTAATTATTACAACGTTTGATATGTTTACTTAAAAGCTATTTTAAAATAGTTCAATATTCAATAAGTATAATAATCTTGACTAGCAGGACCTGTGGATATACCACAGTATGATAATTTAATTATTACAACGTTTGATATGTTTACTTAAAAGCTATTTTAAAATAGTTCAATATTCAATAAGTATAATAATCTTGACTAGCAGGACCTGTGGATATACCACAGTATGATAATTTAATTATTACAACGTTTGATATGTTTACTTAAAAGCTATTTTAAAATAGTTCAATATTCAATAAGTATAATAATCTTGACTAGCAGGACCTGTGGATATACCACAGTATGATAATTTAATTATTACAACGTTTGATATGTTTACTTAAAAGCTATTTTAAAATAGTTCAATATTCAATAAGTATAATAATCTCGACTAGCAGGACCTGTGGATATACCACAGTATGATAATTTAATTATTACAACGTTTGATATGTTTACTTAAAAGCTATTTTAAAATAGTTCAATATTCAATAAGTATAATAATCTTGACTAGCAGGACCTGTGGATATACCACAGTATGATAATTTAATATTACAACGTTTGATATGTTTACTTAAAAGCTATTTTAAAATAGTTCAATATTCAATAAGTATAATAATCTTGACTAGCAGGACCTGTGGATATACCACAGTATGATAATTTAATTATTACAACGTTTGATATGTTTACTTAAAAGCTATTTTAAAATAGTTCAATATTCAATAAGTATAATAATCTTGACTAGCAGGACCTGTGGATATACTACAGTATGATAATTTAATTATTACAACGTTTGATATTAAGAGATATTAAGATAACTTAAGAGATATGCTAAATAGTTCAATTCAAGAGATATTAAGAGATAACTTAAGAGATATTGCTAAATAGTTCAATATGTAAAAATATGATAATCTTGATTTAGCTCTCTCTCAGTTCTTTATTTTTCTTTCTTTTCTTCTTTTAATCTTTTCATTATGTTCGATTGAAGTATTTTAACTAAATCACTTCCGCGCGCTCATCCCCTCTCTATATATTTCGCCTACTTTCTTTTTTCTTTCTTTCTTTCTTTCTTATTATACTTTTCTGTGTAATATTCTTATTTCTTCCCTTTCTTTCTTTATGAAAAAAACGGAATAGTACTTTATTTAACTGAGGTGACAATACTCATAAGAAATAAGAATTCAGCGATTAAGCGACACCAGATAATTAGGATTTATATTTTTTGCATTTCATCTTGGACGATTTGGACAGAGGGTGTTTGTTGCAAGATAATAACGGTCGGAAGATTAAGGAACAAGAGTACTATATTCAAAATATTTGGCACTCTTGAACTTTCTCGGCCGTTGAAGCGGTGTTCAGAAAATTTTTATAACTTAAAGAAAATAGATTTGAACAATGGTTTATAGTGAAACAATTATATCATTAAGAATTTGTATTTATTTTGTCAACGTAATTTGGAAAATTTCAGAACACTCCGCCAAACATAATTTAGGGTTAGGGGTTAGGGTTAGGATTATGATAAGGTGTTAGGGTTTAGGGTTAGGGTTAATTCCTTCAAGCAGATATGCTAAATTCATACGTTTATGAATTTTTGTGGCGAGAGAACAAATAGAGAAACACTTTCCATCAAATTCTTAATGTAAGGAGAGGGGGTGCGCGCGCGGAAGTGATGACAGTAATCTGTTTCAATCTAACATAATGAAAAGGTGAAAAGAAGGAAAGAAAGAAAAAAGTGAGATAGAGTAGAATGAAGATCATTATACATTTTACATATTGAACTATTTTGGCAATAGCACTTAAGTAAACAATCGTTGTAATTATTAAATAATGATACTGTGGTATATCCACAGGTCCTGCTAGTTCTTCTTCTTCTTCTTCTTATTATTATTATTAGTAGTAGTAGTAGTAGTAGTAGTAGTATTTGAGTTTTTCAAATCAGCGTAAGTTGGTGGTATTCACTGGAGTCTGAGTGACAGCAAGTCTCCTCAGGTTTCCAGGACTCTTATGGGTATTCTGGCAGATTACAGCAGTGCAGTAGTCTGGATGGTCTCAATTCTTCCTCTGATTTCCAGATCCTCTAGTCTTTTTTCCAAGTTTATTGGGACCGTTCCAAGTGCACTAACTACAATTGGTATCACTTTCACTCTCATATTCCACAGCGTTTTCAGTTCTCTGACAAGGTCCAAGTATTTACCCATCTTTTTCCTTCAGCTTCACCCTGCTGACACGTTCTCTCTCTCTCTTTTTTTTTTTTTTTTTTTTTTTTTTTTATTAATCAACAAGGTATGGTCTCCTGGCTGGGATAGGGTGATCCGTCTTTATCTCAAAGTCACAGAGAATTTTATGCGTTTCATTCTCACGAACAGATTCTGGTTTATGCATATACCATTTTTTGTATGGTCAACATTTAATTTTTTGCATAATTCCCAGTGGATCATCTTCCCCAACTCAGTCGTGCCTAGCTTTGTATTCCCGTTGTGCTAGTTTGCTACATTCACCTAATACATGGTTTATGGTCTCATCTCTGTCACCCCACAGTCTACATTTACTATTTCGTTGCGTCTTGTCAATTTTTGCTTTGATATAATTTGCTCTTATGACATTATTTTGTGCAGCAATTATTAGTGATTCAGTTTCTCTTTTGGGGTTTTCTTTTCTTAACCATATCCAAGTCTTTTCATGTGCAACCTCCCCGATTTGTCATTTGAAGTGTCCATATAATTGTTTTTCTTCCCATTTTTGTTTTCTAGTTTTTGCTGTTTTTCTGTTTGTCCATATATTACATCTGCTATTGTTGGCTGCTATAAGTAATCTATCTTTGCTCACTCCTTGTGATTTATTATTATTATTATTACTTACTCCTTTTGAGTTTTCACATCAGTGTTAGCTGATGGTCTTTCACTGGAGTACGTATTTATTTATTGATATATGTAATTTTTAAATAAAGTTTTTAGGAATGTATTATAAGTCATTAGTTTTGAGGTGGATTGATAAGAATTTATTTTCGTATCTACATTTGGATATGAGTTCCGATCGTTTAAGTAGTTTGTTTGGCTCCGGGGGATGTTATTTTTCTTCTAGGCAAAGGTTGCAGTGTTTTGTTAGGTTGTTGTATTATATTATTTATTTTCCAGGTTATTTCTGGTGTATTTTGTTTTGAATTTCCGATTGCACAAATGTATTTTGTGAGTGTTGTGCTGTGTTCGTATTTGTTATTGATGTATTGGGTGCGTAGCGTCTTTGTTTCCAGGTGCCTTCAATTATACCCTTGTATAACGTTCCGTGTTTTGTTTAGATCTTACAGTAGCTTGGTATATGGCGTTAGTTTAGAGACAATTTCCGTTGAAAGGACATTCGTGTTTGTTTTTACAATTGCAGATGGGTTTTTTGTTGCTTAAGGTGTGCATTTGTAGCATGTTTTCTGTGTAATTATAGGTTTTAGTATATTTCTATCAAACGAAGCCATGTTCAATAAAGCAAAAGAAGACTATGAAACAGCATTAAAAAAACAACAGTGGGTTTTCAGAACAACTAAAGTACACTCCTTGCAGAAAAACAAACAAACAAAAAAATTAGATCTAGAAAAATAATTTGGTTTAACCCACCATACAATATTAGATCTAGAAAATAATTTGGTTTAACCCACCATACAATAAAAAGTGTTAAAATCGACGTAGGAAAAATATTTATAAAAACTTTTTTTTCACACCAGCGTTAGCTGATGGTCTTTCACTGGAGTCTGAGTGACAACAAGTCTCCTCAAATCTCCAGGATTCTTCTGAGTATTCTAGCTGATTGCAGCAATCCAGTTGTCTGAATGGTCTCAATTCTTCCTCTGATTTCCAGTTTCTCAAGTCTTTTTTCTAAGATTTTTTGGGACCGTTCTATATTCACCAACTACAATTGGTATCATATTCCATAGCGTTTTCAATTCTCTGGCAAGGTTCAGGTATTTGTCTATCTTTTCGTTTTCCTTCATCTTCACCCTGTGATCTGCTGGAACTGCAAAATCTACCAGTTGACAAGTTCTTTTTTTTTTTTTGATAATTTTTTAAAATCAATCAGGTGATCCGTCTTTATCTCGAAGTCCCTGAGAATTTTATGTGTTTCATTCTTAAGAACAGATTCATTCTTTGTTGCCTTTTTATACCAGTGTAAGCTGATGGTTTTTCACTGGAGTCTTAGTAACAAGTCTCCTCAGATCTCAAGAACTTTTTTCGGTATTCTAACCGATCTGAAACTAAAATTAATTTTAAAAATCCGATTCAAAATACTTGATTTTTTTTTTTTTTTTTTTTTTTTTTGTAAGTCAGGTTAGTAATTGTTTGATTTCATTCATTTAACGAATCTTGAAATATTTTCTAAACTAAAATATGTGCAGTTTAGAAAATATTTCAAGATTCGTTAAATAAATGAAATAAAACAATTACTAACCTGACTTACCTGACTTTAGTTTAATGTGTTGCAAATCGTCGTCAAAATATTCCGTTTAATTTTAACGACGATTTGCAAATTTAGCCCTTTTTCTGATCGTTTATTTTTAAGAAAACTCACTGAAATATTTCTCTGAATTTTTTAGACGAGGATTGATAATTCGTATTATTTGGATTATTCGAACTATCTTTATTGTTATCTACACAACGTTTCGGCCGATGTGTTCACCGGCCTTCTACAGGTATTTCTTGTCGTACTCAGGAACCTTCTCTTCGGACTCGGGAAGGTTTCCGAATCTGACAAGAAATATCTGAAGAAGTTCGGAGGGCACATCGGCCGAAACGTTGTGTAGATATAAATAAAGATGAGGACAATAGACCGAATAATCCAAACTCAGTGAAATGTCTGTTCACTAGCACTTAATAGAGGGGCCGGGTTAGCTCAGTCGGTAGAGCGTTCGGTTGGAAACCACAAGGTTCCTAGTTCGATACCGGCCCTCGCCAACTCAGCGTTTGAGTAGCACAGGGATCTGTGCATAAAGTGAGGAGTTGATGGTAGGTGTTGCACTCCACCTCAGAGGCAAAAACAATCTCCTTGGTCTAGCGCTAGTGAAAAGGGGATAGACTCCCTCGCTGATTGGCTGATACCGACATTAGGCCACCCCGACGACTTTACTTTTTACTTTAGACTAGGTGTTTTTGTTGTTGTTGTTGTTGTTTTTTAGATCGGGGTTGGGAAACGGGGTTAAGTTTATATTTAATTAAAAAAATTACTCGAAAAACAAATTCCAGTTCATCAACCCATTGGACTGGAATTTTTTATTTTTTATTTCCAAGTTAGAACATTTTGGCGGTAACAACAATTGCGCTACGGTGTGCTGTTATGATTTATTACGGTAACGAGTACACGCCGGATTATTATTATTATTATTATTATTATTATTGTTGTTGTTGTTGTTGCTGTTATTTTTGTTATTGTTATTGTTGTTGTTATTTAATGTTCATCAAAATGCAACAATCGCTGCTGTTATTAATAACAATAACAACAACAATAATAATAATAATAATAATAATTTATCAATTTTATTATTACGGATGTAACAACAATGTTAGTTACACATTCGTTGTAGGAGTAGTAGCAATAATAATAATAATAATAATAATAATAATAATAATAATAATAATAATAATGCCACCAGTTACTACTCGTGTGAAAACTTGCATAGAGTAAATAATAATAATAATAATAATAATAATAATAATAATAATAATAATAATAATGCATCTTCAGAAATGCCGTAAGTAACCACGAATAATCAGTACTATTAACGTGCATGATAATCATAAACTAGCATTGAAATTATTAGGGGAGAAAAATAAAGACATCATCACAATCGACATAAATAAAGAATTTTATCTTCAATACAAAAGCGGCCACATTCTTAAATATATCAGCAGCATGATCTTAAATATATCAAGAGGCATGGTTTAGAAAGAGGGTGAAACATAGAGATAGTTAGGGAGGGAGTCGTTCCCCTCAGTCTCTCGCTTTACAAATCTCTCTCTCTCTCGCTTTACAAATGTTGCTTTCTCCTCCTCCTCTCTCTCCTCCGTCTAAATTTATATATTGTTTAGTAAGAGAAAGAAACATAGAGACAGTAATGGACTGAGTTCTCCCTCACTATCTCGCTTCACAAATCTCTCCCTTTCTCTCTCGCTTTACAAATCTTGCCTCTGCTCCTCCTCCTCCGTCTAAATTAATGTATGCGTAAGTGTATGTGTTAGCCAATTGCATGCTGGGAAAATCGACATGTAAACAGAGTGTGGGTGGGGTTCTTTAGAGAACGAGGTAAAATTTGTTTTCTTTTTAATCCTGGCCGCCATCTTGGTGAGAGCTTTTGCTTCTCTCCTGTCCGAGCTCTCTTCTCTATTTTGGGAAAAAAATCGCTGTTTCTTTCCGTCATGTCGGCCTATTCCAACCAGCCTGTCTCAGACAAGGATGCCTGGGCACTATTATCGTTGAAAAGTGCCCCGTCCAGCCCTTCGAAAGTATGTTCGTGGCCCCGGGATTGCGACGGACCTGTGCTCGCCCGGCTCGAGGGTCGGGATTTCGAGTACTCGATGCGCCAGCCGAAAATAGTGATCGGTCGGAACAGCAGCAAAGGTGATGTGAATATCAATGTTGGACTCTCGAGTTTCGTCTCCAGAAAACATCTGGAATTGTGCTATGAACCCCCTAATTTCTTTATGAAATGTGCCGGTAAAAACGGTGTCTTTGTCGATGGTGTTTTCCAGAGAAAGGGACTGCCCCCGTTCCAACTACCAAAAAAGTAAGCAGTTTTTTTTTTGTTTATTTATCTATTTTTTTGTTGTCTTTGTCTATTTTTTTATTATTTATTTACATCCATAAATAAAATAAATAATAAATTTATTTAAAAAAAAATTACTATTTGATATTTAGCTAAAAAATAACACGCTGAATTGTTGACTAATTTTAAAATGATAAACATGTAAAAATATTTGTTTGTTTGTTTAGATACCAATGCTTTCTATTTTTAAATACTTTAATATATATATATATATATATATATATATATATATATATATATATATACTTGCTTAAATCAATCATTTTTAATATAATATGTTTGATATTAGTAATTTTTAATGATATTTTTGCTTTATCAATTATATATATTATTTAAGATTTAATATATTTATTGTATATTTTTTGTTTTTAAATTCTAGATGAATATTAAATACACATAAACAAATTTATTTTAAAAAATTACTATTTAATATTTAGTAAATATAACACGCTAAATTGGTGATTTTATTTTAAAATAAACATTTAAAATATGTTTTTGTTTAGATACCAATGCTTTTTAAAATGCTCCCTTTTTTTTTCTTTTTTTAATAAAATAATTTTTTTCGCCTAAGTATATAAATTTTATTTATTTCATTTTTTTCTTAATAAAATTACTATTTTATATTTATAAAAATAACACACTGAATAGGTGACTTATTTATTTTTAAATGATAGACATTTAAAAAATTATTTTTTTTTTTTTTTAGATACCAATGCTTTTTAAATTTTTATTTATTACCTAAATATAAAAATCTCATTTTTTAAATTTTTTTTTTTTTGTCAGAAATGATTTAATATATTAATGGTAATTAATTTATTTTTCTTTAGTAAGGTTCATTATTTTATTTTCATTTATTTTTATTTTTAGCTAATTTGTTTTGTTTTTTTTTTCGTTTGCTACGAACTTGTTTACTCTAGACGTATTACCCGCTGCTTTCATTTTGAATTATTTATCAAACAAAATTTAATTAAAAACAAAAGATTATCTATTTTGATTGTATATTTTTCTTTTGTTAAAATAACATCAAAAGAAAAAGACATATGTAAATGTATATCCATTTATGTATGCACACACACACACATATATATATATATATATATATATATATATATATATATATATATATATATACATACATGTCTACACACACGACCATTCTTTTTCCCCTTCCTCTACCTTATACATGCCAGCACCCTGCCACATGATAAGCAGTCCAAAAGTGGGTGATCAATAAAGAAACAGTTTTATATAGAAATGTCAAAGAAGAATGATCCCTCTCTTTTTTTTCTGTGTTGAATGTGCCGGTCGGTACATTTTCTCTCCTGTGTATGATAAAGTTTAGATTTAAATGTATTTATTTTTTAAAAACATTTTTATATATATATATCTACTTTTTTCCCAGTAGAATTCTTATTTTTCAGATTTTGATAAAAAATAATCGAGTAATGGTTTTTATAAGGAAATGTTTTTATTGGCCATAGTGACTGCAGTAATTTTAAAATAAAGAAGGGTGGGCTCTTCTATTTAAATAGAATTTAAAATAACTCGTAAAAAATGAAATAACATTAGATAATTGATTATAGTTAGTTTAAATATTTAATTTTCCAATTCATTCTAATGTTGTAGATGTATTTTTTTACTTATTTGGAGTAAGTAATTTTGATGACAATATTTCTATTGTTTACTGGCTTTTCTCTGTGGGTCATATCAACAATAATGAGCCGGTGCTTCGTATGGGAAATAAATTTTACATTAAAAAAAGATCAATAAAAACA
Organism: Doryteuthis pealeii; assembly: GCA_023376005.1. Lineage (NCBI taxonomy): Eukaryota > Metazoa > Mollusca > Cephalopoda > Myopsida > Loliginidae > Doryteuthis > Doryteuthis pealeii. Next base: position 60,894,774 of record CM042173.1, read on the forward strand.
GTTTTGTGAATGATACTCAATGCAGTTTCGTTGTAATTATATAAAATTATTTTTTTAAATTATAAATGTTTCTACATTTAGATAACAAAGGGTTTTTATTTATAAATAAATAAATAAAACCTGTGCAACTGTGGTAAAAGCATTTTTTTTTCGCAATCATTGCTAAAAAATAAAAAAAAATAAAAACAACCTGATGATGAATAGTAGTAAGATGAATTATAAATAAACTAAAATATTACTCGTCATATGACTGTTTTATGTTGGGAAATTGTCTGGGGGCTAATGTCAGATTTATTTATTTATTTGCGGAGGGGGGTATCCATACTTCAGCGGTCCTATAAGACGTATGTAAATTTAAGCGGGATTTCAACACTTCTAGGTAAAGAGAAGTGTTTCAACAAACACTTGACATTTAAATAAGAATTGGCAGGTAACAAAATCCCGCCGTAAACAAATGCTTGTTTTTATTTATTTAATTTAATTTTTTTATTTTTACATTTTTAAATAAAAATTAACTATCAAAATCTAGTTGAATTGGCTGATTTTCATTGAATCGACTATTTTTGTGAGATTTTTAAAAATATTTGCAAGTATCAATATTAATTTAAAAAAAAAAAAAAAGCAAACAAAACAATTAAAACTTTCAGTGAGCAAAAGTAATTTTTTGAACTATTATTTTGTGCTGTTTGAAATTGAAACTTTAAATATATTTTAAAATATTGTAAAAACATTTCAAAGTCTTTGTATGAAAAAGAATGATCCTATTTTTTCTATTTAACAATAGAACCCCCCCCCCTCACACTTTATTTACAGTCAGCATGCTTTCTTTTTTATATACCCAACTCATATATATGTCAAAATATTCGGACATTTTGGGGTTACTTATTCAAATTTATGAAAGGTTTATATCTTTATGGAGAAAAAATATCTAGCATGACGTGTTTCATTTTTCTACGTAAATAATGATTTTAAACAGTAAAGAATTTTATTTATTTCTTTTCGTCCTAAATTGTTATAACAGTCTATTTTTTTATATATATTTAATGAAAAATATCCTTGATTAACTACTCCCTTAAATTAATTGGATGATTTTAAATAAATTCTACAATAAAGAAAGGGTCCGAATAATCTCGTTTGAACGAGAGAACATGTACCCTAAAAAGGCCACGTGTTCTCCTTTCGATCCTCTTGACGAGTAAACGTTTTTTTTTTTTTTATTGATCATCCAATCATCTATCATTTTTAAAAGAGAAAATACTTTGATATTTAAAGAAAAAATAGATTCTAATTTTCGTTTGATTTGCAATTAAAAATTCAAGTTATATATTAGCTGTTTATCAAAAGTGTTTATCAAAGTGTTTTTTGTTTATTTGTGTCTTCTTGTAACAAGCCGCTAGCAAGGCTCCCCATGTGCTTCTCCCTCACTCCATCATGGCGACTGTGTAAACAATTAGCATTACAAGAAGGACACACACACACGCACTGACTGCTGTTGGTCCTAAAGTCGGGGATCAGCATCAGTCCACAACTTAATGACGCACCACCCTTTATACGCATTGACCACCATGCCCCGCGGCCAAGATTTAATCTAACCATTTTGGCCAGCCTCTGGTCTGTCGGTATTTAAAAGACTTGATTTTCTTTTCACAAATCAAACTTGTTAAATCGAGTAAGCCGACAAACCGCAATAGACCCCGACTTTTCGACCACCATCGCCTCTCTTTAAATGCGCCGTTTTTAATTCTTTAAACTTGTACGTTTTCTTTTTTTTATATCTTTGTTTTTTTTTTTGCCTATTTTTAAAAAAAATTGATAGTTTAACTCTTATTTCGATTATCCTACCTATTTTTTTTATTTTTTACTTATATTATTTCTTCCTTCTACTTAAGCAATATTGATTTATTATTTCGGTCTTTCGCACTTACATACATAGGCGCACGTGTATTATTTATCTATGTCTCTTCCTTTCTCTCTCCCCTCTTTCTCCCCCTTATCAACTATTTCATTGCCTTCTACTGCTCCCCCAAACCGACTAACCCCCTCATTTTTTAAAAAAATTGTCCCCCTCAAAAGAAAAAAGAATGACTATGTAATAATAATAAAACCTTGCAAATTAATATCCATATATTTGCACTTTTCCGTCTTTGTATATTTAATTTTAGCTACCATTTCTCTTTTTGTCTCGATACCTAAATTTAAAATTATTTTTCTTTTAAAGGTCACAATTCTTATTGTCCTGTGCCAATCGGAATTTATTTAAATAACAAGCCCCCTTAAAACTCTACAATACTCCCTCACACTGCTAATCATTATTTTCATATTTTAATTAGTCTATTATTCGGTCGGGTATCAAGACATTTATTTTTTTTAAATAGTTCAGTTAATGTGTGTGTGTGTGTGCAAGATGCTGGGACGTTGAAAAACCGTATGTTTCTCTTATACGTTTATTTACAATTTAATTAAAATTCCTTAACTAAGTCTTGTAAAATTAAATAGGGCCTCTTTATTTTTATTTTATTCATTTTTTGCATTATTGCAATTATCGTTTGTTGGTTGTTTTTTTTTTTTTAAATCAAGAAGAATGCAAGCTATTTTCGTTGGTCACGTGATCTGTTTTTCCTTGCCGGTAATATCACAACACACTCACTCACTCACTCAGCATTTACAAATAAATAAATAAACGACTTGTTCAATTGACATGACACCAGATTTAACATTAAAACAAAAACTAAAAGGGCGGGTTGTAATAAATAATAATAATAAAATTAAAAGGTTTATTTAGTATATTTTATTATTTAATTTATTAAAAAAAAAACATTCAAGTCATTTAGTTATTTTGTTTATTATTTAACAAATTTTAAAAAAAATTAAAAGTTTTAGTATATTTAATTTATAAAAAAAAAAACAAAACAAAAATAATTATATAAAAAAAATAATTATTATAAAAAAAAAATAAAAAAAAAAAATAATTTATTATAAAAAAAAATAATTTATTATAAAAAAAAAAACAATTTATTATAAAAACAACAAAATTTATAATAATAAAAAAAACAACAAATAATTATAATAAAAAAAAAACAACAAATAATTATAATAATAAAAAAAACAACAACAAATAATTTTATATAATAAAAAAAAACAACAAATAATATAATAATAAAAAACAACAACAAATAATAATTATAATAATAATAAAAAAACAACAACAAATAATTTATAATAATAAAAAAAAAACAACAAATAATTTATAATAATAAAAAAAACAACAAACAAATGATTTATAATAATAAAAAAACAACAACATAATAATAATAAAAAAAACAACAACAAATTTTAATAATAAAAAAAAACAAACAAATAATTTATAATAATAAAAAAACAACAAATAATTAATAATAAAAAAAAAACAAACAAATAATTTATAATAATAAAAAAAAAACAACAAATAATTATAATAATAAAAAAAAAACAACAAATAAATTAATAATAATAATAAAAAAAAACAACAACAAATAATTTATAATAAAAAAAAACAACAACAAATAAAAATATAATTTATAATAATAAAAAACAACAAATAAAAACAAATAATAATAATAATAAATAAAAAAACAACAAATGATTTATAATAATAAAAAAACAACAACAAATGATTTATAATATAAAAAAAACAAACACAAATGATTTATAATAATAAAAAAAACAACAACAAATGATTTATAATAAATAAAAAAAAAACAACAACAAATGATTTATAATAATAAAAAAAAACAACAACAAATATTATAATATAAAAAAAACAACAACAAATGATTTATAATAATAAAAAAAACAACAAACAATAATTTATTAAAAGGTTTATTTAGTATATTTTATTATTTAATTTATAAAAAACATTCAAGTCATTTAGTTATTTTTGTTATTATTTAACAAATTAAAAAAAAATTAAAAGGTTTAGTATATTTAATTTATTAAAAAAAACAACAAATAATTTATTATAAAAAAACAATTTATTATAAAAAAAAACAACATTCAAGTCATTTATTTAGTTATTTTGTATGTATATTAGAAATTTTATAATAAACAAAATAACAATAAATTAGATTTTTTTTAAAATATTTAAATACTGGACACTAATGAATGCAAACTGCAAAAAATATATATTACTTTACAAAGCTTAGTTTTAGTTATGGCACAAGGCCGGAAGTATAGGTTACTCAATGAGAATCTAACTCACCAATAATTGTCTGCCAGTCTAGCTTGCTAACCATTGCACAACGTGCTTATATATATATATATATATATATATATATATATATATATATATATATATTTGGTATTAAAAAAAAATTAATTTCTAATTTTGACATCAATTAATTACGTACATTTAAAATACCATGTGTATGTTAAAATACAGAGAAAATTTTAAATATCTTAAGACTTCAATATGTATTATTTATTATTTATCCGCACTGTTCCATATGTAAAACAGTTTGAAAAATTAATATACACATCAAGCATCATCTAAATAAATAAAAAATTAGACTAATATGACTTCAATATGTTAGAAAATAAAGTTATTACTTAGCAACAAGTATTTATTTTGTCACAACTTTTTATTTTATTTTCAAATATTTACTGTCAGTAATGAGATGTGTATAGCCTGTTGCTCAATGATTATATAAAAGCAACATTTAAGGTAGAATTAGTACATGTATGTGCGTATGTGTCTGCATATGTATGTATATGGCATATACTATATGCATTGGTGTGTGTGCATATGCATGTATATGTATAAATTCCTCTTATTTCTCCCATAAATGTATATGCATGTGTGTGTATGTATGACATGCATATACATATATACACATAATTGTGTATATATGTTTGTGTGATATATATATGTGTGTGTGTGTGTATGGATATATTCATTCATTCCATTAGTCACAAACTTGACTTATTTTTAATGGTCGGTTGAATGAATTGAATTGGTTGTTAGGGTCTTTCCTGTTTTTGTTAGTGAAGCATGTATAGTATACACAATAAAATGTCTTTTAAGATTTTGTTACTTAGTGATAGGATTCAAAATTTGTTTATTTTCTGTGGTTGTAAGTCTACTACATGTAATTTTATCATTTTAACCTTTCAAGTCCATTCTTGATTTTTTTTTTTTTTTTCATTTCATTTCTTTTCTTCTATCAGTAACTTGCCACTTTTCCCAATATTTCAGATAGTGATCACTCCGAATTATTAATTTGATATTTAATTATTTATGATTTTTAATTTAAAATATTTGTGCATAGATCACATTTAAAAAAATGTCTTTTCTTTTTTTTTTTTTCTTTCTTTCTTTCTTTCTTTCTTTAATTTCCTTAAAATTTTGAACCAATCCTGAGACTGGTACTTGAATCTTTTGCAATAAGGGAACCATACAGGTAAAAAAAAAAAAAATACCAAGAAAATTTGGTACTGTCGTGGGTGAAATTTGGGTGGCAAAGAGTTAAATTTTAGCAGAATTAGGAAAGGAAAAAAGGGATTTGTGTAATAATCTGTATATATTATAGAAAAAAAATGAATGGAAAGGTGGGAGGGAGAGGGGAGTGATGGTATCATAATAAATAAATGCTATCTAAAATTGATTAGATTAAAATTAGTATGGGTAATATTTACACATACTAATTTTAATTTAATTAATTTTTATATTTAATATTCTTTTTGGTACCATCATTAAATAGAGTAAAAAAATTTAAGCTGAGGAGGAGAAAGTACTTTTATTCTACTTATCATGGATGGAGAAGAGACTGAGGGGTGCGTCAAGTCGTTTGTTTCATCAGCTGAACTGCTGAGGAGAAAAGGGAAGGAAGTTGCTCTTCAATGCTCTTTTTATATTTCTCTTTCAGTTCTAATAATAATAAGCATTAAAAAAAAAAAAAAAACTTTCAAATAGTACTTATTCGCACTATGAAATGAAAAAAAAAAGTGCACCCTCATGGTTTATTGTTCCAACTGCCTAGAAAACGGTGTGTGTGTATGTATATGTGTATATATATATATATATATATATATATATATAAAGTGATGCTGATAGCTTTTTGATTTAGTGCGTCCTGGGACGCACATATTTGCTTTGAATGAGTCCCCGGGAAAATTTATGGGTCCCAACTAAAGCAGTCCAACTTCTACCTTGTAACCTACCCTGTGTAATTCGTTTCTAAGAAACTATTGAAATGTATTTACAGTTAGCTTGAAATGATGAGGGAAGAAAAAAAAACTGGGACGCGTGGATATGATTTTACTGCGTCCTTTTAGATTTTTATGCGTCAGGGACGCAGGACGCGTACCTATCAGTGTGTGTGTGTATATATTACTTTCTGACTCTTTAGGCTTTACTATCTACCTAGGTTTGACATAACGGATCATCAGGATAATTCTGACTGAAGAGGGTTGGTGCAAAAGACATTTTATTGTTAAAAACGACCACATTAATTATATATATATATATATATATATATATATATATATAATGCACACACATATGCATCCAACGATTTGACATGATATTAGTTGTAGTAGTAGTTTAGTACTGCAACCGGCTACTATTATTAGCCATTTTAGTCCCCTGCTTTCTTTCAATTGACAATGCAGTCACCTTCATTTAAAAAAAAAATGTCCCTGAATTCATATTATCTTTAAATATCTATTTTATATCAGTTCGTGACATCCTTGCCTACTCATCTGGTATTTGCTTTTTAGTAAGGAAACAAAAATAAAAAAGCCTAAATCTAGTGATGTTTTTTATTGACTATAAGCATTTTTAGTTCTTAAAACAAAAACAAGGAAGCTAACTTTGACATATTTTAATTCGGTCGACAACAAAAAGGCAAATCCTGTTTTTTGTCCCATTTTTAACTTGTCACCAATTGACCCTCAACAAACTCTGTTGTTGGTTAATTTGGTGCCGACTGTGAACCAAATACTAAAAAGTCGAAATAGAAGAAGAGTATAATAAAATCGGTAGTGCATTTTGTGAACTCCTTCTTCGACTACTACTTTAGTAGTTGGAACTGCAGCCTCCTTTTATTATCTCTTGCTTTATTTTTCCCTCCTCTTTACGACTGTCTTATGAAATAATCACAAGTTGTGATTTTGGTTTTATGACAAAGATGAAAAGAAAAGAATAATCGTAAATAATAGATTGAAATAAACTCAGTTTATTTACTCAGTCTTTTTTTTTTTTTTTTTCAATGGCCGCCGGCAGTAAATATTTTTCTTTTACCGCCGCAACTATCGTCGTCGTCGTCGTGTTGACGGCGGCCGGCTTTTTAGATAAAAACATTAAAAATATATAGTCGTATACTTGTCTTATTATTACATATTTACTTTACCCCCTCAATCCTGATTTAAAGAATGAAATAAATAAACAAATAAATAGAAAATTAATCGCCATTCAATCTTTTTTAAATTAATTTTTTAATGTTTTTTTCTTTCAATTAATTTTTTCTTTTCAATTAATTTATCAATGTTTATTCTTTTAAAATGTCCTCATTAAAAGTCATTGCTCTCATGAAATAAATTTAGTGTAGGCATCAATAAAAACAATATTAATAGAAAATTTATTTTGATAAAATTAAAATTTAATTTGATATATTTTGATGATTTTTTTTTTCTTGTTAAATAAGTTGTTGAGGACCGGCTTTTGATAACAAAAAATAGTCATATACTTATGTCTTATTATTACACATTTAATTTTTCTTCTCAACCCTGATTTAAAGAAGGAAACCAATAAATAAAGTTAATATCCATTCAATGATTTAAAAAAAAAAAATTTTTTCAATATTTATTTTTTCCCCTTTGAAATATTTCCTAACAAATGTCGTTGCTACCCTTGCACTAAAATAAAATTGTAGGCATCAATAAAAATATATATATTAATAGTAAATTTATTTTGATAAAATTAAAATTCATTTGATATATTTTTTGTATCTTTTAATAAGTTATTAATTCCTACTCATTTTTTTTTTTTTTTTTACATTTTTATCTTTGTCGATTAATCAAAAATTTCAATGAAATTGATACATAGACATGTGTGGGAATATTTTTCTATTTTTCTATTTATTTACTTTTCTTTCTTTTTTGTTTATTTTATTTCTGACAGTTATGTCTGACTATTACGAACGAAAATATATCCTCATTATAAAAATAGATGTAAGTTCTTTCACACAAATTGGTGTAAATAGCCAATATCGATACAGAAAAACAAAACAATAAAAATAAAAACTTGCTGATGAAACCGGCCGGTACAGACTAACAACAACAACAACTGGCCGGCCATTAAACATTTTATCATCAGATGACCATCTCATTATATCTTCTTAAATTGATATTTCAACGACCCTTTCTAATGACCTCTACATCAATATTATGAAAGGAAAAAAATGAATTTATTACTAAAAACTTATTTTTATATATTTTCTTCATTGTTGCATTGTGAAGAGTTTATGACTTTATTTCAATTTCATAAGAAATTGACCTGAGCATATGACTAAAATAATTGCACGATGTGTTGATGAAATTATAGAAATTTTGGCGGATATTATTTTAAGGTACAAATGCAGAATAGCACGCAAGAGATAATGTCATTAGAATCGCATTTTACGTATAAATAGTATTAGATTACGGAAACTCCCGAAGTAGCCAAACCCTAAAACTAATCTTAGCGTCTCAAAGGTTTCGTGTATTTCCATGAAATGTTATGCTTTTTATACGTAATCTAATAATATTATCTCTTGCGCGCTATTCTGCATTAGTACCCATTTTGAAAATATCTTCTAGAATTATTCACATGTAATCGAATTGTGTACTAATATCAATATGATCCATTCATCCAAGTATAGTTATTTATTAAGCTTAGCTTAGATGTGCCACAAGGCCAGATTATAAGGTGCCCAGTGAGAATCGAACTCACTAACAATAGTCTGCGAATCTAGCTTGCTAACCATTACACAACATGAGGTGACCAATTCGTCTAGGTTTATCAGTGCAATGAATAATGGAATTCCTCATCTCGGAGATTAAGACAAAAATTCTTCAGGTCACCGTGATTTAAAAAAATAATAATATAAATAAATAAATAACAAAAAACACACACTAAATTAGGAAAAGGTGCATCTTTTTGAAAATTTAAGAAATAATTGTTTACTTTACATAAAAATATTAAAAGTGCAGTTTTTATTTTTGATTGGGGCTGTTTAGAACCACCGCCTCCCGCTCTGCTGTTTTCACTCATAGAATGGATCAGGATCGATCCCTGATATGCGAAGCGTCCCCCCAAAAAAGGAATAGCTGATGGAACTGGATAACATTGTCAATTCACACTGAAAATCACCAGTTCCCGCCATATCACAGAAGTTAAGCAAAGATTATCTTGCTCAGTACTTAGATGGGTGACCACTTAGTAACAATAAGTACTGTTAGTAAGTAACCTAAGACATGTATGTCGGACTAATCACAACTTGTTACAGAGCACGTACGCGTGTAAGGTTCTCCAAAATAAACTCGACCTGGTGTCACATTTTTACCCTCGTGGGAAAGATGGGTATGAGAAAAAAGTTATAATGAATTTACTTGAGTACTATATATTAATAATTAATTTTTTTTTAAATTTGGTATTAATTTTATAAATTATAGATAATTTACACTAATTAGGTAATTTATAAATGTATGTATTTACCTACCCCTCCACACAAGCAGGATGTGACACAAGGTCAATTTATTTTGCGGGGTTTGAATTCAGAATTTTCCTTCTCTTAGACTGGATGCCTAACCAAGGTTAAAGAGTTCAGTCTACCCTACTATTTATCCATAGCTGGAGGGAGATGGATGCATACCTTTCCCAAGGGTATTAGTGCCATGTGAAATTCAAACAGCCTCGTCCAAGATTTGAACTCCTGTCACCGTGTCCATTTCCTCTTTTAACCACGTCACCTCCTATCACCTTTATAATTATCAGCCAATCAGCGAGGGAGTCTATCCCCTTTTCACTAGCGCTAGACCAAGAAGATAGTTTTTGCGTCTGAGGTGGAGCGCCACACCTACCACCAGCTCCTTACTTTACCGCACATAACCCTGTGCTACTCATATGTAGGGATGATATTTATACTTGTTTGTGTAAATAAATAACTAATTTTCAAACTGACGGCTACAAAAAGTGGAGTGTTACATGTCATGGACTGCTCAGGATTCCGTTCTTAAGCATCACGGGTAGCATCCCCCCCCCGGGCCAACAGGTGGCCCCAGTAGGTTTATTTACCCCTCTGCGGGGCGCAGTCTACTTATTCTACTACAGCCCCAGTCAACAGGGTTCAACTAAGTATGCAGTGTTTATCTGTTTAAAATTTTTTGAGCTTTTGACTCTGAAAACGTTGATATTCCAGCTAAGTGGTTATTTATACTTGTATGTATTTATGAGGTGAGGCTTGATATGAATATTTTTGATAATTCGGACTGTTTGTCCTTATCTTTATTGTGTATAAACACAACGTTTAGCCCACAGAACTAATGGTAACGATTTTAACTCCGAAACTACGTTTGAATTAATGAGTAATCGTCTGAAGATGATTTATTTTAAGGTAATTAAAAGAAGAAAAACACCTGAACAGAGCCCGAGGTTACCGTGGCCTAAACATTGTGTTTATCTATCTATCTATACATATATAAAGGGTAGTTGGTGTGTGTGTGTGTGTGTGTGTGTGTGTGTGTGTGTGTATGTGTATGTCCAGGTGAAACTTCGAAAATACAATAATTAATGACAAAGTAAATATACATACACAATATATATCAGCAGTTCTTGGGGGGGGGTGCAAAATATAACGATTTGGTTCATTCAAAGTTGTTAAACAATTAAAATTTACATAGAAATAGCATTGAAATTCTTAAATGTCGATGCTGGGTAGCTGCTTCGAGCACACAAAATGAGGACAACAGTCCGAAATATCAAAATTAACTTGTTACTTTTTCTCTGAATTCCTGAGATAAGGCTTGATAATTTGTATTATTTGTATTGTCCGAATAATCCAAACTGGTTACTTATTTAAAATGATTCTGAATATAATTTTATTATGCTATATATTACAATGTTCACATGTAAGAGAAACTAAGAGAAAAACCAGGCGTTCAAACCGAATCCAATTTGTAAACATTTAAATAAGGTTAAAAAAGAAAAAGAAAGAAAGAATTGTTTTGCTCACATTACGTGAATGATTTGAGAGGGAAATAAATTGACCTACATTCAATTTACGTGTCAGGCGTGTTTATATTTTTGTTTTTGACCCGATCTTAAATTTGTAATCCACAAATATTTTAATTCCTCGTCCAATATCCTAGACAAGAACTTCTATCTTTTTCCTTCCTTTTTTTTTTTTTAATACAGCCGTTTATTAAATTGTTTTAGTTTTTATGTACTTAGTGCGTTCTACCTGCTGTAAATGAAAAGAAAATGTGATTTCTAATTAAGTACTGTAAAATTTGGCTAAATCCCCCCCTCCCCAATACAAACTTCTTTCCTCTCTCTGTCATTAATTTTACAGATGATGGTTTGGGGGGTGGGGGTGAACTGGGCTTAACATTCCGCTAGTACACATGTCTTTATTAGCCTGAAATTGAACCCTTAGTGAACGGTAACGTCTTTTTTTTTTTACTAAATGGGCCACACACACCTTTTTATTCGTAAATGACTTGGGTTATTTCTTAATTTATATCTTTCATTTATAGTCTTTTTTTTCTTTTTTTCTATAAGCCTTATTTTTCTAGCATTTTCCTAATAAATTCATTATTAGGAAAATGCTAGAAAATTAAGGATTTTTATTTGTTCATTTTTATAATCTTGTTAATTATATGAAAATCGAGCTCACAAAACAGATAAAAAAATAATTACCGTTTTTTTTTGTTTTTGTTTTTTTCTTTCTACTTGAGGTCAAGTGGATTTTGATAAAGAAAAAGGATAATATAATATATAAATATATATATATATATATATATATATATATATAAGTCCAAATTAATAATACTTGATGCTCCATCAATCATTCCATTAAAAAAATAAAAAAATTAATCCTGTTATAAATTGTAAGTAGAAGTCTTTATAATTTTGTCTACAAAGAAAAAAAGTCTACAAATTTTGATTTTTCTATTTTCTAAGCTTTGAATTATCTGAATATAAATTTTTTGTACTTATTCGCAATATGAAATGAAGAAAAAAATGCACCTTCATGGTTTATTGTTCCAACTGCCTTGACAAAACAGTAGCCATGTGTTTGTGTGTGTATATATATATATATATATATATATATATATATATATATATATTAGTAAACCCTAAGGAGTCAGCAACAACCTAGGATAATTCTGATTGAAAAGGGTTGATGCAAAAGAGATTTTATTGTTGAAAACAGCCAGTATATATATATATATATAAACAGTTAAAAAAATTAGTCTGCATATTAGAAACCACAATGTTCTGTGTTTGATACCTGCCCTTGCCAACCCAGCACAGGTATCTGAGTGGTAACGTGTGGCACTCCACCTTAGATGCCAAAACAAATCCCTTTGGTCTAGCACTAGTGAAAAGAGGATAGCCTCCCTTGCTGTCTGGCTGATACAGACTTTACTTACTTTTACTAATATTTATATACAAGTAAAAAAAATTGTCTGCATTTTTCTAGTGATATGAAATATCGTAATTTAATGTAAATTAAGTAAATGTGAAATGCTTTTCATCTTTAGGATTATGAATAATTGACAAGAGATTTTTAAGTCAGTGTGACTAAGAAGAGAAAGAACTGTTTGAATTAACAAAAAAAAAAAAAATGGAGAGTAAGCTTAGTTATGGTATTGCATGTTTATTTCTGTGGTTGATGCATATAGAGGTGAGGGGGATGTATATTGAATTAATTAGGTAGAAAAAAAGGGGGTCCGGTTTAACTCTGTCGGTAGAGCATCCACTAAGGAATCATTACCAACTGAGCACTTGAGTAGCATGTAGAGCTGGGTGTAATTACATTGAATTAGTAGGGAAAAAAGGGTAGAGCATCACCAAGAAACATGGGGTTCCAGGTTTGATACCAGCCCCTGCTAACTCAGTGCATGAGTAGCACAATTTGGTGCTCCACCACAGACGCAAACAATCTCTCTGGTCTTAAAAGGGGGAGGCCGGTTTAGCTCAGTCAGTAGAGCATCTGCCAAGGAATTGTTGCCAACTGAGCACATGAGTAGCACCGGTTGGATCTGTGTGGTAAAGTGGGGAGTTCACTGTCGTGGCACTCCATCTCGGACACAAAAACAATCTCCCTGGCACTAGTGCTAGTGAACAGGAGATAGACTCCCTCGCTGTCTATCTGATACTGACCATAAGCCACTCCACTGACTTTACATTTTTTTTTAAAACTATTGAAGTAGACATAAGTATTAATAAAAATGAAACTGATAAATTTTTTTTTTTTTTTTTTTTTTTAATTTGCCAAAATCTTAAAATGATGTAGTCAGGTAGTATAAACATCAACTTTTTAATTAAATAATATATTGGCCTTTTTTTTTTTTTTTTTTTCCCCTCTACAGATTTTATATTTATTAGCAAAAACAAATGTTAATACTGTGTGATATGCAACTCGTGTCACCATGTCCATTTTCTACAATGATAACCATTACATCATTCAAGGGAATCAAACGCCTCTGCTGGAATTTGATTCAGAATCACTGACCATTGCCTTCTTGAAATGATTGAGTACGCGTCCTGCGTCCCTGATGCATAAAAATCTAAAAGGATGCAGTAAAAATCGTATCTGTGCGTTCCAGTGTTTTTCTATTTTCTTTCCCTACCATTTCAAGCTAACTGTAAATACATCTCAATAGTTACTTAGAAATGAATTACACAGGATAGGTTACAAGGTAGGAGTTGGCCGGCTTTAGTGGTTTCCCTAGATCATAAATAAAAGATCCTACCATCTATTAAGAATCTTTTAGTTGGGACCCATAAATTTTCCCAGGGACTCATTCAAAGCAAATATTTGCATCCCAGGACATACTAAAATAAAAAGCTATCGGTATCACTGGTATTCCTAGACATCATTTTTTTAAGGTTCATGCCTACAATAGCTTGTTACTTATAAGATAATTTGAGGTATTTAGTAACAGCAGACTGTAAGCACCACAACTTTAAAAACAAAGAAAGAAGAAAAATGCAGGTAAGGAATTCAGTTAGGATTTTTTATTTTATTGCAAAGCTCACTGAGTCACCCCTCCACCACTTTTTCCAATTCTAGACGTTGAGACAAAGAAAATGATATACTAACTTTGAAAATGGCTGAGGTGGCGCTTAAGACACTTACTAAATGCTTCATTTAATCTTAATTTTTTTATGAAAATAGATTTGTAGAATTAAAAACTTGATGGAACGAGTCAAAATAACTAGGAATAATTATACGCATTTCATTTCTCAACTTTTGAAGACAAAACAAATGACTAATTTATTTTATTGCTCAAAATAAGCCTTTAAATTGACCAAATTTTAATTCTGAATTCACTCTTCTAAAAAGAAACAAGATATACAATAAGCTACCTTGTCTGTAGTATTAATTTCATGCATACCATATATATATATATATATATATATATATATATATAGGCACGTGGCTAGTTGTTAGTGAAAATGGACTCGTTGGTTCAAGTTCAATTCCTAGACGAAGCTGTTAGCATTTCACATAGCACTAATACCCTTGGGAAAGGTATGAATCCATATATTCTCCCTCCAGCTATGGGTTAAATAGTAGGGCAGACTGGGCTCTTTAACCTTGGGTAGGTAATCAGTCTAGGAGAGGGATAACTCAGAATTCCAAATTCCTGAGGTCAGTCGTTGATTGGGTTCGTGGCATTCCTTGATGCACCAACTCTTTCCTATCGACTGTGCCAAAAAGTGTGGAATGGTCCTACAAGCCTTCACCATTATAAACAAATCACTGTGTTGGTTGTTCATTGGATGAACACTCATGCGTCGAAAATCGACGAGAGTGTCCATTTATATATATATATATATATATATATATATATATATATATGAAGTAGTCAAACAGTGTGTTTGAAAATGGCGAAGGCCGACAATTTGTGGGAGATTATGTGCTTAATTAAAGTCATACCTAATTTTGTTAATTAATTATAACTAGATGAATTAGGCGTGCATATCGGTTTAAATGTAAAGTGTAAACAAATCGAGAAAAAGTTATCTCTGTATGTACATTTCAGCCCATTAGGCCTCATCAGCAGAGCTATAGACAGGGCAGTGCTTTGTGTGTGATTCGAACCCCACCTGTCAGGCGGACATTCTAACCACTACACTAGCTGGCTTCCCCAGAATTTCTCGTTCATTTTAAACTGGTATGTATATCGCACTTTTTGATGGTATGCATACATACATAATGTAGAAAATGGTTAGATAGATACATACATATATATATACGTACAATATTTACAAAATAGGTAAGATAGATAGATTCATACATATATACATACGTACAATATTTACGATTCATACAATATACATACGTACATTATTTACAAAATAGGTAAGATAGATAGATTCATACATATATACATACATACAATATTTACAAAATAGGTAAGATAGATAGATTCATACATATATACATGCGTACAATATTTACAAAATAGGTAAGATAGATAGATTCATACAAATAGGCACGCAGGCATGCATAATTTACAAAAATATGTTAGATAGATACACATATACTTAATGTACAAAATGGATAGATAGATATTTGTCAAATTTTGAAAACTAAAATGACCTAAAAAGTGTTTGTGCCGTAAAACAACCAACCAAACTTGGTTACAAGTTTTACTAGTTAACCAATGCCGAATCAAATCATTTTGATAAATAAAAGACTCTGTTGCTTACAGTACCTGCTATTGCATAAGTGGTCACCTTATTAAGTATTAAACACTCGTCATTGTTTAACTTTGGGGGTCTAGCGGAACTGGTGCTTTTAGTGTGACTTGACCGAAATTGCCATGTTTGCTTCTGGCAATAGTTGAAAGCTGCTTTTTTTCGCCTTGATCAATAGTGCATTGCAAATGATTTTTACTCTAAAATGCATTGGACGTCATTTTTACTCTAAAATGCATTGGACGTCATTTTTACTCTAAAAATGCATTGGACGTCATTTTTACTCTAAAAATGCATTGGACGTCATTTTTTACTCTAAAAATGCATTGGACGTCATTTTTTATTATGAAAATGCATTGGACGTCATTTTTTACTATGAAAATGCATTGGACGTCATTTTTTATTATGAAAATGCATTGGACGTCATTTTTTATTATGAAAATGCATTGGTCGTCATTTTTTACTATGAAAATGCATTGCACTGGACGTCACGTTTACTATAGAAAATACATTGCACTGGACGTCACGATTACTATGAAAATGCATTGGAAATGATTTGAATAATATTGCTATGGGAAGGCTCTTAATATTGTCTTGAAGAATTAGGCAGATCTTAAATGTTTTTCTTTCGTTCACCTTGATATTTGCACTTAGCAGTCATCTTTTACTTGTTAAACTGTGAATAAGAATTATTTATTTTTTGTTTTCCCACATTTTTGTTTTTTATTTATTGATTGACATTTTGGAAGATTCTAAAATGTCAACTGATAGGAAGAAGTCAGATTAATCCTTACATTATTTTAACTTTCTTTGACTAAAGCTCCTGAATTTGCAGACATTCCTCTACTAAATCTACCATGGCTTTTTGAAGAATTCATAACAAGGCCAAAGCAAGGATTAATTTGTTTCAGTGATGTTACAATTTTAAACAGCTATACATACGAGGGTCAGTCAAAAAGTAATGCCATTTTGTTGAGGACAGGTATCATTTACCAACACAGGAACATGTATCATACATAAAAATGAAGCTGGTACTCTGTGAATCACATCCCTACTTCTAC
Organism: Doryteuthis pealeii; assembly: GCA_023376005.1. Lineage (NCBI taxonomy): Eukaryota > Metazoa > Mollusca > Cephalopoda > Myopsida > Loliginidae > Doryteuthis > Doryteuthis pealeii. The sequence continues at coordinate 60,911,784 of CM042173.1, forward strand.
ACATAGTCACCGTTTCTTTCAATAGAAATGTTCCACCTTTGAATGAGTGCATGTATCCCTTTCCCGTAAAATTCTGTTGACTGTCTTTGAGCCACTTCTTCACTACAATTTCATTTCCTCGTCACTGGAATAATCACTATCATCTCTTTGGCCCATGAAAGAGGGTTTGAGAGGCCAACATTATTCCAGTGACAAGGAAGTGAAATATGTATGGAACATTGCTATTGAGAGAAATGGAAAAGTAGGATGTGATCCACAGAGGACCAGGTCATTTTGATGTATGATACATGTTTCTGTGTTGGTAATTATACCTGTCCTAAACAAAATGGCATTACTTTTTGACTCCCTTGTATATAAAGGACAGTTTTTGTGTATGTATGTCCAGAGGAAATTACGAAATAAAACAATTAACAACAAAGTAAATATATATATACACATTCACTATCACCAGAGCTTGCCCATTAAGCACGAATAGAACAAAATGTCTTTGTCATAAAATAACCCAACAAAGATTGACATGCTATAAATACAACAAATCAAACCTATACTGGCCTACATAGAAAAATCTGATCATATGACCTTTAGGCACCCCTTTTTGATCTCGATTCAGAGGTTCATGTTTTTCATTTACACAGTCAATATCCGGTTGTTTGTTAGGGGTTAGTTTTATAATTTAAAACAAAAACTTAAAAATCGTCTGTTAACAAACAACCGGATATTGTGTAAATGAAAAACATGTCCTTCTGAATCGAGATCAAAAAGGGGTGCCTAAAGGTCATATGGTTCGAAAAATCAGATCATTATAATAGTCATTTTTTTTATTTAAAAAAAATTTTTTTTACATGATTGTAAATCTACTTCATATGCATGAATATATGCATATGCCTAATATCATTAGCCTAATTATGTGGGGGAAAAAAGGATTTAAAATTTTTTTTTTTTTTTTGACATTTTTCAGCCTAATCTCTATTTTCAATGCACTTTCTTTTTGTTTACATTTTTACCAACCCCTCTGCATAAGCAGGATGTAACACAAGGTCAATTTTTTTTATGCAGAGTTTAACAGGTTTCAATTCAGTTTTCCTTCTAGATAGGTTGCCTTACCAAGGTTAAAGAGCCCAGTCTGTCCTGCTATTTAGCCATAGCTGGAGAGAGAGCATGTGTATTAGCACTGTGTGGAATGTAGACCGCCTCGTCTAGGATTTGAACTCAGGTCGACAAGTCCATTTCCTACGACTATACCCATTACACCACATGCCTTTTCAATTGTGTATATTTATGAAAGATTGAAACATTATACAGTAAGAATTTCAGGGTATTTTCGTTTTTTGTCGTCCTGGCCTCCTGTCCTAAAATACGCTACGTGGCACCTGCTGAAAATTTGACCCGTGCTAGTTATTTAACAACTAATGGTTTGGAGGTGTTTTTATCGACAATTTAATGTGAGAAGAAAGTGATAGTTTACGCTTCAAACAGCTAGGGAGTTCTTAAGTAGCATGGGTCAGATTTTCAGTTCAGGCACCACTTAGCGTTTTTTAGGGCAGGAGGCCAGGATGCATTTCTGCGATATGCACAGAAATTCCTGTTAAACAACCATTTGGATAAATAGCAGGGCAGACTGAGCTCTTTAACCGTGGTATGGCAACCAGTCTAGGAGAAAGAAACTGAATTTAAACCTGTTAAACTCCACTTAAAAAAAAAGACCTGTTCATAAACTAAAAAGCTACCTTGCTCTCCAATCTAAGAAAAACAAAAAAAAAAAAAAAGGTCCTCCCTTAAGTCTGCTTTAACCCTTAAAGTCCTATACCACCTCATTCCACCCGGCTGGAAGTCTCATTTGTTTTCCTAATCTACCCCAAATGATAGCCTTTGTTTAAATATAATATTAAACATATTTAGAAGTCTTTGATTTAAGGGAAATAACAGGTAACTGTAGATGCAAAGGTCATTTTTAGCCATTTTTTTTATATATCCTTATAGGAATGCTCTGGACTTAAAAAATTCTCAATAGGATGTTAAGAGTTAAAATGTACAGTGATTTAATACAGCTATATTGAATCTTAGTAGAAATTCCTGTTAAACAAGCATTTGGATAAATAGCAGGGCAGACTGAGCTCTTTAACCTTGGTATGGCAACCAGTCTAGGGGAAAGAAACTGAATTTAAACCTGTTAAACTCCACTTTAAAAAAAGCTGACCTGTTCATACGGAGAGTTTGGTAAATATAAAAATATCTATAAACTAAAAAGCTGCCTTGCTCTCCAATCTAAGAAAAACAAAAAAAGGTCCTCTCTTAAGTCTGAGCTTTAAAATGTACTGTGAGTTAATACAGCCATGTTGAATCTTAGTAGAAATTCCTGTTAAACAAGCACTTGTTTAAAGTTTAAAATATCATTTGCATTAGATTTTTCCACTTTATGAGCCACTCCCTAAATGACTAGATTTTCTTAGGATTTCAAAAGATGCTATTGTTAAAGGTAATTATTCTTTTCTTTTCATGTATAAATAAAAAGAAAAACAAATACAAAAACAAAAACATCGGCTACAAATATCAGAAGAAAGATTCAGGGTGTTAAAAATCAAGAAAACTGGATCCACTTCAACGTGCAAATAAATACTTTCTGAAAAGATTTTTTTTGCAAGGTCATCAGTTATATCAAATATGGTTCTCTCATTCACACACACACACACACACAAAATGACATTGATTGCAACTAATTTCACACAGGATGCCATCTTCAGGCAATGACATCTATTCTTCCATTGAACACTTTTATTAGGCTTTAGTCTAGTTCCTAGTTCAATACCAGCCCTCGCCAACTCAGCGTATGAGTAGCACAGGGATCTGTGCGGTAAAGTAAGGAGCTGGTGGTAGGTGTGGCGCTTCACCTCAGATGCTAAAATAAGCTCCTTGGTCTAGCGCTAGGGGATAGACTCCCTTGCTATCTGGCTGATACCGACATTAGGCCGCCCAGACGACTTTACTTTATAAAATGATAAATCCTTTTGATCTTACTCTTTGATTAATACCCTGCATTACAATATATATATATATATATATATATATATATATATATATATATATATATACATACACCAATCTGATGATTGTATTGCCCCTTCCCTCAATAGCCCTGTCGGTGGGGCGTTAGAATACACCAACTGCACCTCTGCATAGGGGTAAGAACCCCCCAATGGGCCCACCTGTTGGTTGTGGGTGGCGACCCGTGATGCTTAAAGACGGAATCCTGGTGGATAAGCAGTCCATGACATGCAATATTCCACTTAGACCCTTACTTAGGCTAGACGGGCAGTTGGAGAGGCCCCCTCTGATCAATCGACTGGTCACGTCAAGCCCTAGTTTGTTTTAGGTTTTATCCTGCTATACTTGCCAATATTGAACAATATGATATATTATATATATATATATATGTCAAAGGAGTGGCCTAATGTCTGTATCAGCCAGACAGCAAAGGAGTCTACCACTACCACTTGACCAAGGAGATTGTTTTTCGTCTGAGGTGAAGCGCCACATCTACCATTAGCTCCTCACTTTACCGCGCAGATCCCCATGCTACTCATACACTAAGTTGGCAGGGGCTGGTATTGAACCAGGAACCTTGCGAATCCTAGCCAGGTGCTCTACCGACTGAGTTAAACTGGACAATATATGTGTGTGAAAAATATAAATGAAAAGGTATATAAACAAACACAAACAATTGATTCAATTAATATTTTGTCTTTCTTTATTAAAAGACTTCATCAGAATGAAATCATATGAAATTCTGAAGTCTTTATTAAGACTTCTTATTTCTTATGAGTGTAGTCATCTCCGTTAAAAAATGGAACATTCCGTTTTTATCATAAAGAAAAGGAAGGAAAAGGACATGTGATACAAAAAAATATAAGAACGAAAGAGTAGGGGATAGAGAGAGGGGTCAGTGCATAGAAGCTATAATGCTAATCTGTTATCACTGATGAAACTTAATAAAGTCGAAACAGTCTGTACGGTGTTCTGCATAGCGAGCCATCCTTTGCCGGGATTCACTTGTCAAGATTATTTTCTATAATTATCAAATTTTATGCGATACATGCATTATAATTGCCTTCAAGCAAAATATAAATAATAATTTAATCAACAATGCTTCTAAAAAAACAAACATCCAAAAATCTTAATCTGTTTCAATCAAACATAAAAGATGAAAGAAAGAAAAAAAAAAGTGATAGTTAAATCAAGATTTTTATACTTTTTACATATTGAACTATTTTGAAATAGCTCCTAAGTAAATCTATTAAATGTTGTACTAATTAAATTATCACACTGTGGTATATCAACAGGTCCTGCTAGTCAAGATTGTCATACTTTTTACATATTGAACTATTTTGAAATAGCTCCTAAGTAAACCTATTAAATGTTGTACTAATTAAATTATCACACTGTGGTATATCAACAGGTCCTGCTAGTTCAGTATTATTTAGCCATTTCAGCAAGAATGGCAGGGTTATGTTTTCATCGTACATATTTGAATGAAGCTGTTCTCAGTTTTTGACAATTGACCCCAGCACCACAAATGTAAACAATATGTTTTTGAAGAGATCGTTTAAAAACATTGCTCCAGTCTAGCTTATACTTATCTAATTTCTAAAAGTAAGTGAACTTATTTCCTTATTGTCTTTTGTCCTAAATTTCTTCATTTTGGGTTGAATGGTTCTATTCCTATTGAAAAATTCCACCAAATCTTTTTCTGCCCTTTTACAGCAACTCGTCACAATTCTATAAATAAAATGATGAACTTTATTAGTTGATATGACCTTTAGGCACCCCTTTTGTGATCTCGTTTCATAAGGACTTTTTTTTTTTTCATTTACACCGCCAAAATCCGGTTGTTTGTTAGGGGTTAGTTTTATAATTTAAAAAAAAAAAATCTAAAAATCATCTAATAAACAACCGGATTTTGGCGGTGTAAATGAAAAAAATGTCCTTATGAAAATGTGATCGCAAAAAGGGTGCCTAAAGGTTATATGGTCCAAAAGTTTAATTTTTATACTTACAGTTCCAGTCATAAATGGTATTTACACTTGGATTGGCCCTTCTGTCTAGCAAGCAGGATATAGCTTTGCACTTCTGCCTAGCTGGCTGGGTGTAGCGTTTGTGTTTCTGCCCAGCCGACGACCTGTAGCATTTGCACTGTTTAGTGCAAAGTATTGGTTCCCAGTAGATCACCTAGGATCAGTGGCTCTCTGGTCTTCTGGCTGTGTGTAGTATCTGTTTATCCACTTCAGGTTAGATCAGGGATCACCAAACTTTTTCACGGTGGGCCGGATAATTGAAAAAATAAAGTGTGGGCCACATTATTATTGTGTTCAATAACTTGCTAGCCATGCAGCATATATTGTTATATACTTTTCTGTACTCAGGTCGTATCTTCTTCTGGCCTGCTTTGGTTCTATCTTCTAACATCTTGGTCTGGTCTTCTATTGGGATTTCGGGTCTGGTTTCTGTTAGGGATCACTCCTTAACAGAAGCCCTGGGTCATTGTTAGTTTTTAGGTAATAAACGCAGACTTCGATTTACGTTGATGTTACTTTATTTGTAAATCCCCAACCAGACATTCTGCGCAGATGAGACTTACATCTTGCTAGCTCGGCTTCTAACTTCTAACTGACTGAGTTACTTAGTATCCTTAAACCGGAACAGGGCCTTCTATGGGAGTTCCGGTTCTCACGGTTTATCCCCGGAAAGCAAGGTCAGTGAGGTCAAGCGCTGTCACTCACTCTCAAGCCATCAACTGCACTAATTGCCATAACGATTTCTACACTACATTAAAAATGTATTAGGGTTCCAATAATTATGTAACAGCCAGAATGAAAGCTCTGAGAAAAAGATGTAAAACAAAATTTATCTTTCCATGTTATATTCATGGATGAGTGACATAACATGCACAAAAACAAATTTAACCAACATATTTATTTTCAAAACATTATTAATTCATTCGGGCCATAGATTGGTAACCCCATGGCTAGATTATCATAGAACAAAACAATTATTTTAACATACAGGTTAAAATTGACTTAGTTAATCAATAATGCATAAAAACATTGAAATATTAAGTTTTTCTGGTGGGTCTTGGTTATTTTATAGATATTTATCTTTAGTATTATTTGTATTATTCGGACTATTGTCCTCATCTTCATTGTATCTGTACAATGTTTCTGCTGATGTGCCCTCTGGCCTTCTTCAGATATTTTTTGTCAGACTCTGGAACCTTTTTGTCGTAATCGAGAGCCATCACGGAACTTTGAACCTAACCCTTTATTCATTCTGCTAACCATAGCTGGAGTAGAGGTGTTAAGCTGTGTTATATAGAATAATAATAAACACAGCTTAACGCCTCTACCCCAGCTATGGTTAGCGGAATGAGAACAGGATACCCCATAGACTGAATAAATGGTTAGTATCAAAGTTCCGTGATGGCTCCCAATTACGACAAGAAGGTTCCCCGAGTTCAAAAAGAAGGTCGGAGGGCACATCGGTCGAAACGTTGTACAGATAACAATGAAGATGAGGACAATGGTCCGAATAATAAAAATAATACTAATCATCAAGCCTCATCTCAAAAATGCAGAGAAATAGTATATTTATCTTTTGATAGAAATATTGTCAATTTTGAATCCCTAGGCATTTTGCAATATTGGTCTCATTATTGCGCAATGAGAAAGTTCATTGTTATGCTAACCAGTCATTTTCAAAGTGGTATTTCATGTTAGCATAACAAGAGAATTTGTAATTTCTTATTCCACTCTTGTTAGACTGATATACATTGTGTTTTATGTCTAAGTAGATTATTCTCTCGTCTGTGCACAAACTTTCTTTGTTCTGCCATCACTCCACTTAAGGGCTCTTTATAATAAGACTAGAAGTAGCTACCCAGCATCAACTGGGTAGAGGGGGTTAAAAAAAATCCTAGTGTATTGATTTGTTTACTTTTGAGATTCACAAATGCTGGATATTTTAAAATAGAATTTCAATGCTATTTACCTTAGAATATAAATCAAATCTTCATAATTTTTTCACAAAAAGCAAGAACCAGGAATCTTTAATGTGTATATTTATATTTACTTAATAACAAGACTAGAAGTAGCTACCCAACATTGCCCTGGTAGATGGGGGGGGGCATAAAACCCCTGGTGTATTGATTTGTTTACATTTGAGATTCACAAATGCTTGACATTTTTAAGTAGAATTTCAATGCTATTTCTATGTATACTTTAATTTAAAAAAATACCTTTGAATACAAATCAAATCATAATTTTTGCACAAAAAGTAAGAACCAGTGATATTTAATATGTGTGTGTATGTGTATATGTGTGTGTATATGTATATATATATATATATATATATATATATATATATATTTACTTTGTCATGATTTTTTTCATTTTTGTTGTTTCATCCGTATATACATACATACCAACTATAATGAACATTGTTTACTCTATTTTATTTTCGAAACCTTTTCCAAATTTGTTGCAACCATTCATTTAGCTATTAAAATTATCCCAAGACCATTGTATGGACAAATACATATGCCAAGTAATTTTCTTTTGGGACATCTCTCAGAAATATAGGGGTTACTTGGTAGTGCCCATCTCCTCTCTTCATAAGATGCAACAGGTTGCAATTGTTTACATCAGTGGTTCTATACTCTTTTTTTTTTATACCCTCCCTCTGTTTGCTTCTCTCCATTTGAGCTCCCCAGTGTTTGCTTCGTGCCGATAACCTAATGCATTATGGGAATGCGAGTGCTAGCTTCCAACTAAAACACTGCTAATTCTTATACTGTTTTCTTGTCTGTGGGAGTGGCTATTTAATAGGATACCAGTTGATAGGGATTCAGTTGAGGCTTTTGTATGAAATTCAGAGCTTTATATATACTAGCAAATATATGCAAGTATTTAAATTTTAATAATAAAATATGTATTAAATTAGAAAGGCTAATGAAACTAAATAAAAATGTATATAAAAAGATTTGAACAGAGGGGGTATAATCGAAAAATAGAACAACTGAAACTTACTCTTCCATCACTCTCGTCTTTCATTTTTATTTTTCTAATTAAGTTTAGTTAAAAGAGGAAGTAAAGAATAAAATGACAGTTATTTTTTCTTGTTAATGGATTTCATTTAAGATTCATTGAAGAGATTTTTTGCTTATATTCATTAAAATAAAATCAAACATTTAGAAATCAATAATACTAAGCACATATTTATTAAAATCACATTTTTAATATCAATATGCAAATTAGCCTTCCCATTCACACTGTAAACCGTTATTTTGTTGTATATATAAATATAATCGCATGTTGTTAGTATGTAGATATGGTTAACAGTATTAATATTGTAAAACAATTTTATTAATAATTGAGGTTTAAATAAAAATAAAATCATTGAGATTGTGATATCAATAACTAAGGGAATTGTGACTTGAGTAGTAATATAGTTTCAGTTACAGACAGACAAACACACAATCTCGATTATAATAAGATATATATATATATATATATGATAAACCAAACAATATAGATCAAGGATTATAAGAATGATTAAATAAGTAAAGTTGGCAGAGTGGTCCATTGTCAATATTAGCCAGGCAGTGAGGGAGTCTATTCCCTTTTGACTAGCATTAGACCATGGAGATTTTTTTTTTTTTTTTTTTTTTTTATCTGAGGTGGAGCACCATATCTACCATCAGCTCTCCTCTTTACCGCTCAGACCCAGATCAGTTGGTGAGGGCCAGTATCGAACCTGGAACCTAGTGGTTCCAAGGGGATGCTTTACTATATCAAAAATACCTGAAATTTTAAGTTAATATTTGTGCACAAATTTTACTACTTGATATTCTTAGAAAGTAATTTAGTAAGAATCAGTTTTAAGTACTTTCCCTTCTGCTACCAAGGTGAACAATCTCGGCATAAACTGGCCCTTAAAAGTAGCTGCATGATTAAGTACTTGCCAGTTTCTTGTAGAAATCTAAAGGAAATTGCTCAATCAGTCGGTCAATGACCTATTCACAGTTTAGATTTGCAGTTGTTACGATATTGTATCTTGTAAAGATCTTTTCTTGTAGAATTCCCTTTCGTTACACAAGTTGGAATACATTAAGATCATCATCGGGGCGGCCTATAGTCAGTATCAGCTAGACAGAGGGAGTCTATCCCCTTTTCACTAGCGCTAGACCAAGGAGATTGTTTTGGCGTCTGAGGTAGTGCCACACCTACCATCAGCTCTTCACTTTACTGTATAGACCCCTGTGCTATTTATACACTGAGTGGGCGAGGGCCAGTATCGATCTTGATCCTTGTCCGACGCTCTACCCACTGAGCTATACCGGCCCATGTAAGGATAATGTCTGCTAAAATAATTCGATATTCTCTATTAATACTCGTGTTCCTTAATGGTACAACCATTATCATCTTGCATACACTCTGGTTAAAAATGAGTCTGTCCAAATCGTCCAAGATGAAATACAAAAATGTAAATCCTGATAATCTGGTGTTGCTTATCTGCCAAATTCTTATTTCTTATGAGTATCGTCACCTCAGCTAAATAATGAACCATTCCATTTTATGATAAAGAAAGGGAAGAAAAAGGACATGCTACATATAAAAATATAAGTAGGAAAGATAGAAAGATGGGGTGAGTGCATGGAAGTAATAATACGAATCTGTTTAATCGAACATAATGAAAGATGAAAAGGATAAAAGTTAAATTAAGATTATTATACTTTTTACATATTGAACTATTTGGCAATAGTTCTGAAGAAAACATAAACATTATTATACAGTGGTATATCTACAGGTCCTGCTAGTGGACTATAATTCTTGAAATCAATATTATAAAGGCCCCTTATGGCAATGAGCTTACCAAAAGTTTATTAGAGTAGTTATTTTTCTGATCTCCCACCAGGTCGGATTAACATGTTTTTTTTATGTGGGAAATCATACGCAAATCGAAGCTCATACAAAAAAAATGCATGGTTCCATTTGCATTCCCCTATGGGTGCCTTAGGCACCAGCAAAGGGACAGGTACTGTTCCATTTTTGATGTGGAACTTAGATTTTAAAAAAGTTTTTTTTTAATTGTTGCTAGGATGAACACTTAAATAAAGTACACTTGTACTGATCTAGTCAGCTACCTCCCCATTTCCAAGAAATATATATATAGGGCCGGATTAGCACAGTTGGTGGAGCATTCGGCTAGAAACCACAAGGTTCCTAGTTCGATACTGGCTCTCACCAACTCAGCGCATGTGTATGCAAGGATCTGTGTGGTAAAGTAAGGAGCTGATGGTGGTGTGGCGCTCCACCTCAGGTGCAAAGACAATCTCCTTGGTCTAGCGTTAGTGAAAAGGGGATAGACTCCTTCACTGATTGGCTGATACCGACTTTAGGCCGCCCCGACGACTTTACTTTATATATATATATATATATATATATATTAGTAAAGTTGGCGGAGTGGCATATTGTTGGTATCAGCCAGATAGCAAGGAAGTCTATCCCCTTTTCGTAAGCACTAGACTAGGGAGATTGATTTTGCTGAGGTGGAGCGCTACACCTAACATCACTCCCCACTTTTCTGCACTGATCAGTTTACTCATGTGCTGAATTACCCGGGACGGATATCAAACCCGGAACCTTTCAATTGCTAAGTGGGTGCTCTACCGAATGACCTAAACCCGTAATTCCCATCTGTATGCAAATAGGATTATTAAAAGAAATAGTTTTATTTTGAAAGGGTCTGCTCATTTAATTTAGTAAAAGCAATAAGCAAATTTACCGAATTCCCTGTGACTATTTAAAGACTAATTATGTAAGTTTGAGTATAAGTGACAATCTTAACCAAATTATTAAGTGCCAATGGAATGTAAAATATTTTAGGGCATATATATTGTGTTACAGGAGTAAATAATAAAGTTGCTATGCTAAAGGATCATTAAACTGGAGACTATTAATGACTATTTATCATTTTACTCTTTATATAACCTTTTACTACTCAATATGACCATAATAGGCATTTGTATTTTTAGGTAACCTTATATATATATATATATATATATATATATATATATATATATATATATATATATAATCACATAAACAAACACCCACACACACACATGCAGAGAATTTGGAAGACATGAGACACAAAACCAAATGTACAGTCACTAGCAACAGCTTCAGTTTCGGAGATCTTCTGTGGAAGAGATTTTTATCTCGAAATATTAAGAATTAAAAAAATTACAGGTTAACAACCAACACCATAGTTGCCTTATTTTTCTTTACACTTGCATTGTGATAGCCTTCAAAACCAACCCCCAAACAAATAGAAACACAAGGCTTCAAGCAAATTATAAAACTTTTATATTATAATATATATATATGTACACACCCACTTTAATGACAGATTTGCTTTGTTTATAAATAATGCAGTATGGAATTGAAATTTAGAAAATGTTATTTTTCCTCTTAATCATGTCAGAACTTGTTTTCTAGTCATTTGTGTTTACAAATATTGTTTTGCTTAGTTTGAGAGTCCTTTTGTTTTTGTTTGGAAGGATCTCCGAAAAAAAAAAAAAGGTTCTTTTGCTATAGTATTATTTGGATTATTTGGACCATTGTTCTCATCTTTTGTTATCTGTACGACGTTTCGGCTGATGTGCCCTCCAGCCTTCTTCAGGTATTTCTTCTCAAATTCTAGAACCTTTTCGAACTTGGGGTCCTTCTTATCATAATTGGGAACCATCGCGGAACTTTGAATCCAATCCTTTATTCAATCCCCAGGTGTATCCTGTTCTCATTCTGTTAACCATAGCTAGGGTACAAGTGTTAAGCAATGTTGATTATTATTTATGTTACTGTCACCCTTGGCCAGGATTGAACCTGCTGCCTAGAGATAAGTCATTTAGAACTGTCTTAAACTTAACGCCTTTATCCACTACGCTGTGTGTCCAATTGGTTTCTTTTGCTTTGTGTGTATGTCAACCCCATGATTTCTCAGACTTGGGACTTCTTTTCTAAGGTGTGTAAAAGAGGAAGTAATGGGTCTTACCCTACCCCACTGGCCCATGACACGTTTGCAAGAGATTTCAATTAGGAGTTATTCTATTTGGGCTGGTTTAGCTTAGTTGGTAGAGCACTTGCCTCGGAATCATAAGGTTCTGGGTTTGATGCTGGTCCCTGCCAAATCGGCACTTGAGTAACACAGATTGGGTTAATCTGATCTGTATGGTAAAGTGGGGAGTTGACGGTAGGTGTGGCGCTCCACTTCAGCAAAATCAATCTCCCTAGTCTAGTGCTAGTGAAAAGGTGATAGACTCTCTTGCTGTTCAGCTGATATCAACAAAAGTCCACTCTGCCAACTTGACTTTTTTATTCTTCAAAACTGGTTGAATCTACCAAGGCTTGAGAGCTTAGTCTGCCCTACATTCGGCAGAGTGTTGGTCTAGTGCTAGTGAAAAGAGGATAGACTCCCTTGTTTGACTGAGACTGACAATAGGCCGCTCTGCAGACTTTACTTACTATTCTGTGTGTATGAAATAAAAAGTAAAGTTGTCAGGGCGGCCTAATGTCGGTATCAGCGAGGGAGTCTATCCCCTTTTCACTAGCGCTAGACCAAGGAGATTATCTTAGCATCTGAGGTGGGCGGCACAGATCCCTGTGCTACTCATACGCTGAGTCGGCGAGGACCGGTATCGAACTAGGAACCTTGTGGTTTCTAGCCAAAACGCTCTACCGACTGAGCTAACCCGGCCCTATGAAATATCTGCAGATTAATCCTTGAATGTAGCCTAACCTGATTGAAGCACTATATATTGGCTCAATATTACTCTATTTTGTTTATAAAACAAGTAACGTGAATCAAATCTTTGGAGATTTACAAAAACTGCTATGAACATATATAAATTTTACAGTTCCACACAGGACCTTGATAATCTGTATATTAGTTGCATGACTCTTAAAGACCAATCAGAGTTAGGTCACAAAGAAACACACACACACACACACACACACACACCACTTTGATAGTATCATTTAAAGGGGAGAGAACTCTGATGATAATAATTATAATAATAATAATAATTTATACTACAATGAATATGTGCTGAATGGTTGGAGCCTTACAAAAATCACTTTAATAGAATGAAGATTTTTTTTATTGAAAACTGAAATTTATGAAATGAACAATTTGAAAAATGTAGAGAATATCAGGTCTATGAATGTGAGAGTAAAGGAGAGGGTGGGAGTGAGGGAGAAGGAGAGGGGGGTGTCTCTTTTGTTTCTGCCTTTGAAGTCTTCTTACATGGTTGATAGATATATCAGCTCTTGTTTTTTATTTCTAAGCTCATTATATGCAATCAGTGAGTGGGAGTGGTGGGCTATAATGACTACATTGATTAAAAATCAATATCCCAATTCAGGTGTTTGTGTATTTGGCTACTTGTATCCTATTATTAAAAAAACAAACAAAAACAAATACATACTTGCTTTTACCAGACAGATATACACAATTCAATTTTAATTGAACATGTATTACTGCTGGTTCAATAATCTGATAAACAAAAATATAAACAACAGTTAAATAAACTTGCGGTGATGTTGATAGCTTTTTAATTTAGTGCATCCTGGGACGCATGTATTTGATTTGAATGAGTCCCTGGAAAATTTGATGGGTCCCAACTAAAGCTGTCTAACTCCTACCTTGTAACCTATCCTGTGTAATTCGTTTCTTAGAAACTATTGAAATGTGTTTACAGTTAGTTTGAAATGGTGAGCGAATAAAAAATACTGGGAAGCATGGATATGATTTTACTGCGTCCTTTTAAATTTTTATGCGTCAGGGATGCAGGACGTGTACCTATCAGCATTGTGTGTGTGTGTGTGTGTGTATATAATGTTTCTTCACTTTGGTCCTTATTTGGACTAGACGGGCAGTTGGAGAAGCCTCCTCTTATCAATCGGCTGGTCACGTCAAGCCTTAGCACCTATATGATTGCCCCAGCCCTATTACCCTTATGGCAAGCCCCAACCCTTTTTATCATATGGGTGCTAGAAGGCAGTGGCTGAGGGTTTTCATGTCCTGGGAATGACAACTCTATCTGATGGTGAGGTTCCAGTTTTGGAGGTTTGGGAAATGTGGAGCACCCCTTCATCACCATTGCTCCCTGGTCCACTCTGACCCAGAGTGGTAGTACCTGTTATGGTCCCATCTATGGGTTAAATAGAAAACATGACTTTATAAACAAAATTGATTATCTATTAGGCATTAAATGACCCACTGAGGTTGATATGCTGGAAAACACAACACACCAAACCAAACCAACTAAAGTTTCATAATAAATTAGTGTTTTTAATTATGAACAACTAAAGCTTCTAACCCTTACCTTGTACCCCATTCTGTGTAATTCGTTTCCAAGAAAATATTGAAATGTATTTACAGTCAGCTGGAAATGGTGGTGGAAGAAATAAGCAACACTGGGACCCATGGATGTGATTTTTATGTGTCCTTTTAGATTTTTATGTGTCAGTGACACATGACACATCTCTGAACTTGTTTAATTGTAGATGAACATCATAGGAAGTCTGTGACTAGCATCCAGTCACTAGACAAAAAAAAAAAAAAAAGAGTGTAACTGAATTCACTTTGTACCAACTGTCAGGACACTGTCAAGTGTTCAGTATATATGGATAAAATTATCCATATATAGAATAAGAAAAACTGAAGAATTTAGCAGAGAAATGTCTAAATAAAATCTTAGGATTTAATTATGAAACAAAGAACACACTGAAAGAGAGAAGAAGACATTGTATAAAATAGAAGATACATTCAGTGGTTATAGGAGTGGAGAGAAGAGATTAAAAAAAGATTTTCAAGTAATAGGTTTGGCACCAGTAAAAGGCAAAAAAAAAGATTTACCATTTTATTAAAATAACCTAAATTGTTTGCGTGAACTAAAAACTTTATAGTTTTTATGAAATTTTAAATTGACTTGAAGAAATGACAGAATTTTTAATCAATGTCTCTACAAGATATGTACAAAATGTGTGTGTCATAGTGTCATATATATATATATATATATATTATATATATATATATATATAAATAAAGGTATTACATATCTATTTATTTGATGGCAATAGAACAGTCACAACCTTAGGTTTCATACATGCAAAATTGCATGCATTCATCGGGTGACGTTGATTCGAATACAGGGAAAATCGAAAAATTCAAAAGGTTTTTACGGGCATAAGATGTTTATGATTGAATGAAGTGATATATTAGTAGTCATCCACAGACACCATGTTTTGATGTTTCATGTCTCTTCAGTGTGACCAGACTTAGCAACTACTTCTAGCTGGGAGTGAAACCCAACTGCCTTTTTATCAGTCTGATTCCTCGGCTACCAGTAAGAAGTGGAGTTTTAACTGATATACATCAGCATATATGTTATGATCATGAGAGCTCAAATCTGTGAGTAACATACATACATACATACATACATACATACATACATACATATATATATATCTTAGAAAGGAAAAACTCAACACCGTAATTTCAAAATAAATTTTTTATGGAATTACGGTGTTGAGTTTTTCCTTCCTTTCTAAGATAAATATTGCTCTGTATATAATCTAAAAAGTTTATTATACATTGAGCTCTTTTTAGTGATTTAAAGATTCACTGTGTTTATACATACTGGATCATACAATAATAATACAGTGTGTCTTAGAAATCACATATAGAATCATCCCTCACTACCAAGTTTTGGATACCTCTCATATATATATATTATATAAAATCCTGCACTATAATTTGTAATTACAAAATACAAATCTATACCTGGAGAAAAATATGTTTAAAAAAATAAAAAATAAAGTGAAATACCAAAACATGTGCACCACCTGAAAATAATCAACTGGCACTACTGTAATTGCCAAAAGAGAAAATACCGAAAGAAAGTTGAATATGCTAAAGTGCTCAATACACTAAGTAGAGCAAATAAATAATATATATTCATTCATCATCAGATTGCGCTGTTATCATGAATTTCCATAACTCTCCCTTGCCAAATGTCCCTGATATTCCTACGCATGGCGTCCAGAATCCATACAGAGCTGAGTAATGTAGATATTTTTCTGGTCAACCTGCACTGGTGTGTATTTGTTTAGGTGTCCACAAGAGAATGTCCTTGCTTCTCCAGCAGGGTTCAGCATGTCTTGTTCACCTCACCCGGATGGTTTGTGTAATAGAAGGAAGGTTACTGTACAGCTGGGTTATTTTCTTCTTTTTCTTCTTTTATTTATTTTTTTTTTTTGTGGATGCTGTTTCCAGGATTTGTTTAAAGTAGCATGCAATATCCATGTGCAGCTCTCGTCATTTCCAAGTGCTTTGTTAGGGTACATGTTATACAATATCACTGATAGGCTATGGTTTGGGAGAATTCTCACTTATCAGTCAGGTGGGTTTTTTTGTTGTGTGTATGTATGTATGTATACACACACATGCACAAAGAAAAAAATTTCCAAATAAATAAAACTTCCACCCAACAATCACTACAACCAATAATCATCCTGAGGACAACCAGTGAAATGGTAAAAAAAAAATATGGTCACTTTCTATTATGGGCAATTTAAAATATTAAAATGAAAATATATTAAATATTTTTCAAATATTACGTTTTATAGGCAATAGTGATGTAGAAATGGGTATTTCCTGGCTAGAATTCAAACCACTTGGATGTGTGTATTTCTAGGTAGCAACACAATTATTGACTGCTCAAGTTCTAATAATTGATCTTTAGAAAAATAGAATTTTATAAAAAAAAATGTTTAATTATAAATTAAGATAAATCTGAATGAAATATTTACAATTTTTTTTCTCTCAAAATTAATTAATTTTGGTCAACCCCATTCTGTATGCTTTTTTTAAATTTAAAAAAAAATTTTTTTTAGTCTAGTATTTCGAGATGTAATAATTCCTTTTTAACTGTTTGCTTTTCTGCTAATATTTTGGGTGTGTTCAATAAAAAAAAAAAATGTTTTAGTTTGCATACATAGTTTATGTAGACACATTAATTTATAGAATTTCTTCATTTAAATATTTTACATCATGACACCCCATTTCCCATAAAATACTTATTTTTTTCCTCGTTTATTCTAACAGGATTTTGTTGTATCACTAAGAATCTGGGGAATTGCCTAAACAGTGGGAAAATGCAAGTCTTGTAGATTTTCTGCTGTTTTGCAGTAAAATTAAGTACATACTTGCATTTTACATGCAAGACAAAAAAATCTTGTTTCCAATTTTGTCATGACATTTTTAATTTGAATATTATACTTTTAGCTTTCCTCTGTGTGTGTTTTTTTTTCTTCTCCAAAAACAAAGAGAAACAACCTTTATACACTTGATACTTTTATTTCCTTCTTCCTCCCCTCTCTGTTTTGTCTGTCTGTCGGCTTAATTTGCAATTAACCTTTTAATATAATTCCTAGCTTTCGGGTATCGGTTATTGTAAGAGAAATAGGCACAATTTAATGTGTTAAAGATGTTTCTCAGCAAAAGTATTTTTAAGACGAATATTTTAGCTTTTCAGTGTGTGTATATATTCTGCATATATAATGTGTATGTTTATATATATATATATATATATATATATATATATATATAAATACCAACCTCTCTGCATGAGCAGGATGTGACACAAGGTCAATTTCTTAAGCAGAGTTCAACAGGTTTGAATTCAGAGTTTTCCTTCTAGACCGTTTGCCTAACCAAGGTTAAAGAGCCCAGTCTGCCCTACTATTTATCCATAACTGGAGGGAGAAGAGGATTCATACCTTTCCTAAGGGTATTAGCGCTAAGTGAAATGCAATTACCACACTCCAAGATTTGAACTCAGGGCGATGAGTCCATTTACAATGACTTTAACCATTACAGCACGCTCTTCCATTTTATATATATATATTTTTTTATAGACTTATCACTGCCATGATTCTCTATTCTCTTCACCTAATTTTTATTTTATTTTTATTTTTATAGGTCAAGTGCTACTAATTTCCTTTCCGTTTCTTTTGTGCATGTTGAAAGATAGATTTCAAGGTTGTGTATTAATGGCAACATAAGTTCTGCTTGTTGGTTAAAACATTTGATCCTCGTGTTACCCACAATTTTTTTAAATTTTATTTTTTTCCATCCCCTGTTTAAAAATATTCAAAACTTTTTTTTTTTTTATTTTTTTTTTTTTTTTTTATTTTTTTTTTTTTACAATTTTTAATTCATTTATTATATATATATATATATATATATATATACGTGTCTGTGGATAACATATATATATATATATATATATATATATATATATATATATATATGACCTTTAGGCACCCCTTTTGCTTGCTGATTCATAAGTACATTTTTTTTCATCTACACCGTCAATATCTGGTTGTTTGTTAGGGGTTAGTTTTATAATTTAAAAAAAAAAAAAACTTTAAAAACCGGATGTTGACAGTGTAAATGAAAAAATGCACTTATGAATCAGCAAAGAAAAGGGTGCCTAAAGGTCATATGGTCCATATATATATAATATATATATATATTATATATATTATTATATATATATATATATATATATATATATGTCTGTTGGGTTTACTCTTTCTCTTCTTTTTCTCTCTCTCTCTCTTTCTCTCTTTCTTCTTTCTCTTCTCTTTCTCTCTCTTTTCTTCTCTTTCTCTCTCTTTCTCTCTCTTCTCTTTCTCTCTCTTTCTCTCTCTTTCTTCTTCTTTCTCTTTCTCTTTCTCTCTTCTCTCCTCTCTCTCTCTCTCTTTCTCTTTCTCTCTCTCTCTTTCTCTCTTTCTCTCTCTCTCTCTCTCTCTCTCTTTCTCTTCTCTCTCTCTTTCTCTCTCTCTCTCTCTCTCTCTATCTATCCCTCTCTCTCTATCTCTCTAACTTACAAGTACACTTTGGGATTTCTCTTCAATTGCTCATTGCTATGTTACAAGACTGTTAACAGTTTTTTGTAGTCCTTTGCTGAATCAGTTTGTTGATATGTTGCAAGTGGTCATTGTTTGCCGCACCCCTTAAGGCAGCAGCCTTAACCAGTCAACTAATAATATTATTATTATAGATGATATAACCAACATAATGAGCAGACAGGAGTGGATTCTGGTTTCCTCATTAGACATAACATTTAAACTTTTTTTATCAAATTTTTATAAGAGCTATTTCAGTTAAATCGAACTTAATGGACCTAAATTCCACCATCATATTTCACCCCGCCGAAAGAAAACAAATACCAAAAATCAGAATTAACCAAATTTAATGAAATTTTCAGTGTTGATATATTGATGAATAACAGATATAATGCACCATTTATTTTATTTAAAAACTTTAACATTTTTCAAGTCAGTTAACTTTGAACCACATATCTTTGAGGCTAACACAGATTCTCAAAGATATGTGGTATAAAGTTAACTGACCTGAAAAAATGTAAACGTTTTTAAATAAAATAAATGGTGCATTATATCTTTTATTCATTAATATATCAACACTGAAAATTTCATTAAATTCGGTTAATTCTCTGATTTTTTTTTTTTTTTTTTTTTTTTTGGTATTGTTTTTTCTTTCGGTGGGGTGATATTTAGGTCTGTTAAGTTCGATTTAACCCCTATTTCTTTGTATTAAGTGTACTTTTCTACACTAACAAAAAATATCCACCTCTCTCTTTTTTTCCCCCCTCTCTCTTTTTTCCCCTCTCTCTCTCTTTTTCCCCCCTCTCTCTTTTTCCCCCCTTCCCCCTCTCTCTTTTTTCCCCCTCTCTCTTTTTTCCCCCTCTCTCTTTTTTCCCTCTCTCTTTTTTCCCCTCTCTCTTTTTTCCCCCTCTCTCTCTTTTTTTCCCCTCTCTCTTTTTTCCCCCTCTCTTTTTTCCCCCCCTCTTTTTTCCCCCTCTCTCTTTTTTCCCCCTCTCTCTTTTTTCCCCCTCTCTCTTTTTTTCCCCTCTCTCTTTTTTTTCCCCCCCTCTTTTTCCCCCCTCTCTTTTTTCCCCCCCTCTCTTTTTTTCCCCCCTCTCTTTTTCCCCCTCTCTTCTTTTTTCCCCCTCTCTCTTTTTTCCCCTCTCTTTTTCCCCCTCTCTCTTTTCCCCCTCTTCTTTTCCCCCTCTCTTCTCTCTCTTTCCTTTCCCCCTCTCTCTCTCTCTTTTCCCCTCTCTCTCTCTTTTCCCTCTCTCTCTCTCTTTTCCCCCTCTCTCTCTCTCTCTCTCTTTTCCCCCTCTCTCTTTTTCCCCCCTCTCTCTCTCTCTCTCTCTTCCCCCTCTCTCTTTCCCCCCTCTTTTTCCCCCTAAGTATAGAAGTATTTATCTTTTAGACATAATCATGCATGAAAAATAAATTACCTTGAAATATTTTAATATTCAATGTTCTATTGATAGTCGTGTGTGGTTTTCAGTTGACTAATTCTCTACTTTTTGTTTATTTTTATTTATTTTTCTCTGTGCTATTTAGATTTTTTGGACTGTTATCCTCATCTTTATTATTATATACATAATGTATCGGCCAGTGTGCTCTTCAGCCTTCTTCAGGTGTTTCTTGTCAAACCCGGGAAGCTTTGTGTTATCATGAGCCTTCACGGAGGCTCTCAAGTTTGACAAGTTCCTGAGTTCAGCAAAAAAACACCTGAAGAAGGCCGGAGGGCACATCAGACAAAGCCTAACAATTTAATACAACAAAGATGAGGACAACAGTCCGAAAAATGCAACACCTCACTTTGGCCCTTACTTAGGCTAGACAGGTGGTCGGAAAGGGCCCACTGCAATCAGTCGGCTGGTCACGTTGAACCCTAGCATCCTATATCATTGTTTTGACCCTATGATCCTTTTATCATATATGTGCTAGAAGATGGTGAGGGTCTTAATGTCCTGGGAATGACGTTAAACTATCTGATAGTGGAGCTTCTAGGAATGTGGAGTGCCCCTTCATCGCCATTGCTTCCAGGTCCACTCTGAGAATAGTTGGATTCATACCTTTCCTAAGGGTATAAGCACTATGCGAAATGCAAACAGCCGCATTCAGGATTTGAACTCTTCTCGCCATCTCCATTTCCTACTATTACACCATGCACTTATTAATAAACTATAATAGTATGAAATAAGCCACTTGAAATGAAATAGAAAATTCTATTATCATTGTTATTATATTTTACTCGTTGAGAGTTTTTCACACCAGTGTAAACTGATAGTCTTTCACTGGAGTCTGAGTGATGACAAGTCTCCTCAGATCTCCAGGGACCTTCAGTAATGATAATGAAATTTATTGTGTACAGTGCTCGGGTGCACCACAACTCATCAAAGTCTCATGTCAAGTACACAGAATAATGTATTAGTGTCAGGAACATAAACAGTTTACAGTAGTAATATGCATGTATGTGTGCGCGCGTGTGCATATATATGTGGAGAGTGGCATCAGGTAGACTACAGGAAGCATGGAGGCTTTGAAAGACTCAGTGCTTCGGCAGCCTACAACAGTCGCGGGCAGTTTATTCCATGTCTCCGCAACTCTGAGCGTGAAAAAATATTCTAGCTGATTTTCAACTATGCTGTTTTCCGGATGCTCATTTCCAGATATTATATATTATTCAAACTAAAGATAATGAAAGTTAAAACATTATATAGGGGAGACAGGATTTTCAGACTACCCTGTATAGTTATGTATAAAATAGCATTTTTTTTTTTCTCTTCCACCATTACCCTCCCATTTTTAGGGGCGGTGGGGGGGGGGCTGCACTACACTGGGATCTGCCCTGCCTATTTTCTTCTCTCTCTCTCTCTCTTTCTCTCTTTCTCTGCCCTACCTATTTTATTTTGTAAGAATAGGTGTGACAGGAAAAAGGCGACTCTTTAAAAAGAGTTGCTTTTGCACAAAAATCCACTCCCTGTTTATTGAAACTATTTCAAGCCACCAAAATAAAAAGTCAGTTATCATTAAAATCACTAACCAGGCTACTAAATAAAGTTTCACTGTTATATATACTAGCAAACATATGCACCCTCCGGGCGCAAGTATTTAAGTTTTAATATAATAAAATATCATGTTAAATTAGAAAGGCTAATGAAACTGAATAAGAATTCAGATACAAATATTTGGAACAGAGGGGGTATGATTGAAAAATAGAACAGCTTTGAAACTAACTCTTCTATCATTTTCCCTTACTCCCATCTTTCATTGGTAAATTTTCCTAATTTAACTATTTAGTTAAAATAGGAAGTAAAGAATAATATTACAGTTATTTCTTCTTGTTAATGGATTTCTTTTAAGATTTATCCCCGAGATATTTGCTCATATTCATTAATATAAAACCAAACAATTAGAAATCAATAATACCAAGCACATATTTATTAAAATAAAATTTTAAATATCAATATGCAAATTAGCCTTCTCGTTCAAACTGTAAACCGCTATTTTGTTGTATATATAAATACAATTGCATGTTATTAGTACGTAGTCTTAATGATGTAAAACAATTTTATTAATAATTGAGGTTTAAATAAAAATAAAATCATGGAGAATGTGATGTAAATAACAAAGGGAATTGTGACTTGAATAGTAATATAGTTTCGGTTACAGACATACAAACCCACAATCTCCATTATAATAAGATATATATATATATATATATATATATATATATCCTTGTTTTTTTTTTTTTTTGTTTTTTTATTTTATTTTAAATTTAGCTAGCAAAGCAAGGAAATTAAAAAAAAAAAAAAAATCTTCTGTTCAAAATTGAGGATCGTGATAACGTATATATATATATAATCTTAGTGTTTGACAGTCTACCATATTTTCTTCTAATAGGAGGCAAGTGGTGTAATGGTTATTGTCATTAGGAAATGGACACACTGACATGGGTTCAAATCCTGGATGAGGCTGTTTGCATTTCTCATTGTGCTAATACCCTTGGGAAAGGTATGAATACAACTATTCTCCTTCCAGCTATGGGTAAATAGTAGGGCAGGCTGGGCTCTTTAACTTTGATTAGGCAATCCTTCTGTTTCAACTAATAAATTGACATTGTGTCACATCCTTCTCATGCAGAGAGGTGTATATATATATATATATATATATATATATATATATATATATATTAGTTAATCCTTTGGTAGTATTGGAGGAATGAGAGTAAAGTATTTGATTACTTCTGTAAGAGCTGTATTTATTTATTATAGTGTACAATACATTTAAGGTGCAATTACTACCATTGGTTATATTATATATATATATATATATATATATATATATATAATGACCATTAAACTGTATCTAATGGTACGGTTCCAATTTAGAGCTTTGGGGAATATGGAGTGTCCCTTCATTACCATTATTCCCAGATCCACCCTGATCCAGTTTGGTAGTACTTGTTAGGGTCCCATCTGTGGGTTAATTAGATGAAGAAATGGGTTTACAAAAGATGTGTTGATAAAAATACCCAAAGATTGACATGCTGTAAAATCCAACCAACCTGTCTATAAAGCCAAAATCTTTTAATGCAATTCTTTTATGTAAATTGACTAAGGTCTAAACTAGTGTATTTTTTTCCCCACTATTCTTAATTATATAATCAAGTGAGATGCTTTCTTTTATAATAAAAAACCTACAACAGAATAGACAAATTCTAGCAACAAGGTAACAGCTCCAGATCTTAGCTTTCAGAAATCTTCTAACGAAGGGATCTTTATCCCGAAATATTAAGAGAATAAATTAAAGGTAAACGAACAACATCATAGTTACCTCATTTTTCTTTACACTTGCATTGTGATAGCCTTCAAAAACAACCACCAAACCAATATAAACACAATGCTTCAAAGCGTTCAGCTAAAAACCACAAGGTTCCTCGTTCAATACCGGCCCTCGCCAACTTAGCTTATGAGTAGCACAGATATGTGCAGTAAAGTAAGGAACTGATAGTCGGTGTTGCGCTCCACCTCAGATGCAAAAACAATCTCCTTGATCTAGCGCTAGTGAAAAGGGGATAGACTCCCTCGCTGATTAGCTGATGCCGGCTTTAGGACACCCCGACGACTATTATAATAAAAGAAATAGAATCCACTTCATTGCAGTGAAGTAAGAAACATTCTTACAACTTTAAATATTAATTAACCCTTTTTAGATTAAAATTATATCTAAAATTACCCAGTGTTAAGGTAATTTAAATTTACTACAAATTTCTGTAGCATGTCTACTTCCTTTCTGTCCAATTAGTATTATTAGATTTTCCTTGTAAACAAACACCTGTTGTGTGTGTTTAGCCAGTCTGTCTAAAAAGAAAAAAAAAGGTTAAGTGTTGTTAACAGACAACACTAAAAGAAGAAAAGATTATTTACTCTTTTGATTTTGAAAGTAGATATACTTTTAAGGTTGAATTATTAAATATTGATGAACAGAAGAAAAGCTGAGCTGAAGGAATCTATTTTAACACTTGCTCTTTAATATTTATCTAGTGTGTGTGTGTGTGTGTAATATATATATATATATATATATAGTTAAGAATTAATGGAAAAAATGAATGGTATATATGACAATCTTTTCCAAAGGACCTCTCTTAAAAGAAAAAGAAATTTTTTTTAAGAGGGGTCCCTAATGGAAAAGCCATCTTCACCTCCACCGGACTCTTTATTGAAGCACTGAATTAATATAATTATTATATAAGATATTGGAGAGGATAAAATGTGCGCGTGTATATATATATATAATACTGATTGCCAAATAAAACTGGCATGAAACCTAAGGTTGAAGATAAAATATCCATGTAATTAATATGTACACTAATATATATATATATATATATATATATATATATATATATATATGATAAGTTGTAAACACGGTTTGTTTTGGAATGGCTTTTTGCCGATAATTTTTGGGAGAATAAGTGCTTAATTGGAGTCGTACCTAATTTTGAAAATTAATTAATTAATAAATAATGAATTAGGCAGGAATACCTATTAAATGTATGGCTAAACAAATCGAGAAAAATCAATCTCTGGCCGAAATGTACATACAGAGATTGATTTTTCTCGATTTGTTTAGCCATACATTTAATAGGTATTCCCGCCTAATTCATTATTAATTAATTAATTTTCAAAATTAGGTACGACTCCAATTAAGCACTTATTCTCCCCAAAATATATATATATATACACTGCCGAGGAATTGCAATGTTCTGGGGTTGACACCGGTCCCTGCTAACTCATCACATGGGTAGCACCAGATTGGGTAATCTGGTTTGTGTGGTAAAGTGTGGAGCTGACCGAAGGTGTGGCACTCTACCTCAGCAAAAAAGCAATCTCCCTGGTCTAGCATTAATGAAAAGGGATGGACCACTCTGCCAACTTTTACATATTATATGCACAGGTGTTAAAAATAGTAAACAATGTTAAGTAAAAACTTTTATTATCTAACCTAATCAACCTTTGTTTAGGTATAGGTGAGGGACATATATATAGTTGTAGAAAAGTTTTTTCTCTACCACGGTTTCGGTGTTCCAAATACACTGTCTTCAGGAGAACTAAGTAAATCTATGTGGCTAATGTGAATATACTCACCTGGGTTAAGATCATTTTAATTCTATGTCTCCTAAAAGCGAATTAACTTTTGTCTCTAAAGCTTGTTACTTTGAAGTTAGTGCTTAGTCTACCCTATGTTGACAGGCAAAAAGTTGAATATATATATATATATATATATATATATATGGAACACTTTGGAATTACATCAAGGTTTGGTCTATAAACAAGGTAAGCTTCAACATTTCAAAAATATCTTGCGTAAGTTCATTACTACATCAGATATTTTTGAGGTGAAAAATTGGTTTTAAAAAGGTGTTAATAAGTTTTGTTTAAAATGAAAAAAAATCATTACAATCAAGCTTAAATAATGATTACATTTTCATTTTGAAGATCATTAATATTTGAACTCTTTGATGTTAATCAATTAGATAACCACATGAGATCTTTTGTCATGTTCTTTAGTCTAAAAAAATACCAAAGCTTATACCTTTTTTTGTTTTTATTCTTCTAAAACTAAAATCCAGAGCCCCCATTCCTATAAGGATTTATCAAAAAATGGCTAAAAATGGTCTTTTCATTTAAAGTTACCTGTTATTTCCGTTAAATCAAAGACTTTTAAATATGTTTAATATTACATTTAAACAAAGGCTATCATTTGGAGTAGATTATTAATAGGAAAATTAATGTGACTTCCGGCCGGGTGGAATGAGGCGGTATAGGACGTTAAGAGTTAGAAAAGGCTAAAAACTGGTTTTATCTGCATTTTTCTTTGTTTTTTTGTTTTTTTTTTTAATGATTTATATTAATTTTCACATTGATGAATTTATTTATTTATTTTTTTTACAACCAACCCTAAAAAGTTGATATTACATGAATGTTTCCCTTGTATTCAGAAAGAGTGAAAAATCAGTTGGTTGAGAATTCACCTATGAATCACAAGGTTTTAGGTTCCAACTCTGCAATGGGGACACAGTTTGTGTAATCTTATCTGTGCAGTAGAGTATCTGGCGATTGATGGTAGGTGTAGCACTTCACTTCAATAAAACAATCTCCCTGGTCTAGTGCTAACAAAAAGGTGATAGACTCCCTCACTGTTTGGCTGATACCAACAATAATACACTCTGCAGGCTTTACTACTAACAGAAATGGTATCTTATGATGGATCATGGACCTTATTTGTCTATTTAATGAAGACAAGTACTTTATCTACTTATTAAGTTAAGAGAAAGGAAATGAATCCGATGGTATAAGTATAGATAAAAGGATATGAAAACACACAATGCTGTTAAAGTGAAAATATTTTATATCATATTCATAGCTAATATTGAACAATATTTTGATTTTTTATAAAATCATCTTCAGACTCAGACTCATCGAGAGAGGAGCTGAAAATAATTTGAAAAAAACGAAAACATTGCTGTTCCAAAAAAGTTATGCGGTAGTTTCAAATATATACACATCGCCACGTGTTTCTCGTCAGCGACAATCATGTATATCTTAGTGTAACAGTTTTTGAAAAAAGAAGACCTATTTCAAATTCAACAATAGACAAATTCTTTTTCAAACAGGATGAGTTTTAACCCATTGATGGTAGGCCTGCAACGGATTTTTTCAGAAAATAATTTATTATTATATATATATATATATATATATATATATATGGGCTGGCTTAGCTCAGTTGGTAGAGCATCAGCCTAATAACCACAAGGTTCTGGGTTCATGGAGTGGTAGTACTTGTTAAGGTCCTATCTATAGCTTAAATAGAAAATTTGTTTACAAAAAAAAATAGTTTAAAAAATGTTCTTCTAAGCTATCGTTACGAATCTTTTAAAACTACAATAAGCCGTAAAACAAAACAAACATTACCTTGCTATTACTAAGTAGTTACCCATCTTAGTACTGAGTAGGCTAATTGTTGCTTAACTTTACAGAACTAGTAGGAACTAGTACTTTCAGCATGACATCAAAAATGTCTGTTACAAGTTAGTGAGAAATTAAATTCATTTGATACAAATTGGTTAACTACATTTGAATAACAGGTTTTATTTATTTTTCATTCTCTGCCTTTGTAAGCTTTTAAGCACAACATAGTCACAAATTCTATTTATATTATAATTAACATTATAATTAGTTATAAGGGGGAATACTCTATAATTATCATTTGGTAGTTATCTCCCTTAAATTATAATAAACTGATTGCAGTTAAGGATCCCCTATACTATTTAGTTATAAATAGGATTGAAAATTGCTTTATTAAAGTATTTTAACATTATTGTGGGAACAAAAATCTTAGGGTGTCATTTCTGCAGTGTGGCAGAGACATGTATACAAAAGATCAAGCTAGTTTTGGGTCAACAGCTCGTTGGTAGAGCATCTGCCTGGGGACCACCAGGAACAGAGTTTGATACTGGCCATCACTGAATCAGCGCATGAGTAGCACAGATTTAATCTGCATTAAAGTGGGGGGGGGTTAATGGTTGATGTAGTGCTGCACCTCAGATGCACAATCTCCCTGGTTTAGCGCTAGTGAAAAGGATATAGATATCTTTACTGTCCGGCTGATATTGACAATAGGCCACTCCACTGACTTTACTACTTTTGCTTACAGAATTGCCAGTTCAATCCTTACTAGATGCCCCATATTTGTACCAAATCTAAAATTTGGGTCCTTCATGTAATTCAAGCTAGGTTAATAAATTTTCTTTGTGTACTTTTAAAACCCCCTTTTTGCAAATTGTTTTCCTCGTGTAATAAAATTTTAATTACTATGAGGATTATACTTTCCAATTATTTTAATTTTTATAATGCACACTTAAAGAAATTTTAATGTTTTATGGAAACCGATATTTGATTTATCAAGAAAATGGTTTGCATTTTTAATCTTATTTTTTTAATTCTTTTTAATCGATGCTGTAAAAGTTTTATAGCTTTTGAAAGTTAATGTTTTTGAATTGTTAATCAAAATGCTTAGTGTATTTCCCTCCCATTGCGTTTGAAAAAAAAAAAAAAGATACCCCACAAGAATGAATAAAAGAAAGGAATTTGGCATAAATAACCCAAGGGTTGACATGCCATGAAATCCAACCAACCAACCAACTTTCAGAATAGCTAGTTCAATCCTCACTAGATGCCTCATATTTGTACCAAAGTTTGATTTATCAAGAAATACTAGTGCCCCTAAAGTAGGGTTCCCAACTGGGAATGTGAGTATCATTCCAGGGGGGCAAGAAACGTCTGTTCAAATTTAGATTAAATTTTTTTTTCTTTTGTAATTATTATTTATATTTTAGAAGTGAAATATATACAATCTTTTTATAAAACTGTAGTATGTGGATTCACATTCTATATTTTTGAACAAAAGTATAAATTGTAGGAGTGCAAGGTCAGAACAAAACTCTTTTAAGGGTGTGGGAATAGAAAAAGGTTGGGAACCACTGCCCCCTGACCACATGGTCAGTGATGTAATTCCCAAGATCATTAGATCTTTCAACATCATACACCTTCACCTGGGTGACCCAGCTAGTGTTAATCAGCCACCAGCTAATTAGTCTTATTTTTTGGTTAGCCCCCCCCCCTTTCCTTGCCTAATAAAAGCAATAAAAATGTTTTATAACTTTAAAAAGTTATCTTGCTAACATTAAGACATGCATAATAAATCTTTGTTTCTAAGTATTTACTGACTTTACTCAATCATTTAATATGATTTCACTTAATGATTTTGTATTATTAATTAAAATGCTTATTGTATTTCCCTCCCATAGTGAATATTATATTACAATGAAAAGGGGTTTTAACATTATTTGAGCAATGGAATTTAGCTAGGATAAATTAGTTTTATTTTATTTTAATATATATATATATATATATATATATTAGCTAGTTGGTAGAGCGTTTGGCTAGAAACCACAAGGTTCCTAGTTCGATATATGAGTAGCACAGGGATCTGTGCGATAAAGTAGCTGATGGTAGGTGTGGCGCTCCATCTATAGTGAAAATGGGATAGACAACGACTTTACTTATATATATACACACACACACACACACACACACACAGTGAGGCTGATAGCCTTTTGATTTAGTGTGTCCTGGGACGCACATTTTTGCTTTAAATGAGTCTCCAGGAAAATTTATGGGTCCCAACTACAGCCGGGTAACTACTACCTTGTTAACATATCCTGTGCAATTCATTTCTAAGAAACTATTGAAATGTGTTTACAGTTAGCTTGAAATGGTGAGGGAAGAAAAAAGAAAAGCATTGGGGCATATGGATATGATTTTACTGTATCCTCCTAGATTTTTATGTGTCAGGGAAACGTACCTATCAGCATCTGTGTGTGTGTGTGTATGTATATATATATATATATATATGCACACCAACCCATCTGCATGAGCAGTAAGTCAGACTGGTTACCTAGCTATGGTTAACAAGCCCATTCTGCTCTACTATTTACCCATAGCTGGCGGGAGAGTAGATGGATGCATACCTTTCCTAAGGGCTATATGAAATGCAAACAGTCTCATCCAGGATTTGAGCTCAGGTCAACAAGTCCATTTCCTACAACTAACCCTTACACCACATGCCTTCAATCTGTTAGAAGATACTTTGGTAATATTAGAATAAGGTGAAAAATTTAAATTATAGTTTCATTTACAGAAACTTACTAAGTAATCGGTACCTTACATTTTTATTTACTAATGTGGAGGTGCGTGGTATAAAGGTTACTGTTGTAGGAAATAGACATGGTGGGATGAGTTCAAATCCTGTACAAGGCTGTTTGCATTTCACAGAATTCTTTGATTTAAGGGAAATATGTCAGGTTAATTTTAAATGAACAGGCCATTTTTAGCCATTTTTTGATAAATCATTACAAGAATGGGGCTCTGGAATTCTCAACAGGGTATTAAGAGTTAAACTTTGTTTAGAAATTAACCTTGTGTCACATCATGCTCATGTGGAGGGGTTTGGTAAATATATATTTGCTAATATTTACAAGCTTGAGGCTGGTTTAGCTCAGTTGATAGATCATCCACCTAGGAATTGGAAGGTTTTGGGTTCAATAATGATCTGTGCAATGAGGAGTTGATGGTAGGTTTAGCACTAACCACATCCAAAATGAGCTCCTTGGTCTAGCACTAGCAAAGGGGGGATAGACTCCTTTGCTATCTGGCTGATACCGACAATAGGCCACTCTGCTGGTTTTACTTTTTTACAAGCTTGATTTAAATAATTCAGATTTATTTATTTTTCAGACTGTTGTCCTCATCTTTATTGTGGTATATATAAACAACATTCAGCCCGCTGTATCCTCGGGCCTTGTTCAGGTGTTACCTGTTTACTTAAAGTCATCATCAGATGAAACAAAACCACGCTTGAACTCGGGGTTATCATCTGCTGACTTTAGTCTAAGGTAAAGAGGTAACACCTGAATAAGGCCTGACCGTTGTTTATACATACCACAATAAAGATTGTGGTATGTATAAACACAACATTCAGAAAACGGCCAGAAAAATAAAAATTATTCATATCAAGCCTCATCTCAAAAATACAGATAAATAAGCTTTAAGGTAGTTTTGAAATATGGAACAAAATTTGTAAACCTCCCCCCCCATTTTCTTGTAAGCAATATTCCATAATTTTTTTTTTGTTGTGTGTGTGTGTGTGTGTGTGTGTATATATATATATTATAAAAGAGAGAAGGTCCGCAAAAATGGATTGTGTTTTTAGAAAAAAATTTTTATTCTATCTTACCTTTGCGACACGTGTTTCAGATCTTCTGACATCTTCTTTAGGCTTTGATCAATCAATTTTTTTTGTATATGCAGCTGAAATTTACCAATTTCTGCTTTCACAACTTGCTACAATTATCAACAGCTTTTCAATGTTAATATGACCAGCTGGTTTTTACATTTTCTAAATTTTGTATTTGATACATTTTAATTTTTAAACCATTTATCAGAAAACTCAAGGAAGAAAGCAACATTAACTTATAAGTATATATAAGCATTTGCTTTGCAATTAAACAATTTACAAAATCAATAAGTATCTTGTTAGTGGAAGAAGTTGGAGTGGCCTATTTTAATATTAGCCTGACAGTGAGGGAGTCTATGCCCTTTTCATTAGCACTAGACCAAGATGGTTTGATAATTGTATAGGCAGGAAACTGTCAGTAATCAAGCACTGTTGACTTTATGTCAATTCTACTGTAACACACACACACACACACACACACACACACACACACACACATATACACATATATATATATATATATATATATATACATACACACACGTTATGGTAGCATGGATATATCAACAGCTTTATATATATATATATATATATATATATATATATATATATATATATATAAGCTGTTGATTTTATATCCATGCTACCATAACGTATGTACATGTGTGTGTGTGGTGTATATATATAATATATAATTTCCACTAACTAAATACATTACAATATTTTCTTGAAAACGAATTATACAAGGTAGGGGTTAAACGACTTTAGTTGTTCATGGTTAAAAACTCTACAGGATGCCCTAAATTAAAAAGCTATCAGCATCACTGTGTGTGGGTGTGTGTGTAATACAAGTTAAGATCTCACATGCTTCTAAATTAGTTAAGAATTTTAAGAAAAATTTTATTTAGTCAAAAATGTTTTATGAATTATCTTTGTCTCTCTGGTGCATAGTAAAATGAGATACAAATTCTGTTTATCGGAAATAGGCCAAAGAATTTTTTTCCCCTCTTCCCCTTCCTTGTAAAGGAAATAACCTAAACATTAAAAAAAAAAAAAAAAGATTTTCATGCATTGATTTTTTTTGAAAAATAAATTTTATTTTATCAATACAATCAAATCATGATTTTTATTTATTTATTTATTTATTTTTTTTTTTTTCATTTAAAAAAAAAAAATTTTTTTTTATTTATTATTTTTTCATTTCATCATATAAAATATTAAAAATCTTATTTTGTCTGACCTGACCTGTTGTGACTGTACTGAACTGTTTTTAATAGACAGGTTTGAAATGCTATTGTATTCATTTTTGTACAAGCAATGATTATAAGGATGAGGCAGTCAGTGTACTATTGTTTGTTGCTATCAGTCATTAGTACACATGTTCTTTTTATTTTTGTATTCCTCTGTTTATCACCCCCCCTCCTCCTTTATTTTCAGCTGTAACTGCTCCTGATGCACTCAGGGTTTAAAATTCTTTTTAGGAGAGACGCCAAAGTAGATTAAAAATTTCAATTTGTTTCCTGATTATTAAATTTTCTATGTAATAAACCCTCCCACCAGCAGCCCAGTCTGCTGGGGCTTTAGAATACACCAACTGCACCTCTGCACAGGGGTAAGACACATATCCCTCCCTCCCAATGGTGCAACCTGTTGGTGACCTGTGATGCTTAACTCTTAACATCCTGTTGAGAATTTTCTAAGTTCAGAGCTGCATTCCTATAAGGATTTATCAAAAGATGGCTAAAAATTGCCTTTTCATTTAAAGTTAAAAATTGTTTCACTTAAATCAAAGACTTCTAAATATGTTTAATATTACATTTAAACAAAGGCTATCATTTGGGGTGGATTAGGAAAACAAATGACTTCTGGCCGGGTGGAATGAGGTGGTATAGGATGTTAAGAGTTAATGGTGTAACATTCCACTTTGGTCTTTACTTAGGCTAGACGGGCTGTCAGAGAGGCCCACCCTGATTAGTCGGCTGGTCATGTTACGCCCTAACACCTACATGATGGTCCCAACCCTATTGTTCTTATTGCAAGTCCTAACCCTTATGCTAAAAAGAAGTGACTGAGGGTCTTAATGTCCTGGATATGGCGCTAAATTCTATCTGATCGTGAAGTTTCAATTGTGTGGAGTACTTCTTCATCACTATTACCCACCCAGGTTCACTCTGGCCTGGGGTGGTAATACCTGTTAGGATATCATCTATGTGTTAAATAGAAAAAAAATGAGTTTTAAAAATTTTAATTTAAAAAAAAAAGACGTATATGGCCTAAAATAATCTAATGGGTTGACATGCCGTAAAATCCAATCAACCAACAACCTCTCACTGGCTAAACTGAGTATTATATATTGGATTGAATAAGGGGAAACACTTTGTTAAACATTTTAAAATTTTAATGACCTGTTTTTTTTTGTTTTTTTTTTTTTTTTATATTTTAATTTTTTAATTTTTTTTTTTATTTCTTCACTAATTATTTTTATTTTATTTTTATTTTTTCCAGCTGTGTTCTTAGGTTCCCAAGCACTAACATCAAAATAGTTTTTACATCATTGTTAAATGATGATGAAAGTTCCCCTCCTAGTCCTAAGAAGAAGCTTCTACCTCCACTAAAGCTCAACATTCCTGAAGTCGTAGATGGCACTTTTAACAGTCCATGTCCTTCTCCTACAGGAACTATTAGGTGAGTACAAATTGTTTGCACTTCAAAGCTGTTTTTTTTTTTTTTTTCTTTTTTCTCTTTTTATCATTTGATGTTGTTGTTAGTAAAGGATCAGCTGTATTAGTTCAGTTGTAAATGACTTGTTCTTACTTTCAATCTCCGAAGTTAAGCAGCGATGAGCCTGTTTTAATATTTAATTAGGTGATCAACTGTAAGCAACCTCAGTCCTTTGTTTATCAAAAAAAGATTTTATTCGGCATTAAATGATCCGAAAAGGGTTGATATACCATAAAGCAAGCAATCGACAAATAAACCATTCCAAATCGGATACCTTAATTGTTTTTAGCCTTTTGTGTTTCTGGATATATAGTGAAGGATCATTTTCGTGTTATAACGAAGTTGGAAGCTGATTCTCTATTTCTTGATCAGATCAGATTCATAAGGAGTTAAGTTGTTCAACAAATTATAGCCAAGTCCCACTCAAAGCACTGGTTCATGATCTGAAAAGGGTTGATATACCATAAAGCAAGCAACCAATCTGTTCAACAAATAAACCATTCCAAATCGGATACCTTAATTGTGTTGTATACTCTCTCTTTACTTTCTTACTTCTATTATTCTTCTCATCTTTGGTATCTTACGTTCTTCTTCTAGTGTCTCTTCTAGCTTCTGGACTTCGTCTTGGTGGTCGGTCGCACTTAATTCATTTCTTCTTCTAGATCAGTCTTGTTGCCAAGATATTCATCAACCACAAAACCATATTATTTATGTAAACTTTTATTTCTTAACCTAACATATTTCTCTAACTAATCACAGTGTGCGTGTGCAGTGAGTCCAGCTAAGGCCTTATCTGCCTGACATCCAAGCTGAAACTGAGAGTCAACCAGGTCCCACGTGACTTCACATATTTCGCGGGCTTTCTGTAATATTCCATGCAAAGTCCCACCGTGATATAAAAAGGGGCTATCCCTTCAGAAATACAGGGGGTTGACAATAATCTATGCATAGATTATGTAACAATTGTTTTTAGCCATTTGTGTTTCTGGATATATAGTGAAGGATCATTTTGGTGTTATAACAAAGTTGGAAACTGATTCCCTATTTCTTGATCAGATCAGATTCATAAGGAATTAAGTTGTTCAAGAAATTATAGCCAAGTCCCACTCAAAGCATTGGTTCATGGTAAATCACCAAAGTTAAGTAGCGATGAGCCTGTTCGGTACTTAATTGGGTGATCAATTAAGCAACATCAGGTGCTATAAGCAACCTGTCTTTTGTTTATCAAAAATGATTTGATTCGGTATTAAATGACCCAAAAAGTGTTGATATGCCGTAAAACAACCCACCATACTTTCAAAATGGTTTCCTTTCCTTGCCAATGCAATTTTGAAAGTCATCTCCAATACAGTTTTATACTAAAAAATTATTTCTTCTTCAATGCATTTTTATATTAAATATCATTGTTCAATGCATTTTTATATTAAATCATTGTTCAATGCATTTTATATTAAATATCATTGTTCAATGCATTTTTATATTAAATATCATTGTTCAATGCATTTTTATATTAAATATCATTGTTCAATGCATTTTTATATTAAATATCATTGTTCAATGCATTTTTATATTAAATATATTGTTCAATGCATTTTTATATTAAATATCATTCATGCATTTTTATATAAATTCATTGTTCAATGCATTTTTATATTAAATATCATTGTTCAATGCATTTTTATATTAAATATCATTGTTCAATGCATTTTTTATATTAAAATAATCATTGTTCAATGCATTTTATATTAAATATCATTGTTCAATGCATTTTTATATAAATATTTGTTCAATGCATTTTTATAAATATCATTGTTCAATGCATTTTTTATTAAAATCATGTTCAATGCATTTTTATACTAAAAATCATTGTTCAATGCATTTTTATACTAAAATCATTGTTCAATGCATTTTTATACTAAAAAATCATTGTTCAATGCATTTTTATAACTAAAATCATTGTTCAAATGCATTTTATACTAAATATCATTGTTCAATGCATTTTTATACTAAATATCATTGTTCAATGCATTTTTATACTAAATATATTGTTCAATGCATTTTTATACTAAATATCATTGTTCAATTCATTGTTCAATGCATTTTTATCTAAATATCATTGTTCAATGCATTTTATACTAAATATCATTGTTCAATGCATTTTTATAGTATGATTTCTTTCATAATCATCTAAGATTCCTGGTGGGCACCATGCTCTCACTTTGTGTGTGTTTCACTTGCTCAGCTACTTTTAAACTTCTCTATCCACTCATACACACTTCTACATGGTAATGCACTGTCCCCATATTGTGCTACAAGTCTCCCATGAATTTCAGCCCCTGATACTCCTTCTGGCCAGAGAAATTGGGTCACTAATAAAGATATGTTACGGTGAAGGTGTGGATAATTTTTGATTCTCCCAGTTGGGCAGTTTAGCGATTTTTATTTCTGTATAATTTTAGTTATCTTTTCCTTGGTACTGCATTTCAGTTTTTAATTTAGTATTTTTTTCTTTCTAAGGATACCATTCATTAGCTACATAAATGAAAGTAACCTCCCCTTGTTTCTTTCTCTTTGAGGAAGCCATCTGTTTTGGTTAGCCATTTTCATTTCACCGTAAATCTACACTGAAAATTTGAATTTGTTCGAATCAATACAACTGCATGTTTAACACGAAAATATTATAAAATGTGTTCTTAATTGTGCTTGCGCATTATTTGAAATTAACTTAATTGTTATTAAGAATGCATTTTATGATATTTTCGTGTTAAAACATGAAGTTGTATTGATTCAAACAAATTTGTATTTCCAGTGTAGATTTATGGTGAAATGAAAATGGCCGACCAAAACATACGGCTTCCTCAAAGTGAAACAAACCAGGGGAGATTACTCTCATTTATGTAGCTAATGTTCAGATTACCTCATTCTCTTGTGTAGTAATGAATAGATATTTAGGGGAACAAATTATTTACTTCAAGCGTTTTTTTTTTTTTTTTTTTTTTTTTTCACAATTTATGCTAAAATATAAAATAGATTTCTGATTTGTTTGTTTTTTATAAATTTTATTTTTTTAAATTTTTTGTGAACAAATAGATATCACGTTTATTTCCTAAAGAATAGTCAATTAAATGTTTTTATTATTTTTGTTCAATCCTTTTCTCTTACAGTAGTATAAATATTGATAAAATTTAATTTTATTAAAATCTGAAAGTCTTTTTCAACCATATTTTCTTGGATATGATCGCTCTGTAGTAATACCACTACACCAAAAGGTTTCAGTTTTGTAAAATAATCTAGGTGCGGTTTTCTGGTGTTCAGATGAAACTGGAAAAATTGTTTTTGCGGTTAGACACATCACTACTATTGATCCATATATAATATAATGGAGAATAGCAAATATTAAGTGTTTAATGCTAAATTAACAGAGCAGATTTCAAATCTCCAATAAAATATTATGGTACTAAATTACCATTACTATAGTTTCATGCATATTATGCAATCCTCAGACAGTTAAATATTGAAAAAGTGGCTTGTCCCGCATTTGTATAACGTGAAGCAAGACTTATATTTAAAAACAAACATGCTTAGGTCTTAATGCATGCAATATCCAGATGTGTATTTTTTTAAAAAAAAAATTAAAAAGGGGGGGTAGGGGTTATGAAATATGGGATTGATTAGAGTCAAGTGGTAAATGACATAAGAGAAATTTGTTTAAATGTCTACATTAGGAAACTAGTTCACTTTTGTTCAGTAGATTTACATTCGTATTGTAGAGAATACACAATTTTTCTTCGATGCATAGTCTACAGTTGTATTGGCCACATTGATTCCATATTGTAGACCTTAATTGAATTTTCTACTCTGAAATTATGACTGACCTTATGTTACCTTTTATCAGTTATAGCTTGGAAAATTTCCAATAAGTCATTACCACCCTATCAGTGGGGCCTAAAATAGTCCAACTGTATTTCTGCAGAGGAATATAACCCCCACAAAAAAATGTTGGGGTGGGGTTGTAGTATTGAGTATGATATTAAAATGTCTGGTTAAGCTCTTGTTCTGGAGCTCTTGGGGGTGTTAAATACCCTTACTCATATGTTCACTCTATGGCATAGTACTTAGTTCCATTTATGCATCATCTAGTCATAGTACTTAGTTCCATCTATGCATCATCTAGTTAGTCCATCTATGCATCATCTAGTCATAGTACTTAGTTCCATCTATGCATCATCTAGTCATAGTACTTAGTTCCATCTATGCATCATCTAGTCATAGTACTTAGTTCCATCTATGCATCATCTAGTCATAGTACTTAGTCATCTATGCATCATCTAGTCATAGTACTTAGTTCCATCTATGCATCATCTAGTCATAGTACTTAGTTCCATCTATGCATCATCTAGTCATAGTACTTAGTTCCATCTATGCATCATCTAGTCATAGTACTTAGTCCATCTATGCATCATCTAGTCATAGTACTTAGTGCCATCTATGCATCATCTAGTCATAGTACTTAGTCCATCTATGCATCATCTAGTCATAGTACTTATCTACTTAGTGCCATCTATGCATATCTATCATAGTACTTAGTGTGCATCATCTAGTCATAGTACTTAGTTCCATCTATGCATCATCTAGTCATAGTACTTAGTTCCATCTATGCATCATCTAGTCATAGTACTAGTCATAGTACTTAGTTCCATCTATGCATCATCTAGTCATAGTACTTAGTTCCATCTATGCATCATCTAGTCATAGTACTAGTTCATCTATGCATCATCTAGTCATAGTACTTAGTTCCATCTATGCATCATCTAGTCATAGTACTTAGTTCCATCTATGCATCAATCCATCTATGCATCAATCTAGTCATAGTACTTAGTTCCATCTATGCATCATCTAGTCATAGTACTTAGTTCCATCTATGCATCATCTAGTCATAGTCTAGTCTATGCATCTACTAGATATTTGATTATTATTGGTATTAGGTATATGGTTTCTGTAGCAAGATTGGGATATTATTCTGACTTTTGGAGCTAGAACTACTATATTAGAAAAGGAGGAAGAAGGGAATAAGTGAGAGAGTAATGAACACAAAACAGTTGACCGGTGCGTGACCTCCCGAATGGAGAATTGACCGGAAGAAGTCACGTGGTGACATGGAACAACGAAGAAAGGGACCGGCCTCTTTTTGCTTTCGGACGTGTAGCGGAACGGACGGCCTTTTGGTGCCTAGTATAGGGTCACAGTAATCAAGTAGTGTTCACTCTCTCTTTCTCTCTGCCTTTCCTCCTCTCTGATACGAACCCACAAGACGAGCACAATAATAAAGGCTAGCAGTTGTGACTACATATTTCTCACGTAATTTTTATCAACAAGACATTTTTAGTACTGTGAATATATCGCCACCACCACCGCCCCGTTATGTATATCGCTGAGACCAACTTTAAGAAAGTCTAAAAAGACTTCTATATACTCAAACAAGAACGACGACAATCTGAAACATGTCAAACACCTATTCATAGAATGCAGGTTTTTTGCTCACATCAGAAACCGTTATTTTAATGCAAACAATATGAAAAATCTATTTGAAAATGTCAACATAGGACATTGTCCTTTTTGAGGGAACTAAAATTATACCATTGAATATAGACATGAACTTAATCAATACCATACAACGTGATTCCCAATAATGCTAACACATTGTTAAAACCAATTACTAAAAAGTATAAATATAAATACATTTCAACATATATTACTTCCTAACCGTTAGGCATGACATAACCTCAGACGGGTTGAAATGCAGTTAAAATCAATAAACCAAACAAGCAGGATGTGACACAAGGTCAATTTCTTAAATGTAGTTTAACAGGTTTAAATTCAGTTTTCCTTCTCCTAGACTAGTTGCCTAACCAAGGTTTAAGAGCCCAGTCTGCCCTACTATTTACCCATAGCTAGCTTTCCGTAGGGTATTAACGCTATGTAAAATGCAAACAGCCTCGTCAGGATTTGAACTCGTTTCTTCATATCCATTTCCTACGACTCTAACCATTACACCACCATGTGCCTCCTAACTCAGTACGTGAGTAGCACAGCTTGGGTGGTAAAGCATCTGAGAGCTGACTCTACCTCAGGAAAACAATCTCCCTAGTCTAGCACAAGTGAAAATCACAGACTCCCTTACTGTTTAGCTGATACCAACAATAGGCCACTTTGCAGACTTATTATTTGAGACCATATAATTGTGTATAAATTATTAGTATTAATAGTTACTTGAAGCGATATAATCACTTGCAAAAACATAGAACTGATACAACACTCCACTTTGGCCCTCACTTGGCTAGATGGGCAGTCAATCGGCTGGTCACTTCAAGCCCTGGCACCTATATGATTGCCCCAACCCTATTGCCCTTATGGCAAGCCCCAACTCTTTTTATCATATATATGCTAGAAGGCGGTGGCTGAGGGTCTACATGTCCTTGAAATGACGTTAAACTCTATCTGATGGTGAGGTTCCAGTTCTGGAGGTTTGGGGAATGTGGGGCACCCCTTCATCACCATTGCTCCATATTCACTCTGTCCCAGAGTGATAGTACCTGTTATGGTCCCATCTATGAGGTAAATAGAAAAAATGTGTTTATAAAACAAATTGAGTATCCATTAAGAATGAATTTATTTCAAAACTTTGTCGGCATTAAATGACCCACTGGGGTTGATAAAACAAAACCACTTATTTTGGCATTAGATAACCTAACAAGGGTTGACATGCCATCATTTTGAAAGTGTTGATGTTAACTTGCCTCTTGAATTTCCTACAAAAAAAAAAAAAATGACATTCTATTTGAAATCCTGAAAGTTGGTGCCTGTGCCGTCTATTAGCTCAGTCGATAGTGTTTGGCTAGAAACCACCAGGTTCCTAGTTCGATACTGGCCCTTGCCAACTCAGTGTATGAGTAGCACAGGGATCTGTACAGTAAAGGGCTGATAGTGAGTGTGGCGCTCCACCTCAGATGCAAAACAATCTCCTTGGTCTAGTGCTAGTGAAAAGAGGACAGACTCCCTCGCTGATAGGCTGATACTGACTCTAGGCCACCCTGACGACTTTACTTATTATAGGTTTGCAAATGGTAAATATAAAATGTCAATGCACAAAAATCTATCTGGCATAACTCCAGGTCACTTTACAGAAAGATGAAAAATCACAATCTATTTTATTCCTGTCTAATTATTCTCTTACTTTTAAAAAAAAAGTGCTTCCTTTTTGTCCTGTGTTGATTGTTGTTATGGTTTTGTCAGATGAAAATGTTATTGTATGAATATTTAGTTTGATATATCAGGTGACATGGTTTTATTTTGGAAACTATAAATCCCAAAATAAGTATATTGTACATTGTATATTGTACAAATGTCATCTTTTTACTAAAAAAACCAAAAAAAAACATGTTCATTCAACTTTTATATTTACATTTTTGTGTAGTTTCGTGTGAGGTCTATTTTTCTTTCTATTATACTAAAGCTGGGTTAATAAACTTTTGCTTCCTAAAGGCTTTTTTTACTGTTTAGTTTAATGACACAAAAATTATACTAAATTATTCCTTACTTTTAGGATTGAATTATGTTTGAAAAAAATTGTTTTAATTGGTTCTAATTAGTCATAATTTGCAAT
Organism: Doryteuthis pealeii; assembly: GCA_023376005.1. Taxonomy (NCBI): domain Eukaryota; kingdom Metazoa; phylum Mollusca; class Cephalopoda; order Myopsida; family Loliginidae; genus Doryteuthis; species Doryteuthis pealeii. The sequence continues at coordinate 60,953,529 of CM042173.1, forward strand.
TAAGTCAAAAACCGACCAATCTCTTACGTTATTCTGTATCTATATCTTTCTTCTATGTATCTCTTGACTACCTCCTCATTATATAATGTTAGTTTCTCTGGAGTGTGAGAGAGAGAGAGCCAGGAGAATTTTAAATATATTTCACCATCTGATGCAGTTTAATGTTATTTCTAGGACTTCCTTCTTTTGGGTCTTATCCCTCTACCGGGGATACAAAAAAATAGTATGAATAAATTTACCTTGCCAATATGTTATGTATTTACCAACGCTTCCACACGAGCAGGATGTGACACAAGGTCTATTTTTAACTCTTTGCTTACTTTAAGCTACTCACAGCAGCTCTCTTCAACCACTGCGACCCTACCATAAGCAAAGTACAAAAACTGATGGTTAGTTCATTATAATTGAGCAGAAGGACTCGTATTACATTGATAATAAGACTTTATTTGAATAGAATGAGTTCTGAGGTGAATAGATAGTAAACTTTAGAATATTCCATCATACGGGGGGTCCCAAGAAAATTTGGTACGGCCATATGAGAAATTTGATAGGCAAAGAGTTAAGCAAAATTTAACGTTTGAATTCAGTTTTACTTCTAGACTGGTTACCATACCAAGGTTAACGAGCCTAGTCTGCCCTGCTATTTACCCATAGCTGGAAAGAGAATAGTTTTATGCATCCCTTTCTTAGGGAATTAGTGCTATGTGAAATGACAAACAGCTTCATCCAGGATTTGAACTATGGTCCATTTCTTACAACTATAACCATTACACAACAAGTGCCTCCTTGCCAATATATTGAGTGTGAATGGAAATTTAAAAAAAAAATTAAAAAGATTGGTTTACATTTTGTAATTCCAAATTTTTCAGACTGTTATATCTCTTAAGCTCTTTGTCAGCACATTTTTGCTGTACTATTCTACAGCCTTCTTCCAGATGTATTATTGTCCATACAGAAAGATAGTCTCGCTTTCTGGTAGTGTAAAGGGAAAAATGTTAGCAAACAATTTATTAAGCCCCAGTGATACTGATATCAATTGTTAAATGTAGAGTTTATTCCACTGTCTTATGTGGAGATAGTCTCAAATCTTTTTCTTGGTTAAATTTGCTTACATCTTTGTTGAGCAAAGAAAACCACCTGGTGAGATTTGTAATGCCTCTGCATTTAATAGATAAACAGATCTTTGCTGCCTCCCTCAACTTCCTCACTCTCTAATAATCCCAGATACCCTTTATGTTCTACTATTTACTATTGGATTCATACGTTTCCAATGGTATTATGAAAAGCTAACAACCTTGTTCAGGATTTGAACTCTGATAGCCGAGTTCTCTTCCTAAGACGATAACTGTTACACAAATGCCTCCATACATCTTAACAACAGCAACCTTGGGCACCTTTTTAATTTCCATGTTTCTAATATGTGGGTATGCCTACAAAGTCAGAAAAAAGAGCATAGCTCACATTTTGAAAACATTTTCACGCTCAGAGTTGCCGAGGCATGGAATAAACTGCCTACATCTGTTGTAGGCAGCTGAAATACTCCATGCTTCCTGTAATCTGCCAACACTGTACCTGATACCCCCCTCCACACATGCACACATACATGTATATTATTACTGTATGCTATTCATGTTCCTGACACTAATACATTATTCTGTGTACTAGACATGAGACTTTAATGAGTTGTGGTGCACCTGAGCACTGTACACAATAAATTTCATTATTATAAAGAATTTTTTTAACCCCCTTTTGCTTCAAGTGGGGACTCTCTTTATCTCTTTATATCCTGTTAAGAATGTTCTTAAGTCCAGAGTATTCCTATAAGGATATATTTTTTAAAAATAGCTAAAAATGACCTTTGCATCTAAAGTTACCTGTTATTTCCTTTAAATCAAAGACTTCTAAATATGTTTAATATTACGTTTAAGGTTAAAGGTTATCATTTGGGGCAGACTATAGGAAACCAAAGGAGACTTCCGGCCAGGTGGGATGAGGTGGTATAGTACTTTAAGAGTTATACATGGACAGTAGATCTGAAGAAGACCATAGAATGGGTTGGTTGAAACGTGATAATCTGACAGTTATTTAGTCTGAAAATAAATATAGCATAGACTTTTAAAGTTAAAGATAATTGGACACGTGGTGTAGTGGATATAGGCATTAAGACTGTTTAACTGACAGTTATCTCTAGGCTGCAGGTTCAATCCTGGTCAAGGGCGACAGTAACATAGAATAATAATTAACACAGTTTAACACTTGTACCGAGTCATTGTTCCAACAAGAAATGACTGAAGAAGGCCGGAGAGCACATAGATCAAAGTGTTGTGCAGATAACAATGAGGACAATAGTCCGAAAAATATAAATAATATAAATTACCATGCCTCATCTCAAAAATTCAGAGAAATATTTTTTTTTTTTTCTAATTTTATTTTATTTCTCTCTTTGCAAGTTTTTCACTGGAGTCTGAGGGATAGCAAATCTCTGCAGGTCTTCAGGATTCTTCTGAGTATTCTAGCTGATCTTAACAATGCTGTTGTCTGTATGGTCTCCATTCTTCCTCTGATTTCCAATTCCTCTAGTCTGTTTTCTAAACTTTTAGGGACCTTTCCAAGTGCACCAACTACAATTGGTATCACTTTCACCATCATACTCCATAATTTTTTCAATTCTTTGGCAAGGTCCTGGTATTTGTGTATCTTTTTGTTTTCTTTCATCTTCGCCCTTATTATTGTTATTATTATTATTATCAACTGTTTAATGAGTGTACTGTTTTGTTTTTCAGTGCTGCAAATTCTTGCCCCAATAGTCCTCGAGGTGGTTCCAGTCACCGTGCGCTGGTACCTGATCTTGGGGAAGCTGTTTATGCTGCACATGTTGGTGACAATAATGGCCAACAGATCTCCGGTGAAAGCTCCAAGGATGAGTCCAAGCCTCCATACTCTTATGCCCAACTTATTGTCCAGGCAATATCTTCGGCCACTGATAAACAGCTCACATTGAGTGGAATTTATGCTTATATTACTAAAAACTATCCCTACTACAGGACAGCTGATAAAGGATGGCAGGTAAGGAAATATTTTATCTTTTTTATTCTCTCACTTGGTTATTATGTTTTTACATACAAATAAAATACGGAGCACTGAATGAAAATGCAAGACCATGTTGTTGTTGGAAATTAACAAGGTTTTATTTAACACAGGGTTAGAAAAATGCTTCTACCCTAAAAGTAATTTAATAGCTCAACTTGTGTGTGTGTACAACCAGCTAGCACGTATCCTAATCCATGTGCCATGGCTGAAGCCCCATTTCCAGTCCTGGTCACCCACAATGCAACTTTTCAAGGGAACTATCCTCTACTGATCAGTTGTCAAAGTGGGCCATAATATTAAGTTTTTACATACAAATAAAATACGGAGCACTGAATGAACATGCAAGACCATGTTGTTGTTGGAAATTAACAAGGTAGAGAATGCGTCTACTCTAAAAGTGACTCAATTCGTTCAACCGTGTTGTGTGCGCATCCATCCAGCACAAACCCCAATCCAAAAGTGTCATGGCGGAAACCCCACTTCCAGGTGCCCATCAAACCCCTACTGACCAAGGGGAGTAACTAGGTTTCATTAGGTCTGGACCTAACAATTATTTTTTTTTTTTTTTCTTCTTCTTTTTTTTTATAATTAATTAGTTTTTGCTTATAGATTTCCTGATACTTAATTATGTTGTAAATTTATTTACACTCTAATATCATACAGTATAATTGTAAAGGGGCCGGGTTAGCTCAATCGGTAGAGCGTTCGGCTAGAAACCACAAGGTTCCTAGTTCGATACCGGTCCTCGCCAACTCAGCGTATGAGTTCTGTGCAGTAAAGTAAGGAGCGAGCTCCACCTCAGATGTCCTTGGTCTAGCGGACTCCCTCGCTGACTGGCTAATACCGACATTAGGCCGCCTCGACGACTTTACTTACCATTTTACAAAAAATGATATGAGAATAACACGCATAACCTGGAGTTTTGCTTCCAGCCTCTCAAGCTTCTTGGGAATCGCATCTTAGGAACTCTTGTGGAATGGCAGAGTAAAGTTCTTCCAAAGTCGTTAGGTAGAGCAAAAGTTGAGCCAGTAGCAAAATGTGGCTCTGCATGAGGTCATTTTTTTTAAGCAGTTTAACAGGTTTGTCTTAGCCAAGGTTAAAGAGCCCAGTATGATAGCTGATGAAATGCTCGTCCTGAACTATAAGACAGTATTCAACCCATCATAGTGGCTTGGAGAATAACATGATTTCCAGTCCGCAACGGATATACTATAGAAAACACGCATACTAGCCTGTTCTGACGACTTTACTTACTTATAATTGTAAAGTAACTACCTTCCCTATTTAAAAAAAAAATCTTAATTTTTAAATCATTTTACAAAAAATGAATATGAGAATAACACGCATAACCTGGAGTTTTGCTTCCAGCCTCTCAAGCTTCTTGGGAATCGCATCTTCCCGGGAACTCTTGTGGCGTTAGAATGCACCGACTGCACCTCTGCAGAGGGGTAAGACTCCCCCAATAGGGCCACCTGTTGGCCGTGGGTGGCAAACCGTGATGCTTAAGGATAGAACCCAGGTGGTTGAGTAGTGCATGACTTGAAATACTCCAATTAAACCCTTACTTAGGCTAGACAAGCAGTCGAAGAGGCCCCATCCGATCAATTGGTTGGTCATGTCCAGCCTTGGCACCTATAGATTGCCCCAACCCTATTGCCCTTATGGCAAGCCTCAAGCCCTTTTTATCATATTGGTGCTAGAAGGCGGTGGCTGAAGATCTACATGTCCTGGGAATGACGTTAAACTCTAACTGATGGTGATGTTCCAGGTTTGGGGAATGTGGATCACTCCTTCATCACCATTGTTCCCTGGTCCCCACTGACCTGGAGTGGTAGTACCTGTTAGGGTCCATCTATGGGTTAAATAGACAAATGTATTTATTAAAAAAAATTGAGTATCATTAAGACTGACTTTATTTCAAAACTTTATCAGCATTAAATGACCCACTGAGGTTGATATGCCGTAAAAACAAACCAAACCAATCAATGGGAACCCAATGTGTTTAAGGGTCGTCTACTTACTATTAAATATCGCCTTGCAAGAATTTTGTCATTTACTTAGTTTATTCTTACTTGCTTAAAATCTATCTTTATGAAATTATTAAATTTAATATTGAGTCAATTCCTATTTGTTTAATATATATTATTTCTAGCTATCTATACATATATAAAGGGAAGTTAGTGTGTATGTATGTATGTATGTCCAGAGGAAACTACGAAAAATAAAACGGTTAATGACAAAGTAAATATATATACACATTCACTATCATCAAAGCTTGCTTTTTGTGCAAAAATAATGATTTGATTTCGGGGAAATAACAGGTAACTTTAGATGCAAAGGCCATTTTTAGCCATTTTTTGATAAATCCTTATAGGAATGGGGCTTTGAACGTAGAAAATTCTCAACAGGATGTTAAGAGTTAATCACTCAAAACCTTTTTTATTTTAATGATTTTTTTTTCTCTCTTAAGCTTTTTTACTCCTTTCTTAAAAAGGTATTTTTGCTTTGATAGAATTGGAATATCAACTATGTTCTGCTATAACTAGCATATTTGACACACTTTTTCCCCAAAATTTTTAGCTAAAAAAATTGCCCTGCGTACATCGTAAGGTGAAGTTTGAGACCTCCGTAGGAGGTTTTATTATTATTATTATTTCCTGCTATTGAGATGTCTTGTGTATGCTTATTGCTTACCTGTACTGCCAAATTGCTTTTATTCATTTTAGCAACAGCAACCGTGAGCACCTTTTTGATCTCCAAGTTTCTAACACATGTGGGCATGCCTACAAAGTCAGAAAACAGCATAGCTCACATGACTTTTTTTCATGCTCAGAATTGCCGAGGCATGGAATAAGCTGCCTGCGTCCATTGTAGACTGCCGAAACACTGCATCTTTCAAAGCCTCCATGCTTCCTGTAGTCCGCCAACACTATACCTGATATCCCTCTACATGCACACACGCACACATATTATTACTGTAAACTGTTCATGTTCTGACACTAATACATTATTAGACATGAGACTTTGATGAGTTGTGGTGCACCTGAGCACTGTACACAATAAATTTCATTATTATAAAGAATTTTTTAACCCCCTTTTGCTTCAAATGGTTATCTCTTAACATCCTGTTAAGAATTTTCTTAAGTCCAGAGCATTCCTATAAGGGGCTAAAAATGGCATCTAAAGTTATATAAATCAAAGACTTCTAAATATGTTTGATATTACGTTTAAGGTTAAAGGTTATCATGACCTTGGTTTTTTTAATAACGTACAGCTATGTTTCTGCTGGTGTAATGCACAGCTAGACTGTTTTCAACAATATATGTTTAAATACACTAAAAACTTTTTTCTTGAATCTGACCTGCTGAAATGTGGGTCTGTCTTATATGCCGTCAAATACGTTATATTTAATTTTTGTTTTTCCTCATCTTTTTCAGAACTCTATCAGACACAATCTATCTTTAAATCGGTATTTCGTAAAAGTTCCTCGTTCACAAGAAGAACCTGGCAAAGGATCTTTCTGGAGGATCGATCCTGCCTCTGAAAGTAAACTCACAGCTCAGGCATTCAAACGAAGACGCCAAAGAGGAGTACCATGTTTTAGAACTCCTTATGGTGGACTTTCTACCAGGTCAGTAACAACTTTTTTTGTTTTTGTTTTATTTTTATTTTGTAATCAATGTTTGTGTATCAGCCTCATACCCACATTTTTTTACTAAATTTTTAGCACTATGTATTCTTATCTGCAATTAACTGTTTTAATTATTCATATCCTCCGATTACAATTGCATGATAATCCACACTTGAGATAGTATTAATGCAGAATAGCGCGCAAGAGATATCATTGATTACGTATAAAAAGCATTACATTTCACGGAAATACCTGAAACCTTTGAGATGTTGGGTCAGGGTATGTCAGGCAAAGAAGTATAAATATTTTCAAAACCAGTGTCATTCTTACCACGTCGGCCCTAACAATAGGAAATTCACAAGCAGTCCTCAAACCTTGCATGGATATCTCGGTCAGGGGAAGGAGATAGCCTTGTTTGCCATTGATTTTCCGCAGACACAGTGTCAAGTACATCAAAAGCTGTTGATTCCTGACGATGGAGACACCCTGTGGATTTTAGCCAGAGCCCCTTTGGCCAGTTTGTGGCCCTAATACCCTACTAGGAACTCAAGTTCCCAACGACATGGCTCTGACACTACCAGGTTTACATGGCCCTGCTGCAATGAGGAGGGGTTGGACTTTAGAAATAATGTACTAGATGTCTGTTGAGCAAAGAGCTTCATCCACCCTTTTACAGGTCTTGTTTTTCATTCTTCAGGGTGTCTAGCCACCCTCCTCACCAGATAAAATTTGTGGGGTTACCAGTTTAGTTACTGATGATCCAACTATAACGCAAGTAGTAGTATAATTACAAATAAACCAAATATGTAATATTTCTCTGAATTTTTTAGATGAGGTGTGATGATTAGTATTATTTATATTATTCGGACTATTGTCCTCATCTTCATTGTTATCTGTACAATGTCCAATTGGACATATGGCCTAGTGGATAAAGGAGTTAGGTTAAGACAGTTTAAGTGACAGTTATCTCTAGACTGCAGGTTCAATCCTGGTCAGGGGCAGCAGTAACATTGAATGATAATTAACACAGCTTAACGCCTCTACCCCAGCTATGGTTAGCGGAATGAGAACAGGATACCCCTGTGGACTAAATAAAGGGTTAGGTTCAAAGTTCCGTGATGGCTCGTGATTACGACAAGAAGGGTCCCGAGTCTGGCAAGAAATACCTGAAGAAGCCGGAGGCCACATCGTCTGAAACGTTGTACAGATAACAATGAGTAAAGTAAAGTCGACGGGACGGCCTAAAGTCGGTATCAGCCAGTCAGAGAGGGAGTCTATCCCCTTTTCAATAGCGCTAGACCAAGGAGATTGTTTTAGCATCTGAGGTGGAGCACCACACCTACCATCAGCTCCTTACTTTACCGCACAGATCCCTATACTACTCATAACGCTGAGTTGGCGGGGACCGGTATCGAACTAGGAACCTTGTGGTTTCTAGCCGAACGCTCTAACAATGAAGATGAGGACAATAGTCTGAATAATCCAAATAATACTAAGTTACATAATCACAAATAAACCAAATATGTAATATTGTTATTTTTAATTTTTTAGTATTCATATACACAACTTCTGAACTTCTGATTTAGCACAGATTTCAAATATATCAAAAGCATAACAGAATCAATTACAATGCCTTCCTTTTGTGAAAACATTTTTGATTGAAATTCTTTTATAACCTATGAGGATATTATGCTGAATAATTTTCCTCCCAGGCTAATGGAGAATACATAACAGTGCTCATCTCTAAATAACATGTAGCAAGTTGTATTAGGTTATATGGTACAAGTAGCAAAGAATAATCACTCTCTATAAACATTGTAGTGTGCAGGTGCAAAGGTGCAGTCGGCATATTATACAGTCCCAGCTGATAAATCTAAATAAATAAGGAAGTTTAATACCTAGCTCCTTTAAATTGTTACTTTTTTTTTTTTTTTTTTTTTTTTTTTTAGGGGTAAAAAAAGAAAATAAACTAAACAAATTTATTTTTATCACTTTAATGCAACAAGCAATTAAAAATTGAATTTAAGTTTTTGTCATATGTGCAAAAAAGTTTTTTGGAAAAAAAAAAAAGTTTCAAAATACTCAGGTTTGGGAATACATTTTTTTTAAATATCTTAAATGTAAACAAAAAGAAAAATATTTCCTAAATAAACAAACATTGTACTATACGAATTATCAGTGATTTTTAAAATTTGCTTAATCATTTTCCTCTCTTTTTTTTAAAATTTGATAAATCATATTCTCTCTCTTACTCCGTTTTCTCTTTCTCACTCCCTCTCTGGTATTCCTAATTTTTTTATAGTCCGGTTATGGACCGGGTACTTTTGCTAGTAATATATATATATTAAGATTGATATTTTAAGTGAATGGATTGAATTTTAAAGGTTTGTATTTGTATGAAAACTTGAAACAGATCTTCAAATATTAACTTTTTTTTCTTCTTTCATCCCTGTTTTTCAGGTCAGCCCCAGCCTCTCCAAGTCATGTAAGTGGGGTGTTTACTCCTGAAAGTCTGTCTCGGGACAGTAGTCCTATCCCAGAGACAGCCCCCGAAACAGAAGTTGTCAGCACTTCAATTGTCAGCAACAATAACATGACGACGACCACCAACAATCAACATCAGGCCACCACTCGCATCGCTTCAGAGTTACGTGTAAGCCAGTCAGCACCTGGATCACCGTCAGGTACCTACTTCAGATAAATATATATATGTATATATATATATATTTTCATATACATATCTGCTAAGCTCTTGTGCATCTAAACTGCTTGCTTTTTTACTTAGATATTTCACATTCTTTTTAATTTAGACAAAAGCTACATAGTCTTTATTTTTAATGCACTTGAAAAAAAATTTAATTAAAAAAAAAGAAAAGAAAAATTCAAACCCTGTTGTTGCATGTTGGCTGTTGATGTAATATCTCCCTTCATTTGTCCATTTGAATTGTAAAAAAAAAAAGAAAATTAAAAAAAAAATATTGTAAATTTGGTATGTATGCCCTGTAGCTCACCTGTAATTAGTTTTCTTTCTTAATCAAGGTTTAATCTTTCAACTTTCCTTTTTTTTTTTTTTTTTTTTTTTCTCTCCCTGCTTTGCTAAATCCTTTACTTTTGCAACTTTATAAAAAAAAAAAAAAAAAAAATTTTCTAATTACTGCTTGTGGCACATATTGCTTAAAAAATATTTTTTGTGATTTTTTAAAATTTTTTTTATTTTAAATATTGGCACTTGTGACTTTTTATTTTTTCTATTTTTTAATTTTTTTCTCTCCATAAAATTCTCTGACCTTTTTTGGACAGTCTTTAGTGACCTTTGCACTTTTGCACCTTTGCACATTGTGGTTTTAATGTCCAGAAAACATTTAAAGCAATATTTACAATTGATTACAACCTATCTGCGGATCTTGCACTATTTACAAATAATCGGAGGTATTAAAACATTTCCGATGAGGAAAAAATCATTTTTTAATTTTTTTATTATCTTTCTTATTAGATCTTAAAAAAGAGTAAATTGGCAACTGATAATACTTTTTTCTTAATTCTAAGTTGGCATATATATATATATAGAGAGAGAGAGAGAGAGAGACATAACCTACTCGAGTTTCACCATACTGGTCTTCAGGGTTAAATTAACTGAATTAATCAAGATATTGATTAATTGCGGGAGTCATGTTGTAATTATAATTACATGAACTCCCACAATTAACTGTAATTAATCAATATCTTGATTGATTCAGTGAATTTAACCCTGAAGATCCTTATGGTAAAACTCGAGTAGGTTATTTTGGTACACACTATAATACTCTATCCGCTCTATTTATATACTGAGCACTTTATATTTGTTGACTTATCTGAGTACACTTATACCAACCAAATATTAAGACCAACCTAATATTTTTACCGATAAGTCATTCCCTTTACACATATATCCTTATAATTATGCCCTTACTTAGCGTATTGAGCACTCTTTACTTAGCAAACTCCTGTGTTTTTCTTGAGGCTACTACATACGATACTGATGATTACGGGTGTACTGGTCTTTTCTTTTTTTTTTTAATTTTACCCCAGATATCAGGGTTTTTTTGTTTTTTTTTTAACGGAGTTATCTGGGTTTTTTCACACCACTAGAGTTTAGAAGTGTAAAAAAAAAAATTGAATATTATATATGTGTGTGTATGTGTGTGTGTGTGTATATATATATATATATATATATATATATATAATGAGGTTAAGTAAACAAACAAATGTGTTTATTTTTATATGGCTTTAAGCAAACAATTTTTGGAGGATATGTGCTTAAAGTCATACCTAATTTTGAGAATTAATTAGTTAATAATTAATGAATTTTAGGCGGGCATATATGCCTGTTCATATTTGTTTAGCCTTACATTTGAACATATATGCCGGCCTAAAATTCATTAATTATTAACTAATTAATTCTCAAAATTAGGTATGACTTCAATTAAGCACATATCCTCCAATATATATATATATATATATATATATATATATATGTGTGTGTGTGTATAAACTAAAAATATAAGGTGTAGGTTTCTATTTTAGGTTTTAACTTTCTCCTGTTCCCCTCCCCCTCTTCTCTGTATTTGTTACCAAGGTGGGTCCTCTGAAATTCTTTATTTTAATAATCTACTATCTCGGTATTTGATTTTCACTTTGCCAGTAAATCTGTCACCCTTGATTTTAGTGTTTTTTTGTGTTAATAGACTCTTTTGATTTTGGGATTTTTTTAAATTAAATAATTTTTTTCTTTTCTCTTCTCTATCCAAATGAATTCTTTTTTTTCTCTGAATTTTTTAGATGAGCCTTGATAATTTGCATCTGGATTATTCGGACTATTGTCCTCATTTTTATTGTTATATACACAATGTTTTGACCAAGGTGCCCTTTGTCTGACTCGGGAGCCTTCATGTTGTAATCAGGAACATTTTTGAAACTTTGAACCCATGACTGGGTACAAGTGTTAAGCTGTGTTAATTATTCTATATTACTATTGCCCTTGGCGACGATTAAACCTGCAGTCCAAGAATGAGAACAATCTACCCCTGTGAATTGAATAAAGTGTTCAGTTCGAAGTTCTGTGAAGACTTCCCAATTACGACGAGAAACACCTGAAGAAGGACTGAGGGCACATCAGCTGAAACTTTTTGTAGATAACAAAGATGAGGACAATAGTTGGAATAATCCAAATTCTTTTTTTATTTTTTTATTTTTCAACATGGAAATTCATAAGCTTTTCAAAAATTGATTTTTATCCTCAAACCCAAAATGACCTTTGTTCTTTCATATATTTTTTTTACCTGTCCATTTTTATTTTTTCTGAATTTCTCAAAGTTAGACTCTTGATTCAACTTTTGTTCTTCTTTAGAATACTCGTTTTACAGTGTATGAGCTTTATATGAATAAAAAAAAAAAAAAAGAAACTATAATATGCTCATGTTTTGTGTATTTATTCAAAATAGTATTAACATTATTAATTTTTCACTAGTATTTAATTTAATTTTTTCTAAAAAAACATTACTGGTAACAGCAATATCATCTTTATATATATATATATATATATATATAATATATAATTTGTCAACCATTATTAACAATTTTTAATTTGGAGAATTAATGTTAGGTTCTAAGGTTAAATTTATTTTTTTGCCAAGGTGCCATTATCACCATGGCATGCTGACAGCATGGATTCCCATGATTCTCTCTTACTATCTATCCCTATCAGCCATCATTTTTGATAAGTTTCTCGACTGCATTCAGTGTCTGCACAATGCTGATGAATCTAAGTTTTTTTTTTTGTTGTTTTTTTAAAAAAAAAAAGAACATTTACTTCTTCAGAAGTGCCTAGCATGGTTTGTGAGATGGGAGGTAGGTGGCTGTACATAGCTGCTGTTTTTGTGTGGTCGGATGCATTTAACTAGACTGCCTCTGTGGCAGGTGTTGCCCGGGGGATAGCCCCCATGGGATCAACGCTGTTAATTTCATTAATAGACACAGGCCTGTATTGCCTGGGTGGTGCCTTGCATGTCAGTGTGAAAGTACTGAAAGATGTCGGTAGTGGACCTTCCTGCTTGGAAACCTGCCTGTGATTCTGGCTAAATCTTCTCTGCGAGAATCTGGCGTCTATTTAGTTCAACTCTGGCGAAGAGTTTACCTGTAATGCTGATTAGAGAGATACCATGGTAGTTATTTCCATCGCTTCTGTCCCCCTTCTTCTTCAGAGTACAGTTGCACTAAAAAATCAAAATTGTGAGAAAATGAAAATTTTAGTAGAAATTTGCTAATAATGGTTGAGACTGACTCATCTAATAACAATATTAACATTTTTTAAAGGCTTTATTTAAATTTCCAAAGAAATTAATTTAAAAAGAATTTCCCTATCTATTTATTTATTTATTTATAAATGCTAATCTAAATTAAATTTCTATTTTTATAAAGTATTGGGAAATCTTTTATTTCAAGGTATGTTCAAAACATACATTGCTTATTGTTTAGATAAGTGATTAAAACATTTACATTGAAATAAATCGGTGGTCAAATTAGCTCCAATTTATTCTCTGTGTTAAAATCAACCTTATGAATGATTTTATATAGAAACCAATTAAAATATATAACTACCGTATTTGACGGCATATAGGACACATTTTTTCCCAAAATTATTGCTCAAAAAATTGTCCTTTGTCTTATACATCGTAGGTGAAGTTTAAGACCTCCCGTAGGTCTAGGCTAATCTTCTCTATGATGCTCACTAACCCAGCTTACGCTCAGTACTTTTACCTACCCTAAACTCCATGCATCCTTATTTTATCGCTGGTATTGTTATAATCAAGGTTAACAGGAGTGTGTTTTCAACGATATATGCTTAAATACACTAAAAAAAAATGTTTCCTGAATCTGACCTGCTGAAATGGGGGGGGTGCACCTTATATGCCGTCAAGTACGGTAACTCTTAACAACCTGTTGAGAATTTTCCAAGTCCGGAGCCCCATTCCTATAAGGATTTATCAAAAATGGCTAAAAATGGCCTTTTCATTTAAAGTTACCTGTTATTTCCCTTAAATTAAAGACTTCTAAATATAAGATTTTTGGATGTTTGTTTTTTATAGAAGCATTGTTGAATAAATTATTATTTATATTTTGCTTGAAGGCAATTATAAATGCATGTATCGCATAAAATTCGATAATTATAGAAAATAATCTTGACAAGTGAATCCCGGCAAAGGATGGCTCGCTATGCAGAACACCGTACAGACTGTTTCAACTTTATTAAATCTCTTCAGCGATGTATACTAACGACTCCCCTCCGACAGGAATTGAAACCGGGACTTCACAGGCATAGTCAGAGACCATATCCGTTCGGCCGCCGGTACATAGCGAACAATCCCTGCGAAATTAACCTTGTCAATGATACTACTACACGCCTCTACCATAGTAGGTAAGTGGACGTTTATACATCGCTGAAGAGACTTAATAAAGTCGAAACAGTCTGTACGGTGTTCTGCATAGCGAGCCATCCTTTGCCGGGATTCACTTGTCAAGATTATTTTCTATAATTATCAAATTTTATGTGATACATGCATTTATAATTGCCTTCAAGCAAAATATAAATACTTCTAAATATGTTTTATATTGTATTTAAACAAAGGCTATCATTTGGGGTAAATTAGAAAAATGAATATGACTTCCGGTCGGGTGGAATGAGGCGGTATAGGACCTTAAGAGTTAAAATAAGTAATCTTTTTATATGCGTTCTTATTTAATTTCATTAGTTTTTCTAATTTGATACATTACATTAAAACTTAAATACTTGTGCTTTGAGGGTGCATATTCTTGCTAGCAATAATAATAATAAACAAACGTGGGGGTGGAAAAAAGCAGTTGAAACACCACCACCCAATTCCCTACCCTGTCTCTTATTCTCTTTGGTAATATGTATAAATATTTATATCTATAGTTAGTAACTACTTCTGGGTTATGTATACCAAGGGGGTTTAACAAAATAATTTGCTTAGAATAAGGTGAGATATAAATAACCTGAAAACAATGATGGCTGGCTGGGGGGTGGGGTGAAGAAACAGTTAAATGTACTGCATTTATCTACTAAGTAGTTTTGTATAGACTGTTTATTACATTCCATACCATTATCTTTTCTTTGACTTCTTAAGCTTTTCAGGTTTCCGCTTCTTTTTTACCGATTTCTCCGTCTGTAGAGCATCCGTCTAGGAACCACAAGGCTCTGGGTTCGATACCGGCCATGCCATCTCGGTCTTTGAGTATCACAGCTTGGATCTGTGCAGTAAAGTGGAGTAGGTGGGGTGCTCCACCTCAGCCGCCAAATCAATTTCCTTAGTTTAGAGCTAGTGAAAATTGGATAGACTCCCTTGCTGTCTGGCTGATACTGATAGGCCTCTCTGCCAATTTTACTACAGTTGAACAACTATCTTATATGAGAGGGTCTGAAAAGTTTGCATGTCATAAATGCTGTTCATGACTTTTTTTACCAATGGGATCCAAGCACTGCAACACCAGAAGAAGTGTGCGGAGGCCGCAAGAAAGACATGTTGAAAAATAACCTTCATTTAGTCACATTCTATGAGAGTATATTGGTCAGTCTATGAACTTTCCAGCTGATCCTTGTAATTCACCAAATGTTCTTTTCTGTTATTGAAGAACTGCTTGAGCCACAGTCACCAAATTATCTCTGGTCACTAATTGCATACCAAGAGCTATTGCAAATAGTTCGATATGTAAAAAGTATAATCTTGATTTAACTCTATCACTCTTTTTCTTTCTTTCATTCCTTTGTTCAATTGAAACAGATTAGCGTTATTGCTTCCTTGCACTCAATCTCTCCTTATCTTCCCCTACTTTTTCCCTTACTCTTTCTTTCTTATATTTTTTTGTGTAGCATGTCCTTTTTCTTCCCTTTCTTTATAATAAAAATGGAATGGTCTATTATTTAGCTGAGGTGATGACACTCATTTGGACTGTCTTATTATTAACCAGAGGGTATTGTAGATAATGGTTGTATTTTGTAGGGACACCAGTATTATTATATATATATATATATATATATATATATATATATATATATATATATAATATTGGAGGTACTCTTTGTGTAATGGTTATTGTCATAGGAAGTGGACTTTGCTACCCGAGTTCAAATCCTGAATAAAGCTGTTTGCATTTCACATAGCACTATTAGCCTTGGGAAAAGGTGTGAATCCAATTATTCTCCCTCCAGCTATGTGAAAATAGTAAGGCAGACTGGGCTTTTTAACTGTGGTATGGCTACCAGTCTAGGAGAAGGAAACTGAATTGAAACCAGTTGTAGACCTGGAGACAGATGGGCTCTGCCAGTAAGAAAAAAAAAAGTATTAGAACTGAATCACTATGCAACAACTTTAAATCTATACAACATCAATTAATGCTGTCGTTTAATTTTTTTTTTTAAACTTCTAAATGAATTTACGTGTTAAGTTATGTTTTCTTTAGTTTTATTTTTGTTAAAAGTATTAACCTCAGTTCAGAAATTAAAAATATTGGGTTTTATTTCATATTCCACTAACAACTGTCTGGTAGATTATGGAAAAATTTACAACCCTGAATTCAGTCAGTATACAGAAATCTCACTGTATATCATAAAATTTACATAGTAATATCAGAGATGCTGATAGGTACGCATCCTGCATCCTTGACGCGCAAAAAATCTAAACGGATACAATATAATCGTATTCTTTTTTTCTTCCCTCACCATTTCAAGCTAACTGTAAATACATTTCAATAGTTTCTTAGAAATTAATTACACAGGATAGTTTACAAGGTAGGAGTAACAGCTTTATTTGGGACCCATAAATTTTCCCGAGGACTCATTCAAAGTAAATATGTGCATCCCAGACTGGGCTCTTTAACCTTGGTATAGCTACCAGTCTAGGAGAAGGAAACTGAATTGAAACCAATTGTAGACTTGAAGACAGATGGGCTCTGCCAGTAAAAAAAAAAAAAGTGTATTAGAACTGAATCACTATGCAACAACTTTAAATCTACACAACATCAATTAATGCCGTTTAATTTTTTTTTAAACTTCTAAATGAATTAACATATTAAGTTATGTTTTCCTTAGAGTTACATTTTTGTTAAAAGTATTAGCCCCAGTTCAGGACGCACTAAATCAAAAAGACTATCGACATCACTGTAATTTTTGCTTTTGTTCCTCCTTCAGCCGTTTCTATTCTTGTGATGACTTTTCTTGCCTTTTATTATAGACAAAAGCTGCTAAGTATTCTAGTACTTGTAAATTGATTTGAGTTAGTTGTGGTTCCTTGCTGAAAACATTCATGTGATTCGCTTTGAGATCTGACTGCAAGGTTTGTTTGTTTGGGTGTCCCAGCTGCTGCACTTGCACAATTCCTTTCTCCCCTCATCCAAGGCTGTAATCACCCCCCTCCCTCATTCTTCCTCACACGTTGGCCTCATTCTTCTACTATTGCTGCTGCTGCTGCTACCACGATTAGAAGAGTTTTTTTTCTTTCTTTTTTTTCTCCCTGCTTTTCATGTCAGCCCCCCCCCTCTCTCTCTTTGAAATCCTCTTATATTCATCAGCCTGAGAAGCAGCACCTGATCTTGGCTGCACTTCTCAAGTCTCTTCATTCACTAGATTACAGAAATACCTTTTCTTTCCTCCCCTTCACTCTCTCTCTCTCTCTTTCTGTGCAGCATCCCTCTTGTTTCTTCTACCGCCCTAATAATACAATAGCCGGGTCTCATCATCAGTTTCTATATTTTGATAGACTGCTTTGTTTTTTGTTTTTCTTCCTCCGTGTTATGCAACATCTTGTCTCTATCATTTTCAATCCGCAAACGTGTCAACATGTGAAGCAGATGAGTTTAAAAGGTTTTAGTTTGGTCTCCTGCCAACCAATTCTGCCTCTTTCGAACTCATTTGGATAGAACAGCTGGTGCATTTAACTCTTAACATCCTGTTGAGATTTTTCTAAGTCCAGAGCATTCCTATAAGGATGTATTAAAAAAAATAGCTAAAAATGACCTTTGCATCTAAAGTTACCTATTATTTCCCTTAAATCAAAGATTTCTAAATATGTTGAATATTAAATTTAAACAAAGGCTATTGTTTAGGGCTGATTAGTTAAAACGAATGTGACTTCCACCCGGGTGGACTGAGGTGGTATAGGACTTTAAGCAGGCCTTTCTCAAATCAAACACAACCTTTGAATCTCACACAGTGTTTATCATGCAGATTCCTTGTTTTTATAGATTGATGGTTTGAATTTAAATTTAAAAAAATGTGGAGGCTGGAGACAATTAAAAATTAAAATGAAAGAAAATAGTCAAAATTACTGTATTTTTCGGACGATAAGGTGCACCGGATTATAAGATGCAGTATCAGTGAACGGATCTATTTTTATATATAAGGTGCATAAAGCAGAACAAAGCAGTTGGATAGGTCAGATTTATTCAAGTCACTAAAAATAACTATCAATATTGTTCACATGTATCACTCAAAGAACAGAAAAATACGCTCACTTTTTCAATCATTCCTCTTCTACAAATCCATCAAATTCTTCATCCTCAGTGTCTGAGTTTAACAGTTGGGCGATGGCGGCATCAACCAAACCTGAATCCCTTTCGTCATCCTCTGAGTCAGTCTTATTGTTGGTAATTTTGGCCTTCGTCAAAACTTTGAAGATAGTTGAGACCGATACCTTGACCCAGGCATTGACGATCCATTGGCAGATGGTGGCGTAACTAGCCCGGTGTTGCCTCCCTTGAATCTTTTTTTTTTTTCTCTCGACCCAATTTTTAAGAGATCACACAAGTGATTCTGTTATAGCTGTGTGAACATAGAAATTGGTTCGAGGTCACAAGGCCTAAGAACAACCAGGATTCATACATAAGGCGCACTGGATTATAGGGCGCACTGCCGATTTTTTTAGTAAATATAAGGATTTTAAGTTCGCCTTATAGTCCGAATAATACGTTAATGGATGACAAAGCTTCACCTAAAAATATAAGATGTGAATCAAATTTTGCCCTTTTTTAAGTAGCTCAATGTTAGGTATTTTTTCTAGTGGCTGCTCATTAACCAATTCAATAGAAATGTATAGAAAATGATTTGCCCACTGAAAAAAATTATCTACCTGTGAAAATGTTAATTCGCATAATCAAAAAAAAATCAACTTTACTAAGATATTTAAAAAAAAAAAAAAAAAATTTTAATCATTTTATTTTTAACCCTTTTGCTGGTGGAGTGACATTTTTGTCGCTGATGGTGCATAGGCAGCAACATTTTAGTGGTACTTCAATGTAAGGCATTTTCCTGTTGGTTGGTCATTGACCAATTCATTGTTAATGCATAGAAAATTTAAAATATTCTGCCTGCAAAAGAGTTAAAATTCTGTTCCCTAGTATATATGATAGCAGATGCAGATAAATTTAAAAATGTTTTTTTTTTTTTTTACACTACTCCATTGTCCTTAGTGGACGGAATCCAATCAATCAATGATAGTATCATACGGTTTAGATTAGTTGGTAGAGCATCTGCCTAGGAATTGCCAAATCCTGGGTTCAATACTGGTTCCTGCTAACTCAGTCCATGAGTAGCACAGAGTGCTACTCATGCTCTGAGTTGTTGAAGACTGGTATTGAACTAGGAACCTTGTGATTCCTAGGCTGGTGCTCTACTGACTGAGCTAAACTGGACCCTTACATACAAATACTCATTTGAAATTTTGCGTATGTGCAGTGCTTGTCATATAAATTTAAAGGGAAAGTCAAAATAAATATTGACTAAAAGGGCCTGTGGATATACCACAGTATGATAATTTAATTATTTCGTTTAATATGTTAACTTAAGAGCTTTTGCAAAATAGTTCAATATTCAAATAAAATAAATAAAAAATTTTTTTTAAAAGTAGTCGTTGGGGTGGCCTAAAATCAGTATCAGCCAGACAGCAAGAGAGTCTATCTCCTTTTCACTAGTGCTAGACCAAGGAGATTGTTTTTGCACCTGAGGTGGAGCACCATACCTACCATCAGCTCTCTACTTTACCACACAGATCCCCATGCTACTCATATGCTGAGTTGGTGAGAGCCGGTATCAAACCAAGAACCTTATGATTCCTAAGTGAATGATCTACCGACAGAATAATCTTGATTTAACTTTTTTTTCTTTTTTTTTTTCTTTTTTTTTCATCTTTTCAGTATTTTTGATTGAAACAGTTTAGCATTATCGCTTCTGCACGCTCAACCACTCTTTCTATCTTTTTTTCTATTTTTTCTGTGTAGCATGTCCTTTTTCTTCTCTTTCTTTGATAAAAACACTAATAAAAATTCAGTGGATAAGCAGCAGCAGATAATCAGGATTTACATTTTTGCATTTCATCTTTGGACGGTCTCATTTTTAACCAGATATTTGTTATAGTGTACAATACATTTAAGGTGCTATTGTTACCATTGGTTTCCAAGCAGCATGTTAGCCACCCTTCTTCAAGACAATGCACCTGTTAAGAAATACAGAGGTGCGTTGTCTTGGAGAAGGGTGGATAACATGCTGCTTGGAAACCAATGGTAACAATGGCACCTTAAATGTATTGTACACTATAACAAAATGAATAAATAAATACAGTTCTTACACACATAATCGAGCACTTTATTTTCAATTCTCCAATAGTAACAAAGGAACATACACACACTATATATATATATATATATATATAATATATATATGGTAAAATAAGGAATGAAAGAACAAAACTCAGACAAAAATGTGTAGTATATTTCGCTGGAACATTAAGTTCCACTTCTTCAAGCCTTAGAACAAAACTCAGGCAAAAATGCAACGTTCCAGCGAAATATACTACACATTTTTGTCTGAGTTTTGTTCTTTCATTCCTTATCGGATTCATTCCATTCCCATTTTCCTCATATATATATATGGAGGCGCGTGGGAAATGGACTCATCAATTCGAGTTCAATTCCTAGACGAAGCTGTTGGCATTTCACATAGCGCTAATACCCTTGGGAAAGGTATGAATCCATATATTCTCCCTCCAGCTATGGGTTAAATAGTTGGGCAGACTGGGCGCTTGAGCCTTGGGTAGGTAACCAGTCTAGGAGAGGGATAACTCTGAATTCAAAATTCCCTCCAGCTATGGTTAAATAGTAGGGCAGACTGGGCCCTTGAGCCTTGGGTAGGTAACCAGTCTAGGAGAGGGATAACTCTGAATTCAAAATTCCTGAGGTCAGTCGTTGATTGGGTTTGTGGCAACCCTTGATGCACCAATTCTTTCCTATCGACTGTGCCATAAAGTGTGGATGGTCCAACACAAGCCTTCACCACTATAAAACAAATCACTGTGTGGGTGTTCATTGTATGTATGAACCCTCATGCGTCGAAAAATCGACGAGATAGTCCATAATATATATATATATATATATATATATAGTTCTTGTAAAATCTGAAAAGGCAGACTCTTAAATATCAACACTAAGATGTTTATTATCATGTGATTATTCACCTTTTGTCAAAAAGGTAGAAAGTACCCTTTTGAAACTTTTCTTCTTACTAAGCATGTTGGAACACACATGATGCTTGTTGTATCTCTAACTTGGCATAAACACATGGATTCTACATATCTAAGATTGCATCATGCATATGTTATGTTTTTTTGTAGTCTTTTTGTTTTTAAACTAGCTTTTGTTTATACATTTAAGCAATGTGTTTTTGTTTGTTTCCAAAGGGCCAGCTGCTGCTGATGCTAACTTTTAAGTGTTTAGAACAATCTTAAGAATTTACTGGATAATTCTGACTGGTGATACAACTGATTACATTCCTATCTCTATTTCTATCTCCCATTTTCTCTCTCTCACACACACACATCTAAGTTATTGTAGCAAAGACAATCAACAGTACTTGGTAACTGTCAGTTTCTCGCCTATGCTACTTTCAAACCAATCTTACCTTAGTAAATTGCAAGTTTGATTGAAAATTTTGTTCTCTTAGAGAACGTTAACTAATTTATTTAATTTGAAACGTTCATTAATTATGCTATTTATTTATTCATTTACTATTAAAATTATTATAATTATACTTATAATATTTATAATATTACTTATTTAAAATAAATAAAATGTGTTACTTATTTAAATATTATCATTTATAATATTACTTATTACAATTATAATTATATTATTATATACTTATTATAATTATATTATAATATTATTATTAATTCATTGTGATGGGCTATTTTTTTTCTTTTCTTTTTTTTTCTTCTATGTTATTGTAACACAGGCCGGTTTAGCTCAGTTGGTAGAGCACCCACCTAGGAATCCCAAGGTTCTGGATTCGATACCAGACCCTGCCAACTCAGCGCATGAGTAGCATAGATAGGGTGATCTGATCTGTGCGATAAAATGGGAAGCTGACGGTTGGTGTGGCACTTCACTTCAGTAAAAAAAAAAAAAAAAAAAAATCTCCCTGGTCTTGTGCTAGCGAAAAGAGGATAGACCCCCTTGCTGTCTGGCCACTCTGCCAACTTTTTTTTTTATTGTAACACAAAAATCAAATCAAAGTTTTAGGTTTGTTAATTGATTTTAATGGTATGTCAACCCATTTGGGGTTATTTTATGCATATAGGTTAGTGAATTGCATACATTGTATGTTTATATTTACATTTGTGTTTAAGAGTTTGGTGGTGGGGGGGTAAATATTTCATTTTAACAGTATTTCAAAATCCTCTGGGATAGTTTTTTGATAATTATTTTGTATGATACTGATCGTGTCTGTTTATTTTTGGCATAATTTTATTTCTCTCAAGAAGGACATAATGTTATCCATGTTGATATTTTCAAATAGGTCCTTCATATTGTTGGCATTGAAAAAAAAAAAGTTGTTTAAAGGGAGATTAATCTCTGTATTCTATGAGAAAATTTTGAACCGTGTAGAATGTTTGACGTTATACACAGGTTGTTTCCTATTGTTTGTGTCTAAATGAGTGCATAAGTCTTGTGTAATGAATATGCAATCAAAAAGCAAGGACTGGTGATATTTAGTGTGTATATATATATATATATATATATATATGTATGTGTGTTAACACACATCATTGTTACCGTATTATTTTTTTTTTTCTTTACACCTGCATTGTGATAGCCTTCTAAATCAACCTCCTAACCAATATATATATATATATATATATATATATATATATATATATATATATATATGGAGAAATAAGAGGAAATTAATCAGACAATATGGGGAGAAAGGTAGACAAACACAGGATGTTGTGCAAGATGGATGTTTATTGTAGGTAGTGATGTCAACGTTATAACGTTTCGGTCTGTTAGACCTTCAGGGTGTTAGATTGAGTTCTTGCTTTAATGGTGAACATTTTCATACTGGTCTCATCGCCCCAAATTCAAAGTTGCATTTTCACTTCGTGCTAATACTCTT
Organism: Doryteuthis pealeii; assembly: GCA_023376005.1. Classification (NCBI taxonomy): domain Eukaryota; kingdom Metazoa; phylum Mollusca; class Cephalopoda; order Myopsida; family Loliginidae; genus Doryteuthis; species Doryteuthis pealeii. The sequence continues at coordinate 60,976,748 of CM042173.1, forward strand.
GGGAAAGGTATGAATCCTACCCTCCCTCCAGCTATGGGTAAAAAAAAAAACCTCTGAATTCAAACCTGTTAAACTTTGCTTAATAAATTGACCATGTGTCACATCCTGCTTGTGTGGAGGAGTTGGTAAATATATACACACCCAACTGCCCTTTATATATGTATAGATAGATAGCTCATCAGAATGTATAAGGTCTGACTCCAATTCCCTATGACTTTCAACCTTTTTATTGGCATTTCAGTCTCTGAAGACTATAGTATAGATAGATAACTCATCAGAATGTATAAGGTCTGACTCCAATTCCCTATGACTTTGCAACCTTTTTATTGGCATTTCAGTCTCTGAAGACTATAGTATAGATAGATAGCTCATCAGAATGTATAAGGTCTGACTCCAATTCCCTATGACTTTGCAACCTTTTTATTGGCATTTCAGTCTCTGAAGACTATAGTATAGATAGATAACTCATCAGAATGTATAAGGTCTGACTCCAATTCCCTATGACTTTTCAACCCTTTTATTGGCATTTCAGTCTCTGAAGACTATAGTATCGTTTTTGCGCCCCTGAAGTTAGAGCGCCTCCTGTGACTGAAGTCCAATGTTCGAAAAACATTGTCGACTACAGATGCCGCATGTGAAGGCTGTTCCTTAAGATGTTGATGTGCCGGTGCTTTGTTGCCGCTGCTTTCTTCTGGACCTCTTGGCTTCACGTTGCGCCACATCCATTGATATGTGTTCACTAACAAGCTTACCTTAATGAAATATTAACAATGATGTTTCACTTAGACCTTATGCATATTCATGAAATCTATAGAGCTAGAAATAGTTATTTACATAGATTCACACATGGTTTCCTAGAAACACTTTTGTTTTGGCAATCCAGTTGTGATTCAGACATGCATATTATGTGAAAGATTTTTTTCCATATTACAATTTTAGATGTTGTATTTGTTGCCAGAAGAATTAGCTGTCTTCTAACATCCTCACTTTTTACCTTTCCAATAGAACAACCTTCTTCAGGTAATTAAAAGAATTCTAATGCATCCCCAGTAGTGATTGGAGTAGACCCAACAACAGTGGTGGGGGCCCAGAAAAATGGGGAATGGGCACATTTATGACAGTCTGGTATCAGCTAGGCTACATAGCACAAGTCTGCTTGGGTGGATTAAGCAGCATTTTGTGTGTGCATGTTTTTTTGTTTGTTTTGTTTTTTTGTTTTTTTTTTTGTGTGTGTGTGTGGTGATCATAGTTTTGAACTTATAGATTGTTGCTTTTATGTAGTATGTGACAAAAATATATGATATAAAATACTGTAATAAAGTTCTTTTTATCATATGGGTGCTAGAAGGCGGTGACTGCGGGTCTACATGTCCTGGGAATGACGTTAAACTCTATCTGATGGTGAGGTTCCAGTTTTGGAGGTTTGGGGAATGTGGAGCACCCCTTCATCACCATTGCTCCCTGGTCCACTCTGACCCGGAGTGGTAGTACCTGTTAGGGTCCCATCTATGGGTTAAATAGAAAAATGTATTTATAAAAAAAATTGTATTATCCATTAAGAATTGATTTATTTCAAAACTTTTTCGGCATTAAATGACCCACTGAGGTTGATATGCCGTAAAACAAAACAAACAATCAAGTCATGTAATAAAGATGATAATCACTGATTGTCTTTGCCTTCTAATGAGTTATATCATCATCATCATCATGTTGGGCTTCTGTTATTATCATCATCATGGGCTTTTATAGTATTATCATTATCATGGGTTTTTGATGAAACCTCTTTTCACTGTTGTCTTTTAACTCTTAACATCCTGTTGGGAATTTTGTAAGTCCAGAACCCCATTCCTATTAAGATTTATCAATAAATGACTAAAAATGGCCTTTTCATTTAAAGTTACCTGTTATTTACCATAAATCAAAAACTCCTAATTATGTTTAATATTACATATAAACAAAGGCTCTTGTTTGGGGTGTATTAGAAAACAAATGTGACTTCCACCCGGGTGGAATGAGGTGGTATAGGATGTTAAGAGTTTAACTCTTAAAGTCCTGTACCACCTCATTCCACCCGGCCGGAAGTCACATTTGTTTTCTTAATATACCCCAAATGATAGCCTTTGTTTAAATGTAATATTAAACATATTTAGAAGTTTTTGATTTAAGGGAAATAACAAATAACTTTAAATTAAAAGGCCATTTTTAACTATTTATATATATCCTTATAGGAATGGGGCTCTGGACTTGGAAAATTCTCAACAGGATGTTAAGAGTTAATGAACTATGTTATATTGATTAGTTGCCAAAAACAAAATTTATTCTTCTGAAATGGAAATTCTTTTTTTTTTTGCATTGGACAAAGAAAAAAGAAACAGTGCTTGTTGTTGCTTAAATGGTCATCCATCTAAGTGTTGAAATTTGGAGATCTAGTGGGAACCAATGCATTCAAAATAAATAAGGGAAAATACTCTACAATTAATAATGAAATTGGTTTGGGCGGGGGCATAAATGCTGACCCCCAAAGAAATTGATTTAGAGGGGAGGGTGAATAATCCCTCCCCTCCTCGTGAGTTTCAAATTGGACTGGAAATTGCTTTAGTTTATCCCTTGCTATCAAAAATCTTCCTACAATCTACTTTTTTAAGTAACATACAAGAATCAGATAACCATTATATAGATTCATCTGCTTGAAGCTTGGTTTAAAATAAATAAAAAAATAAAAAAATTTTTATTTAAAAAACTTGAGCTGAATCCTGCAACTTGGTTAAAATTAAGTCTTAATGTCCGGTTGTTAACAGTAATATGAAAAATTCAATTTAAAATTTTTATTTTATTTTAAATGTATAATAAAAATTTATCTCTAAACAACTTGTAAAGTAAAAGGGGCGGCCTAAAGTCGGTATCAGCCAGTCAGCGAGGGAGTCTATCCCCTTTTCAATAGCGCTAGACCAAGGAGATTGTTTTAGCATCTGAGGTGGAGCGCCACACCTACCATCAGCTCCTTACTTTACCGCACAGATCCCTGTGCTACTCATACGCTGAGTTGGCGGGGACCGGTATCGGACTAGGAACCTTGTGGTTTCTAGCCGAACACTCTACCGACTGAGCTAACCCGGCCCCTATTTTTCTAACCAGGTATTTTTTAACTTTATTTTTCAATGGAGAATTGTCAATCATTATTAATTTTGATTAATAGTCCTTATCTTAATTTCTGTGCTGTTTATCTTATTACAAATCTTTCAAACTGTCAATCAATGGCAATGAAAAAGAAATTGTAGATCACAAAAAATAAAGGATATGCTATTTGAATTGATCAGACACAAACCGTGGGGAGGGGGTGACAAATAAGAATTGATTCTACACCCCCTGACAAATTCAATCTGATGTCTCTTATGTGTACCCAGTGTTATTGTTTGTTTATTGAAATATTTTTGACAGCACTTACTTTGATTAGTAACTATTGTCAAAGGATTTATTTATTTGCAAAGTACATTTTATAGGCGAAAAAACAAAACAAAACAAAACAAAGCGTCTCTTTCTGATAAACACTCTTCTGAATTGAAACTGTATCTTTATACAGGGTGACCCCCCCCCAAAAAAAAAAAACTAATTTGAGTTCCGTTTTTTTTTTTTTTTTTTTTTTTCTTTCTTACCAGTAATAGTATATATACAGGGTGGAAGCACGTGGTGTAACAGTTAAAGTCATAGGAAATGGACTCGTCGCCCCGAGTTCAAATCCTGGACTTGGTAATTGCATTTCACTTGGCGCTAATAACCTTGGGAAAGGTATGAATTCTACTCTCCCTCCAGCAACTGGTCTAGGGGAAGGAAAACTCTGAATTCAAACCTGTTAAACTCCGCTTAAGAAATTGACATTGTGTCACATCCTGCTCATGTGGAGGTGTTGGTATATATATATATATATATATATATATATATTATATACATACATACAGGGTGACCTCCAAAAAACAGAATTTGGGTTGTTTTTTTGTGCATCAGTAATAGTATATATACAGGGTAACCCCCCAAAAAACATTTTTTTTTCTTTTTGAGTCACCCTGTATCATGGAGATTCAGTGTCTCTGTAACCAAAACTATATTACTGCTTACATCACAATACCAGAACATAGGTTCCAGTTTGTGATGTCTGGGGAATGTGGAGTACCCCTTCATCACCATTGCTCCCAGGTCCACTCTGACCCTGAGTGGTTGTACCTATTAGGGTCCTATCTATAGGTTAAATAGTAAATTTGTTTACAAAAAAAAGTTTTTTAATTAACAATATCCATAGGACGACATGTCATAACTGGAGTTGAAAATATAAAGAGAAATGATTATTGTAATTATTATCACTAGGTATTTGATCTGCTATTGTAGTTTCAGCTGTTAAAGTTTACCCCTTTTTTTAGTAATAAAATACTCTGCTTACATTCTCTCTGCTTACATCTAATGATAGAGGCAAATGTCAGTGTCACATTTTTTAAAATTTATTTTTTATTCTCTTCAAACTTTTACTCATATCATACCATTTTGGAATCTGGCCGACTCCATGAGAAAATTAAAAACATTCTGGATGAATCTGGACCCACAATCCTGAATTTTCAATTACCAATTTTTAATTATTGCGATTTAAAAAAAAATTTTTTTTTTTTTTTTTTTTTTTTTTTTTTTTTTTTTCAGCATTTAAAAAAAATTTTTTTATTTATCTATTAAGTGTTTTTTTTTTTTTTTTTTTTTTTTTTTTTTTTTTCTATAAATATTTTTTTGTCTGATAATTTTTATAACTTAGAAACAAATTTGGGAATAATTTCGAAATTAAGTGCCAAATCCAGCAAAAGTCACCCATGAAATAAAAATAATTATTTGTAGGTAAAGTAAGGACCTATGTTCATCAAACTGTCTTTGAATTAAGTGGAAAAATTATTGTTGAATTTTTAATAGGTAAGCTTAGATATTAATGCAATATTTAACTCTTAACATCCTGTTGAGAATTTTCTAAGTCCAGAGCCCAATTCCTATAACCATTTATCAAAAAATGGCTAAAAATGGCCTTTTCATTTAAAGTTACCTGTTATTTCCCTTAAATCAAAGACTTCTAAATATGTTTAATATTACATTTAAACAAAAGCTATCATTTAGGGTAGATTAGAAAAATGAATGTTACTTCCGGACGGATGGAATGAGGCGGTATAGGACATTAAGAGTTAAATGTAGCAATTAATTTTGAGTTCTTCTGTAGTTTATTGTTACCTATAACATACGGCAGGTGTATGCCTTGCAAAAAATCTCCACTAACAGAGGACCAGATTGCAATCGAAAGAGCAGAGACTGTATCGAGGAAAAGAAAGTTTCATGCAAATGAAAACCCAGTTTGATAAAAAAAAAAATTTAACATGTACTCAATGCATGAAGGAAAGAAGAAAGAAAAACACTGGGACACAAGAGTCTTCTGCAGGATCTTTCTTAATTGCTGCCTGATTGGGCAACTTTTAAATATTTTCCCAATACAAGGTATATTTTTATTGGTACTAATCAGGGGTATACTAAAACAGTTCAGTTTTTTTTTTGTGTAATACCAATTTCCCCACACCTGCCACCTTTTGACAATATTCAAAGTATTATTTTTACTCTTTATGCCAACAAATAGACTTTTTTTTCAACAGCCAACATGCATATCTAAAAAGGGTTAATTTTTATGAAACTTGACAAATTTTGATCTACAAGTTTCCCTTTGAGATTATCTTCCTTCAAATATTAAGATAGTCTTTTTTTTTCTTTTTCTTTTTTTTTTTCTTTTCTTTTTTTACATTTTCTTTTTTATTTATTTTCACTCTATCTTAAGAAAAAATGATTCTATATTTTAAATAGATTGTAAAATTATACATTGTATTAGGATGTGTCATCTCTTTTCTCTCCTCCCCCCTCATTTTCTTTCTCTCTCCCCCCCTCATTTTCTTTCTCTCCTCTTTCTTTCTCTCCTCCCCTCATTTTCTTTCTCTCCTCCCCTCATTTTCTTTCTCTCCTCCCCCTCATTTTCTTTCTCTCCTCCCCCCTCATTTTCTTTCTCTCCTCCCCCCTCATTTTCTTTCTCTCCTCCCCTCATTTTCTTTCTCTCCTTCCCCCCATTTTCTTTTTCTCCTTCCCCCCATTTTCTTTTTCTCCTCCCCCATTTTCTTTTTCTCCTTCCCATTTTCTTTTCTCCTTCCCCCCCCATTTTCTTTTCTCCTTCCCCCTCTCCCCCATTTTCTTTCTCCCCCCCCATTTTCTTTC
>CM042173.1:60988020-60995520 GCA_023376005.1 Doryteuthis pealeii
ACTGTATTTCTATCGGCCATGTTTTGAGATAAAGTTAACATTACAGAGAGGCTGATAGGTATGCATCCTGAGTCCCTGATGCACAAAAATCTAAAAAGATGCAGTAAAATCATACCCATGTGTCCCAGTGTTTTTATTTTTCTTTCCTCACCATTTTAAGCTAACTGTAAATACATTTCAATAATTTCTTAGAAATGAATTACACAGGTTAAGTTACAAGGTAGGAGTTAGAAGACTTTAGTTTGGGACACTAATCATAAATAAAACCCCTACAATGTATTAATAAACTTTAGTTGGGACCTATGAATTTTCCAGGGGGCTAGTACAAAGTAAATATGCGTCCTAGGGGACACTAAATCAAAAACCTATCAGCATCACTGCATTACAACATTCCTTACCATCAAAATAGGCTCTCAACCTTTTTTTAAATTTTTAATTTATTCATATATTTATTTTATTTATTTATTATTTATTTTATTTATTCATTTATTTATTTTATTTTATTTTATTTATTCATTTATTTTTTTTAATTTATTTATTTTATTATTTTATTTTATTTTTCATTTATTTTTTTAATTTATTTATTTTATTTTATTTTATTTTATTCATTTATTTTATTTTATTTTATTTATTTATTTTATTTTATTTATTCATTTATTTATTATTTATTTCATTTATTTATTTTTTTTATTTTTTTATGAGTCCCCTCCAACCCAATGTGAGTTCTTGGTTAAAGAACCCCTTTAGAAAATTAGGGAATATACCCAATGAAAGATTTATTAGCAAAATGAATTACAATTAAATGTATCAATTACAAAAAATAATTACAAAAAAAAGATTGAAAGACTGGTTGGTGAAAAAATAGCTTAATTTAAAGAATAAATCAGGAGTTTTAAATTTTAAGAAATAGAAAACTAAAAAACGGCTACTTTGCATAGATTAGATTTTTTAAAATATAATAAATAAATATTTATGTTAACATTTTAACTTAATAAGTTTAATATTTTATGGGTCCTAAATTTTCTCGATCTGATTTTAAAAAAAATATAGATAAATATTTATGTTACCAAAATAGCTTAGATTTATTTAACATTTTAACTAAATAATAATTCTAATATTTTGTTTTTAAATAATGATTATTAGGTATTTCTCCTCGGACTTGGGAACCTTCTCCTTGGACTCGAAAGCCTTCCTGGAACTTCGAACCTAACCCTTTATTCAATCCACAGTGTAGACTGTTCACTGTCCAATTAGGCACGTGATGTAGTGGATATAGGCGTTGGGTTAATAGTTCTAAGTTACAGTTATCTCTAGACTGCAGGTTCAATCCTGGTCAAGGGCAACAGTAACATAGAATAATTAAAACCGCTTAACATTTGTACCCAGTCATGGTTGGCGGAATGAGAATAGTCTACCCCCGTGGATTGAATAAAGGGTTAGGTTCGAAGTTCCATGAGGGCTCCCGAATTCGAAGAGAAAGTTCCCGAGTCCGACAAGAAATACCTGATAATTATTATTTAAAATAAAATATTAAAATTATTATTTAGTTAAAATATGAAGAAGGCCGGAGAGCACATCAGCCGAAACGTACAGATGATAATAATAAAGATGAGGACAATAGCCCGAATAATACAAATAATACAAATTATCAGGCCTCATCTCAAAAGTTTAGAGAAATGATAATTATCAATTACAAAATATTCCATGTACAAGTTGTCAATTTAGGACCCACAAAATATATACAGGTTGTTCACAAAGGCCGTGTGCACTTTAAAGTTATAAAGTCACATTTTTCAAATTTGGCCTTGTACCATCCCCCACCCTCATGGCCTTGTACCATCCCCCACCCTCGTGGCCTTCAAGAGAAACCCTGCTCTAGGGATCCATCTAAACATTGTTCTGATGACTGAAGAAATCCAGCATTCTTTAAAAGAAGAAAAAAAGGAATCATCGGGTTTCTCAATCCTCATGACATATGCTTTTTGATTAAATCGAACTTAACAGACCTAAATTCCACCATCGTATGTCACCCCGCCGAAAGAAAGAAAAAAACCCCAAAAATCAGGGAATTAACCAAATTTAATGAAATTTTCAGTATGAAATATTTTAGTAATGAATAAAAGATATAATGCACCATTTATTTTATTCAAAACTTTTACATTTTAACTAGTGCATTATATCTTTTATTCATTAATATATCAACACTGAAAATTTCATTAAATTCAGTTAATTCACTTTCAGCGGGGTGAAATACAATGGTGGAATTTAGGTCTGTTAACCTGCATTTTGCTACATTGAAATTGAATCTGGAAAAATACTTTTCAATTAATCCAAGTCATTAGGGTTTTTTTTTTTTTTAAATATACATAATAAACGAAAGCTCTTTTAATCATCTAAACCTCTCATTTACATTTCTTTAATAAGATTCTAACATTTTGGTTTAGCTCAGTCAGTAGAGCATCTGACTAGGAACCACAAGGTTCCGGGTTCGATACCGGCGCTTGCCAACTTAGTGTATGAGTAAGGGATCTGTGAGGAGCTGATGGTAGGTGTTTTGATGCCAAAACAATCTTCTTGGTCTAGTGCTACTGAAAAGGGGATAGACTCCCTCGCTGTCTGGTTGATACTGACTTTAGGCCACCCCGACGACTTACTTAAACTTGTTAGTATGTTCTTATGTTATAAATTGAAATGACTTTTACTATAAGTAGAGGAACAAAGGGAGAAAACAAGATCATTGAATGATTGGATACTGCTTTTAGCAAATTTTATTAATAAAGAATTTTTTTTTAAATATATATATATATATATATATATATACACACACACACACACACCAACCCCGCCACACGATCAGGATGTGACACACGGTCAATTTCTTAAGCAGAGTTTAACAGGTTTGAATTCAGTTTTCCTTCTCTTAGACTGGTTACCTAGCCATGTTTAAAGAGCCCAGTCGGCCCTGCTATTTATCCATAGCTGGAGGGAGAATTGGATCCATACCTTTCCCAAGGGTATTAGTGTCATGTGAAATGCAAACAGCTTCGTCCAGGAATTGAACTCTGGTTGACGAGTCCCCTTCCTACGACTCTAACCATTAGACCACGTGCCTCCAATGTATGTATTATATAAGCATTCATAGGGGCCGGTTTAGCTAGGTCAATAAATAAAAAATCCAGACCCCTTTATCTTAAATAAGTTTGTTAGGGGTCTATCAAATGAGATTATCTTTCAACTAAAGTCTTAGGTTTCGAGTCTACTGGTATTAACCCATTCCCAGGCAGATAATTTTGTTTTAATCTTTGTAAGTAGGGGTGGTAGTATCTGTTAGGGTCCCCTCTATGGGTTAAATAGAAAACATAAGTTTATAAACAAAATTGATTATCCGTTAAGAATGAATTTATTTCAAAACTTTATCGCATTAAATCACCCACTGAGGTTGATATGCCATAAAACAAACCAAACCAAATCCTTGTAAGTAAAGTTAGCAGTGCGGCCTATTGTCGGTATCAGTAGAACAGCAAGATTGAGTCTCTCCTTTTTGCTATTGCTAGACAAGGGAGATTATTTTTACTGAGGTGGAGTACCATACCTACTGTCAGCTCCCTGCTATACTGCACAGATCAGATTACCCAATCTGTGCTACTCATGTGCTGATTTAATGGGGACCGGTATCAAACCTGGATCCTTTCAACTCCTGACCGGGGACTCTACCAACTTAGCTAAACTAGTCCCTTTAATCCTTGTAGAGTGGGTAAATTATTTCCAGAAAATTTGCAAAATAGAGGGTATGTTCAAAATAGTCAATCACATTGACTGTCAACTCATGCACTGACTAGACCATTCCTTTTTTTTTTTTTTTTTTTTTTTTTTTCCACCCCCACTCATTTGCAAGCACCCAAGAGGCCACAAGCACAAGATGACTCTTCAGTCCACTGGGACTTCTGAAGAATCTACTACATAGTAAACATATTGAGTGCCAGTAGCATTTGGCACTGTATCCTTGTTTTCTCAGATAACTCACCAGGCCAGCCCTTGAGAGACATAGTCTTCCACACAAATTCCATGTTAGAACTTCTCCACTTTGGTTGCTGTTAGACTGAAATTTACCCTTTCTAACAGCCTGTTTCTATTAAGATTGTATGTCAGTCTGCTTGCAAAAGGGTTAAAGTACAAATTCAATTGTTTTGTAACTTTTTGTTTGTATAATTGTGTGTGTGTGTTCCACAGTAAGATTTGACAAGATCATGGAAAAGTTTTTATTTATTTTTTTTTAATGTTTAATTAATCATATCATATATAAAACAAACAAAACCTGATAATTTGATCAGCAATTGTCATAGTACAATAGCATGAAAACAAAACACTCAATTTTTATTGATATTTTTCAAAACAGCCATTACACAATCCTATACCATAGTGGAGCCTTCTTAGCAATATTTCTATACATTAACATTGAATTGACCAACAAACAGCCAATAGGAAAAATGGAAAAATGCCTTACATTGAACCACTACTGAGAGATACAAAAATGTCAGCCTGCCTACAAGAGGGTTACGATACAAATTCATTTATTTTGTGTGAGTGTGTGTGCGCACATGTTTATATTCTGTAGTAAGATTCAACAAGATCTTGAATGGGGGGGGGTATATTTTTATATACTTTTTTTTTTTTTTTTTTTTAAGCTAAAAAGGTTTGTAAATTTATAATATATCAATATTGCTGGTGTTTGTTTTTTTTTATTTTTTTTTTGTTTTTTTTTTTTTTATTATTATTTTGTTTTTCTTTGTTTTGATTGTTTGTTTTAATTTGTTGTTACTAAAAGTTAAATCACAACTGACTTTCTAATACCATTTCTATCTATTTTGGTAACTAGGTGGGGACCATAATATGTATTTTTTTTTTTTTTTTTTTTTAAATTTAAACCAACAAATCCTAGAATCAATTAGTCATTATGACGCGCTAGTAGCCCAGATATCCATGCCAACCGTCCCTATCATTCATTGACCTTGGGAGGTCCTCTGCACAGCATCTAGTATCTGCAGAGCTGGTCAATGTAGGTCTTTGCTAGACAGCCTACACTGGCATGCTCATGTGCTGGTTTCCACAGGAGGACGTTGCTTATGAGTTCATCTTTGCTTCTCCAGCTGTGTCCAGCATGTTTTGTTTATCTCACTTGGATGGTTTTTGTGATAGGAGGCAGGTGGCTGCACAGCTGCTTCCTTGTGGGGTGTTGTTTCCACGATTTGTTTAAGATTTGTGCGGCTCCCATCTAACTTATTCTCTAGAATCAATTAGTAAAATTCCCTTAACATTACAAAAGGCTAAGTGTTTTTATTTTTTAAAATGTAAAAAATTTTTTTAGTTATTAATACCAATAATAAGCTGTATGTCTTTTTTTTTTTTCTAAATATTTTTCTTTGGTTTAATAAATTTGGAAACTTAATTTTTTTTTTGTGAACTTAGCATAAGCATATCTGAAGCTCGATATACCTAAAAAAATTTTAGCTCATAACCCAAAGCAAAAATTCGACCCAGTGACAGCCAGGTTGTAACATAGGAAACTTGTATGTTAATGCACTCATAAATCAAGATACCACTGTGTGTGAGAGTATGTATAAAATAATGAATTTATTACCTACAGGGCTCAGGGGCACCACCACTCATCAAAGGCTCATATATAGTACATAGAATAATGTACTAATGTCGGGAAAATGAATAGCATACAGTCACATATATGTATGTATGTATGTGTGTGAGAATGGGAAATGAATCCGACAATATGAAGAAAAAATGAGTCAAGAAAAGAAATGTAGATGGATAAAAATGAATTTTATCGATATCACTTATACATGTGTTTCAGTCTGTTTATCAAAATGTATACGGATTTACGTTATTATTATTATTAAAATAATCAGATGGAGTTGAACTGATGATGATGATAATAATAGGAAAAATGCATAAAATGTTCCGTAAACATATTTTGCCGACCTTCATCAGAGTAGTAGTGTGTGTGTGTGTGTATGAAGGGAGGATATCAGGTATAGTTTTGTTGAATTACAGGAAGCATGGAGGTTTAGAAAGATGCAGTGTTTCAGCAGCCAACAACGGATGCAGGCAGTCTATTCCATGCTTCAGGAATTCTGGACGTGAAAAAATGTTTCTGAAAATCATGTCAGCTGTGCTGTTTTCTGACTTTTATATTTCTAGTAGGATGCAACCATCTTATTGACAAATTATATTTTGAGAGTTGCCGAGGCATGGAATAAAATTGTAGGCTGCCGAAACACTGCATCTTTCAAAGCCTCCATGCTTCCTGTAATCTCCCAACACTATATCTGATAACCCCCTTCACACACATATGCATGCATGCACACACATACATGTATATTATTACTGTTCATGTTCCTGACACTAATACATTATTCTATGTACTAGACATGAGACTTTGATGAGTTGTGATGCACCTGAGCACTGTACACAATAAATTTCATTATTATAAAGAATTTTGTTAACCCCCTTTTGCTTCAAGTGGGGACTCTCTTTATATCTTAACATACTGTTAAGAATGTTCTTAAGTCCAGAGCATTCCTATAAGGATATATAAAAAAAAAAAAAATGGCTAAAAATGACCTTTGCATCTAAAGTTACCTGTTATTTCCCTTAAATCAAAGACTTCTAAATATGTTTAATATTACGTTTAAGGTTATCATTTGGGGCAGACTATAGGAAACCATTGAGTTGTGATGCACCTGAGCACTGTACACAATAAATTTCATTATTATTAAACATGGTTTTATTAAAACCAGTATGCAAATTATTCACACCATATACTATGTAAACTCATTGCAGGATTTTAAGCACATAAATAACATTGGCTGTTTTGTGGCAAATCTATCTCATCTAGATCTTAAGAGATATTGTGAATAAATAAGATGCTAATTAAGATTAAATTAAATAATGATTATATAATAACCATGGAGAATATAACATATATAACTAATGGAATTGGTGACGTAGTTTCGGTTACAGACACACAATCTCCATTATAATAAGATTTTAACTACTTTGTAACCCTGAAAAACAGTAGTTGTAAACAACCCAATCAGTAAAGATAGCTTTTTTTTTCTAAGAGAATTTTTGGGTGTGAGAGAGTTAAATACTATGAGTCATCATCAAGAACTTTGACAGTTAACTAAGATAACCAACCTCAGCTCTTTCCATCTGATATACTCCTCCGGGCTCATAAAATTTATTAACTAAACACTATTTGTGTCCTGGACTGCATCTAATGGTGAAGTTCTGGAGCTCTGGGGGTGTGGAGTACCCCTTAATCATCATTACTCCCAGGTCCACTCTGACCCAGAACAATAGTACCTGTTAAAGTCTCATTTATGGGTTAAATAGAAACAAATGTTTTAAAAAAATGTTTTTAATTGAGTTTTAAAAAGAATTTTGTATACCCATCAAGAAGGAATAAAACAATGTCTTCGGCAGAAA